>NWSH02000613.1:7703685-7790186 GCA_002382865.2 Heliothis virescens | reverse complement strand
AGCTTCATGACTGTCATGCATGGATTGAAGCTGAACCCACATATTTCAGAAAAAGCTAGGCAAAGGAATTACAACACTATTTAGCCTCAGAAATAATTTATACAGACACTCATAGAAAGATGATCTTGCATGGTGGATAGCGGGGATTAGTGAACACTCGAGTTCCGAGTGCTCCACGGAAAAGCTTATGTCCCTGACTTCCGACCAGAGTGAGAGTGGCGGGTATTCCAGTGAAGCTGGATACACAGGGGCAGCTCGTGATCTCAGTTTAAAGTCCTCCGAGGTTTTTTTATATCTCAGCTGCTCATGATTGTCCTTGTTGCTTTATTGCAATTACACCGACTGTAGTTCTACCGGAGAAGGGAAAAGATAAGTATACCGACTATCTCGTTATCTCGTCCATTTCTATATTTATTTATTGCATTGCCATAGGCAAGCTAAATCCTCATCGTTTTTTCTTTCCTAGCCAACTACTATCCCATCACATTTGCCCAAGCAGTTTTTTCGCATGTTTTGTAAAACACCCAAAAACCGGAGATCGTACTTGAGTAGATACAGGGATGATCGCCGTTTGAATGCCGTTTTTGTCATTGTCATATTAATATTCTGATTTTGATGATTAATATTCTGTTTTAGAGTAGCTAACTTAGTGGTGCATGGTTCTTCAAGGAGCTGGCCGCCGTGGTATACTTTCATCTCCATAACAGTGGCTCGATAAGTGAGCGGGAGTAACTTGACCAGCAATTTATACGTATTTCTAAATCATGATCATCAACAGGCAGCTACAACTTCATAGTTTCTCCATTTCTGATCCACTGTCATCCCATCACAATAGCCCGAGTACCTTTCCACCATATTTAGAAATAATCTAACATAAATCAGGAATAGCCTTTGGGTGCATTTCTAAAGCGTATAATCGCCAGTTACATAGTAACTATGTCATTGTTATCATTGAAGTGGTCTCAAAGGGGCTTCAGGGTCTTCGGCTTTACTTTCGCCTCCCAAAATTTCAGAACTCCTTACTCCTGTCATTATGATCTCGTAGAGATATTATCTGCCTAGCGTTTCACAACAATATATTTAGCGGTCGGTTTCCAGTCTCACCGGATGTAGCTTGGTACCGGTGTTTTAGATTCTGATGTCCTCAACCCAGTTATCCCGGACTGGTGGTCAGACTTTTTGGATTCTAACTTCCTATAACGACTGCTAGATATATTCAAATGAAAGCCGAGATCCACCAATTTAACACGGAGGAACTCATCATGACAAGATGGTCGTCCATCCACCGGCGTTGCTGAACCTTATGATTGATCGATCCACGTGGCTTTTATTTATTCACGGGCTCCTTGTGGTCTTGTAAAACATGCATGATGAGAATGATGGGGAATACCCTCACTGTGGTTCGTCTTCGACGGCTTCAGATCAATCTCTGGCTTACTTGTATTGATCGTCAAAGTCAAAAGTTTATATTTAATATTGATCTATTATAGGACCTTACTTAGCAGTGGGTCTTATCGAGAAGAATCGGCAAGAAGCTGCGTAGACAATATTTTCAAAACAGAAGCGTAGGTATACAATTTTTGATTTACACTATGAGTTGAATTATTATGGAAGTAATGCTTCTAAGTAAATAAATTAAAGAAAACGAGAGTGTAATCACTAGGGCAGGTTTAATAGCTCTGTTTGGAGCGTGAATGTTGTAAGTGGGGGGAGTAGGCAGGTG
The DNA here is from genome assembly GCA_002382865.2 of Heliothis virescens. NCBI lineage: Eukaryota > Metazoa > Arthropoda > Insecta > Lepidoptera > Noctuidae > Heliothis > Heliothis virescens. Next base: position 7,788,463 of record NWSH02000613.1, on the reverse strand, counting down.
ATGCTGGACCCTCAGGTCGCGCATGATCTGCGGTTCAATTTCAAATTTCAATTTCAAAATTTAGTGTTGCTCGTCTTAAGCGTTGTCTAGTTAGTAACTTTTTTTTTTCTGTAGTCACATGTATTAGGAGTGTTACAATTTGTCCAGACACCAATCGATTTTTTCTTTTTATCACGTTGTAGCTATTTGTGAAAACTTGTAAATGGCCTTCAAGTGTAATATTATGTCTGTCTATTGTTTCTTCTACCTGTAAGTTTCCCGAAATTGTTAAAATAAAATAAAATAAATTTCGCCGAGGTATTCTTACCCTTCAACAGCTCATGTCCCGTTACCCACTTTTCTTTATTTTTCATGACTAGCCATTTTTGCCGCCATGTTGTAACCGCAGTAACGACCATTGGCTTGTTAAGTTTTCTATAGACTACCCACTAACATACAAAGGTTTATGTTATTAGTACTGAATTTATAGTACCTTTTTTAAAATTATTCTTAAAAAAAGATAGGTCATTAAAATTAAAATATATATTAAATTCCATTAATAACAACTAATGTCGACTTTATATTCAATTTTATTAGCGTGTCCCAGTTACCGTCAAAAATATACAAAAAATGACGAGTACTGGGTCAAGCATGGTTCTACAAGTACCAGTACATGTCACACGGGATAAAATAATCATAATGAACAAAATATCTCAATTTTATGGGTTAAATCTATAGATTAATAATTAAACTACTTCATCAAATAATCAAACTAACAAAACAGCCCACTACACCGACAACACAAGTCATCTAATGTAGTAAGTCGGACGTCAGATTCAGTACCTGAATTAACAAAAATATACAAAATTCATCAGTGCTCAACTTTGATAGCTCATTATTTAGACGCTATTACAATTTTGACTGAAGTTTGTCACTGTAATTATAGCATATATAACCAAAAATATTTTGCAATTAAAAACTTTTAGTAAGACATGGCTATAATTAAATAACCGGCACTTTTTCAAAAACTGACGACTATTGGGACACTGTCGAAATTACCAGCGTTTACCTTACAACACACAAATACTCATTACAAATCATCAAACAAAAAGCAATTTTCCCCCGTACGGGGCTAATAAAAGCTTGGAACACAGCCAGGGGGTGTCCTCATACCCCGGCAGATAATACCCCACTCGGGGATGGGGGGTAGGGGACACCCCCGAGACACACATTCTTACACGCGTGCGCGTCTATGTGGGTCACATTGTCCTCGAAGGAAGGTTTCTTGTCCTTTACAAAGGATAGTAAGTATGTATATTTAGGTGGAAAAGGTTTCATAGCTACTTAGGTACTTATGTTTTACAAATACATCAATCCTGATTCATACGACTTAACTACATGTATACATAGATATAGGTGTTTCTCGCTAAAAGGTTCTTATTATGTAGCTAGATGTTCAGTATTAGATACAATTCGGTTCTCATGCAAAAATTCTAGTAAGAAACCTGAAGTAAAATAGGTAATCTTCTTAAGTGGCTATACTTATCTTAGAAAGTGAATTTAACACTAAAGCCCGTCGCGCTACTGTTCGACAGGAAATTGAAATGATCTTCTTGTTTATTTTACCGTGGGAATATCATAGAATATTAACTTAGTAACTATAACCCGATCTGAAGTTACTATAAATCAAATGAATATCCCAAACCGTTATTTTTAAGTGTAAAAGCAAATAAAAAATAGTGGTCCATAAAGGGCACAACGCTGCCAAAAAACAAATTACCCAATAAAGGCCAATAAAAAAATAATAATTTATTAATAGGAATTTTTAATTACATGGGAAAGCGTCTATTAACACACTAATTAGCTAAACATACGCACCGACTCATTAATATTACATATTTACATTATTTACAAAAATAACTTGCCTCTTGATGGCTTGCTTACATTTTATCATCCTAATCTTTATTTTTATTACATTTAAATTGTATAATAAAAAAACTATGTGTCGTAAACTGAACCACTACTGTGTTTGAACTATAATAAAGAGTCAATCAACTATAAAAGACGATAATTAAAGAGATAACGTTTCAAAAGTTGCACGTGGGGACGCCACGGCCGGCACAAATTATGCTATCAACTTCGTTACTTGAATATTCATGATTTTAAGCTATTGAGAGTAACTGTCCTATTGACATGTATGTAGGTAATGGCTTAAGATTTATAATCGACGAAGATTCCCATGTCATGATTAGAAAACAATCAATTTGGTAATTGAACATTTTTATACCATCCATGATCACGATTCTGACACAGTAGTAACAAAATGTCTTGACTTTCATTTAATTTTGCTCGTAAAACCTTTCCAAATCAACAGTTATTTTATACTTACACCAAATTGTTTAGAAAACGTGAAATTGGACGAGATCTGTAGGGATTACGTTGAACTACGTCCCAGTTACAGTTAGTCTAAAATCGTACGCCGTATAAATAGAAGTTGCGACATTGACATTCAGAACAAATTTACATTTTAACTTTTCATATATTTTATGCTTTACATTATCTCATTGTAATTCAATACTGACTGAATGAATTCTTTGTTGATTAATTGCTACGTATGCAAACATCAAAAGAGTCGGTGACATAAAATATTCGGTCCATTTCGGCGTCACATTACAGGTTTGGTGGGAAATCGTTGTCCCGCACAACAATAGAGACTCGCCAATCGCACAATCGGACCAGCACACAATAGAACGTTTTCCTGTGGCCACGCCTCACAACACAATGGTACAATAACACGCCCAGTTAGATCCTCCAACATTCGTGAATAAAGAAAATTTTCTCCACAAATACAAACGTAACGGAGATTGTATTGACTTTTTAAACGCCCTCATAGAGCGCACACCCACCTGAGTTTCATTGTGGTGTGCGAAAATGGTTTCACAATGCCCGGCTATTCACCGCGGTACGCACACTGTGCGGGGATCGCCACACTCAAAGACGTTCGCAGGGCGGAGCTTAGAGCGAGATGAAACCTCGCCTAGCCGGCCGCGAGCGCGCTCGAGCAGGAGAGAGCGCGTTCGTCCGACACGCACACATTGGCCGCTAGAAAAGGATGGGCTGAACGGCTTTGTATAGATTCCGCGGGATGAAAGCTGTTATTCCGCATAGACAATTGATTGTAAGCGTTGTCATGAATAGAAGTGCACTGAATTTTTGGCCAAGCTTAAAGTTTCAGAGGTGCTAATGAGGATACTGTGGTCAAAATATGATGTTCGATTCATTTTACGAGAGAACTGGGCTCCGAAGGACGGCATTGTTCATAGGGCAGTGACATTAGGTCGGTGCGTCCTTGTCGCACGTGGGAGCGGGGCGGGGGGCGGGGGGCGGTATTGTAGCGCGCGCGTATTGTCGACCCGCTTCGATCTGCCAGCATTGTGTATCGGCGCCGCGCGTTCACAAGACGTGTATCACGTTCCTATTTGAAATCTCCGAACGCGTTCGATCGCGGAGCGCTCGTACGAACTCTCGAACGTTACTGCGAATAATTTGTGTTGGACTATTGTTTTTATTTTGTGTTATATTTTTGCTTGTGTGTTATTTTTTATTTTGTGACTTTAACGTTCAGAACTAGATTTATGATTGTGAAAATAATGCCAAAGAAACGGTGTGATCGGACGATTTAACGTGTTGTATTAGTTTTTGTTACAATTTATTTTAATATTTTATAAGTTTTCGTCGCACTTTGTTTTTTTCTGATGTCTCGAAAAGCAGAAGGAATGATGGTAATGCACCTGAAGGTAAATAACTTGTTTATTATTTGTAGTTTTCAGTCACATTTTCTTTCCTGAATATTTTGCGCTTTTCAACCTATCCTGTGTGTCTTCTACTACTATTTGTGTTGCTCATCGTTACATTAAACCGACTGTATTTAATTAGCCCAGCCTATTTGCCATGACAAAATGCCCGTGGGTATTATTTATTACTGATAAAATAAACTGAACATCTAATAAGATTAAGTGAACTGAACTTGCAATTGAATAATCAAAATAACAGTTACATAATATTTTTCAATTCTCCATACTAGTTACAACCTGCACAGTGTGTTAACGGTTAAAAATTGTGGACAAAAAAAAAGCGTTAGCATCTCTTTTTATCGCACTAATCCGTTATGAGAAATCTTGTGACGACATGTTTTATAAAATACCTACTGTGCAATACTATTGTGAGAGATTTGTATAGAAACCTGTTTGAATTACTGGACATTGGACATGTCATTTGCAACATTTGATGTATTTATTGAAGATACAATAAGTCATATTTGTTGGATTTGAAAATACGTTTTTATGCGAACACGTTGGTCGTAATTAGCCGTTTGTGGTCAATAGGTAAATCTTTATTTAATTATTTCTTTAAAACGTCAATGTTAAGTGTTGTTTTGTAAAGTTTTGTTAGATAGATTATAGTAGTAGGTAGTGCAACTTCGCTTACTTGAATTAAGTAGGTATGTTTTAAATTTGAACTGAATATCTGCAGTAATTTTACTTTAATTTACCGACTATTATAGGATAAAAATTTACGACACTGTTAATTTAATACTGGAACTTACATAATACCAATAAAATATTATGTTACTTAAACATATCGACGGTGGAAAGGCTATTTGGTTTAAGCGACATTTTGGGCGATATTGAGTTATATACATATTCGGAATCAGCAATTTTTTCTCCGTCGAATGATGCCGGATTCATTTAAATCTGAGCACTTTTTTGGCGCTTGAAACATCTCTATTTTTGGGTGGTTTCCAAAGTGGCAGTGTATTATATGACGTCATTTTTGCATAATTTTTTTACTAATGTACTTGAACTATACAATGATTTAAAGAATCGAGACATAAATCAGTAGCCCTTTCTCAGATAAAAGATTCAATATCGATTAAAGCGTTTTTCTTGTTTCTATTTCATATTGACATGTGACTTAAATCATTTTTATTTCCATACATTTTCAACAAAATACGACATGGAGTGTCGCTTCAGTCGCTTATTTTTTACCAATTGTAGTTAAGAAGTGACTTAAATCTTTTTTCCGTTCCCTGAAAAAAAGTGGCTTAGGGCAATTTGTATTAAGCGACATTTATCTTCTTAATTTAAGGTCCGTTTTATATGGTATAAGCATCAACACCTCGACGTTTTCAAATTCATTTAAATTAAGTTTACTCCGTTCCAATAGCTGAAGAGGTTTTGTTTTTATGATTTTTTTTCGGAAATTTTAAACTTTAAATGGCTCTCCTGTAAAGTTGCAAAAATGTCGCTTAAACCAAATAGCCTTTCCACCGTCGATATAATATTTTTAAGGAGAACATTCAATTACTTATTTCAATGAATTTGCGTGTCATCAAAACTATTTTATGGCTGAAATATTAATAAAATTCAGTATGCATTACCATTGCAAAATATAAAGACCTGTTACGTAAATAAGTCTTAAGTAGCTTACCACTTTTCAAAAATAAATAAGGGACCAATTATTTACCTGTACTTCGTTCTCATTTACGACTAATTTCAAGTGACAATCCGTAATTGGTATCTCTTTAAGTAACAACGTGTAACAAACGGTAAAACTTTACAATGACCGCCACAATGGTAAAATTTTACTGCCCCAGCATTGTTGATGAAGTAAATTGACTTCGAAATTACCGCAATTAAATTTAAAAATTAAGTAGGCGGTAAATTAACGGGAATTGATCTGTTGTTTGTCGAAATCGTTTGGCTTCGGAACACTGTTTATTCCGTTCTTAAATTTCATTTAATGATCCCCAGTTTTTTTAGTAATAAAAACGTGTCAATTTGTTAACGACACTGAGGTTTGGAGAAATACGATTGGAGGAACGAAATAAAGTATGAACGCATTCGGGGCTATTTAATTGGGAGGTTTTGTCTTCTTAATGAGGGAATGTTTTGAGAAATTAATTTATAGAACTTTTTATGTGGTTGTGTGATTCTGAAACGAGTTTTGTTGCGTGAATATTTACATTCGTAAAAATACTCTTCAATGTTCCCCAATACATTTTTTATATTCACTCTGGTTTCCTTTACTTACCATGTTCAATCCTATTATAATTTCAAGATTACTTCAGTTTACTTAATTGGAGATTAAACGCCTTGTTACGCATTTATAATTGTAGTTTAATTATATTATTTCTTCTTGTAAGTTGATAAAAAATAGCACCGTATAAAAAAACAGTAAAAAAACTTACATACCGAATATTGTTCGTGTTGTAATATTTTTGATGGTAATGAGTGCTAGGAATGTTCTAAGCTATTTCTGCGGCCAGCATTAGTATAGGAAATTCGTTTAGTTGTCGGGCTGTCAAACGCAGGGCGTATCACCGCTCGCCACGACACTCATCAATTAACGCCTCCGTTTTACGATTTACATACACAGACAAACCTACATGCATTCCTACTTATTCATTTTTATTCTGCACTGCTTTCATCGAATCAAATATTTTTTTCTATAGATTCGGAAATGGCTGTAAAATTTTATGAATCAGTTACACTTCAATGAATGTAAGTAAAATTATAAAATATGATGACAACTATCAACATTTCATTAATATTAAAAAGATAAAAGAAAAGTTGAATCGAGGAAAACGTGTTATCTTCTGGTTTCCGGCTTTTATATTAAAAATTTCGCGGAATTATTCTTTGGTTTTCCATCTAGTAACTTCGACCACTGTGTTTGTTAATTTGACATTTCATTACACAACATTTTGAAATAATATAATTAATCAAAAAATATTTTTTGATAGATGTAATGAACGCTGTTGGTCTGAATGTTTTATAAAGAAAGAACAGCCACATCGAAAATCTCCTTAGTTGGAGGGAGATAAAATTACGAGGAACTTTCTCATTATCCATCCATATTTACATTGTTGCTCATTAATCTTCATAGCCGACAAAACAAACCCAGAAGACTGAACAAACCTAAAACATTACAATAATAAATAGATACCAGTTCCAGAAAATAAGATAACTACACCAATTGTTTTTAATAAATATTATTTTTGTTATTAACCAACAGGAAACGGCGAACGTATTTATATTAAAACACCGCGCAATGAAAACAGTCGTAAATTCAATCAAATATAAACCTTTGCTTGCAGCGGATGTGAGGTATATTAAAAAAAAAGTAACTATTTAACCATACGCACTAAATAGGCAACGTCAAAAGTTCATAAAACCGAAGATGCGGTCGATTTTAATAACCGATTTATTAGTTTTTAATAAAATATGTAGGATGTGGTTTTTTGTCCAGTTGATGTTGTAAATTAAACACTGTGGTCACGAAGACTTTTAATGTTTATGAACTTTTCAAAGTTAACGTGTGATGCCTGTAATGTTTTTGAGTGAAGTTTTTTATTTACATGTATTATAATAAACAGTTTTTGACCGATATGCTGGTTTGAAATAGTGTTTTATTCCATTGCGTGATCTAGAAACTCAGTAATTTTTGTTTGATGTGGTCGAATTATTCCGTTTGGATTTAATTTAGTTTTAGTAAAAATATTTTTCCTGTTAAAAAAATGTATGTTTTAGTAATTTTCCTTGTTATTGTTTAGATGTCTTACATTTTAAAAAGATTATTTTAGCCTTTCTCCACTTAGAATAACATTAAAGTTTAGTAGCAAATGAACTTGAAATTAATTTCTAAATTAGGTACGCTTTCGCTATCTACATAATAATATATAATAATTAATCAAGTTCTTTTCTATATGCATTTAGATAAATCTTCTCATTGGGTTAGTAGGTTTATAATTTCTAAGAAGCTGTGTTGTAATCGCAGGCAATCATATTTAATTCAAATAAATCTGTTACATTGCATCAAGTTGGCTAATAGCTACTAATGACCATATTATAAGGCACATCGTGTGTTGACTGTGGCTATTCATCCAGTTATTTGTAATCATATAATTGAAGTGAAAAAACTTTTAGTGATTAATTATCGAAATTTAAGTTTTTTTTACGTTTATTAAAAAGACGCGAGAAACTTTAGTATATCTCTGAAAATTAATTTGTCTGCTAGTTAGCCCTCTTATTTACAAATAAGACTTAAGTTTTAGGATATCCCTTTTTCGTTCTACAGATTCTAAGACAAGAAAAAATATCCAAATAAGCTATTTAAGAATCCAAAGAAACAATATACACAACTACATAATTTAAAAACTTTCCCATCTGAAAATAACGAAAAAGAAAAAGACGACACCATAGCCCTATTATTAGGATTCTTATCCGACACACCCATCAGATTTACAAGACAAATACTGGCGACTACCCGACCAAATCACATAGGTAGGTCACGTCTTCCATCACCATTGTGACATTTCTTTGATTCAAACTGGCAGCATTAAACCCACCCTACCTTTGCCCTCGATTTTTTTATTAATTCCCGCCACGTATCGTCTTTGTTCGTCCCATTGTGAATACCCATGTAATAGAAATACGCAGTATGCTTATTGAATGGCATTTTCGTATTTTGTCCTCAGCCTCATCGAATTGGTTCACTGTGCAGTGAGCAATGCGTTTAGGTACAGTCCGTTTTTGTGGCTCATATGACGTGATTTTAAGCCTATTGTATTTTCCTGATTGTTTTTGAAGCCTAAGCCTAGTTAATGTTACTTAGTACAGGTCATTAATCACCATGTCAACAGGTAAAAGGTATGTAGGCATGGGTTAGATACTTTTACTAGACTCAAGGCTCAACAATTGACAAATTAAAATTGTAGCGATTCCTTAAAGTTTGCAAAAATACTTCGGTCAAGAATTGAAAAAAAAAAACATATTTCAAAATTACCTAAATACTTGCGTATTCAAAAACAAACATGCCATTACCCAACAGTACTTCACAAACGCATTAACACCTCTTTAAAATTTATTTGAAGAGAATTTTATGCTAAATAAACTTCATTGATGGGTTCACAATGGCCCGCGCCCTTTCGCCTTAACCCTCAACAATTCGACGATTCCCGTAGACAACGCCTTCCGTTTCTTTCATTGAGTCTTAGAAAAGAACAAAAGGGGGACCGTTAGAAGTGTCAAGCGATTCGCGGGCTTCTACACTTCGAAATAAGAAACCAAGCCCCGAAAGGAAGCTCAGCAAAAAGCAAGGATCTTTTCCATCACACTCTTAGTCTAATAGAACGGTTTTTCAACGAGACTGAAGAGAGATAAGGTTCATAATCAGCTCTAAAAAATCAGCAATATTATTTAACGGACAACTAAACCGATTTGAAACAAAAGTTTTAATGTCAGCTAGACCATCATTGCATTTTACTACCGTTTTCTAATCCGCTTCATCTGCTAACTTGAACCACACACAGCCAAACGAAAGAATCCCCAATAGGTGTACATTTTAGGTGTCCCTATTATTTGTCGTACGGAACCCTTCTGTTTGCTAGCACGTGTTTTATTGTGTAGTTATTGTGCAATTATTGGAGGGCGACTACAGAATGCTAAGGAAGTGCCATTGTTGGGGGAAGAATTGACGGTGCCAAGTGGAATATGATTATTGTGGAAGGTAAATCGGTAATCTGGAGTAACTTGTGGAGTCTTTCATGTCCTACTAGCATCCGCTAGGGCTCACCCGCGTTCCGTGGGAACTACTCTGCACACTGGGATAAAATAGCCCGTACTTAGTCTTCCTCTATAAATGGGCAGTGACACAGATTTTTCAAATGGGCCCTGTAGATCCTGAAATTAGCACGTTCAAGCAAACAAACGAACAAAATCTTCAGCTTCATTCAATTATGTATAGATTTTTGCATTTTTCTTCCTATTCCACATTTGATGACGACAAATTTTCTTTATAATTGATAAATAAACCAATGCTTATATTTTAGAAAGTTGAATGAACTCCAACTAATTACGATTTCCGCGTATATCCATCTATCGCATCTGCTTGTCAACGTTTCGCATGCGTACGAATAATACGCAGATTCAAATAGCACTGCCGAGCGATTGCCAAGTAGGAAAAATGTTCCTATACGTGAATGATTCATTATTATATTCTACCAACAAAATGCCAAAACTATAACTAATATAATGGAGATTTTTATGAAAATAGGTGCACAGAATTTTGCACGATTTGAAGAAGGTGGAGGGCATTGGATGGGTGCGGGCTGCCCATGACTGGGATAGTTGACATTCGTTGGTGAAGGTTTACGTTCAGCAGTAGAAGATAATTTGCTGATATGATGATGTGCACATGGGGTACCTAAGCAGCTCAAATTAAGAGTGATCAATGGTTAGCTAACAATTCTAACTGCGGCTTCTACAACCTATCTGTTATTTTGCGATTAGAGATATCTTGTTTATCATAATTTATATGGAGCTGTTATGAAGACAAAATTCAATCTCTAATTGCAGATGAAATGATAGATAGATTATAGAAATCCACCATGAATGTTTACCTTAAAGACGATTTAAAACAAGATGACCTATTTGCTTTCCCGAAGCTTCTACGTTCAAACTTGCAGTGACGTACAAATTTATGAAGCAATGAACGAACGAGTACAAATAAAATTCTTAACCATATTAATATTACTTCGCCTTATCACGAAGCATATAATTTTCATTGTTCATCTTCCACATTGAGCTTACAATGGAAGTCTCCTACGTGCCGACTCTCCTCTCGGCTGGATATAGAAAATAAAGAGTTTCCTGTACAATTGTCGGGGGACATTCGACCCTGTTCTAAAGAAATACCTGTATGGAACACGTGTGAAATGGGGTACGTTTTGGAGTCAAGTTTGATCTTATTATTGAGAATTTGTCCTAATATTTGTGTGATTTGAGAGAACTCGAAAGCTGTTGGTATCTTTTTGTTCAATGCTATGTTGGTAAGGATCTTTCCTGGCTTTTGTAGTGGAAAGAGTTTTTAATAAGCACTGTTAATAATTTAATCGCTTCTGCTTGCGACTTCGTCCACATTAAATTAGGATTTGGTGCAAAAAGAAGTAACACGAAACACAAGCAAATTCTAAGATACATAATCTTCTACTGTGAAAGTACTGGTAGCTCGAGATCTACAATTTTATCTGAAAGCATTCAAAGAAAATCTTCATAACATTTTAGTATTGTCATTCCCCAAATTCCTGTTTAAGTTTCACGTTAGCCGGAATCGCTCCAAAATTGAGTCAAACAAAGATTAATGTGATTTCCTATAATTTATAGCTAAAGTGACGTCTAAAAGTAAACATGTTACTATTGAACAGACGTCTGTTTGTTTGTAGGAGGGAAAAATGGCTGTCGAAACAAAAATCGATTGACATATTGCTTCTGTATTGTATGGAGATTGATTTAGATTCGTATAATTATATCGTTGGGAAAAAAACGTGAGGAAAATCCGCCTTCTGGTGTTTGTTTAGTAAAAAGGTTAATTTAATTTGGCTTATAATGAAAATATTGTGGCGGACAGACGGAAATGTTATGGCTTTATTATTTTAAAATCAATTTTGATAGGTAATTAGCTTTTACAATTTTAGCGTGAGCTATGTGTATGAAATGTGGTATCGGAAAAAATATTCCTGTTTTCCTTGTAGTATCTTTGTCAAGGAAAATCTAGATTAAGATCGTTCAAATAAAAAGAAAATTTATCATATATACTTAAATTTATTTCTTCAGTGTGGTGTATTTTACTTTTGTCAGATACCACTTTTTCAGACTCTGACAAAAAGCCACATTATGCTTATGTACAAACCAAACAGTCCATTTACTGCAGCCATCTGTACACTGCTAACATTAACCTATGTAAATCCAGGGAGCCCCGATATCAATTCCACCCAAAATCTATCATAATAAAAACGCTATAATATTTTAACGGCTTCAGATCTTAAAGCTATACATTGTTTGATAATCCTGCATCCTGTAGATGTAAGCTTACGTTCGATGGACGCTCATAAAACTCTTTATTATGCGTCTATGTACGTAATAGTTTCAATTTTATGGTCAAAAATGTTATCATAATAATTCAAGGCATTTGTTACGGGACTTCCGTTCACGGAATTGCGTGAAACAGATATTTTTTTCATGAAAAATATTCTTGTTGTAAACCAAATTCCTATAATTTTATAACACCCCGTTTATTTTCTAATGATTAAGCGGGTGATAAGTGTGACTACTACTACTACCACAAACCCTAAAGTTGTTCAGAGTCAAGAATAAATATTTCCTTTATTAATAAGTATTTCTTACATGCATTTTCTTAGCCAATCATCATGCAGTACGTAACATTGACTGGGCAAGCCCACTCCAATTCTAACATTACTTAACCATCAGCTAACTTCATAAAAGGCCCTTTTCCTAAATTTCCTGCACATAAGTCCCTCCACAGTTTCGTCCCTTTTACGGTATTAATGACAGATTTTATGGCCTCTACAGAAACTATCAAGTATCAGTTCATTTTACACTCACTAAAACTATTGTTTTGAATGTCTCTTTGAGTCTCCTTAACGATGTTGATCATTGACATCTGGTGATTTAAGACGGGGATGAAGTAAGAGGGTTGATTAATGACGTTTGTGTTAGAACCATTAAGGGAGGATATTTAGGAAGTAATAGATTTAGATATGATTCTGATATAATTGAATAGCATTTTATGCAAATTTTTAGGTGAAATCTTCAGTTTAAGCTAAAACAGTAAGAGAGTGAGCATCGTCCTTAAGAGCATAGTCATATAAATATTATAATGTTAGCCAGCACTAGTATTTCCATTTGTAATAGGAATCATCGGATAAATCTAAAAGAGTATAACGAGATTCCTACAAGAGTCAATCACCGAATCATTGCACATTACAAACGCCAATGGCTGCCACAACATAGAACCCACCTACGCTTCCAATGAAAAATTGAATCATATTATAATTAAACAAAAGAGGAATGGTGTCTATAAATAATTCGTGCAAGACAAGGCATGAGCAGGCATGGTATTGTACTGGAGATAAACCGAACACATGTACTGCATTAACACATCTGGACGCATCGGGTATTGGGAAAAAATAATATCGAATTTCTATTCGAATCCTGAGCTTGCCATTTTTTATATCACCCATGTGGGTGCTTTGTTAATTTATTAGGGATTTTATTGAGTTAATGTATTGATTTTTTCCAGCAAATGTGTGTCCAACCAAATTATTCGCTCGAAGTTGTTGTTCTCGTTTGTCAAATATGGAATTCCACAAGGTACTATATTAGGACCAAACAATAAATTAATGTGCGTTTTCAAGTAAGAAGCTGTTCAAAGTCCATTATGAAACAATTTAGCATAAAGTCTACTATAATAATCAGCAGCCTAACACCTAAAAGGAATATTTACTAATCCAAATTCCCGTTAGAAAATAAAATGATTCAGTGTGACACTACTGCCTGAGTTAATCAAATCGCATTTCCTTATACAACTTTTCTAACATTATTCATTCTTGTTCCAGGTAAATAATTATCATCTTTAATTCACATAATATGCTTATCAGGACGGTAAGTGTGATTTTCCTCTTTTGACCACAAATGAGTTATGTAAAATCTAATTTGTATATTTCATGCTTAATTAAACAATAATGCCTAGTAGGTACGGATTCATTAGGCACACATTTTAGAATATGCTTCAAGAGAAGCATTGAATATTTATTTCTTGTAGACAATGATAATTAAATATTGACGTTTTCCCCGAATATCTAAAATAGGTACAAACACAAGTATAACAAAAAATCTTCCACATTTATTGATAGCAAACGCCAAAAGAAAAAAATTGGATCAAATTGTTATCAAATGACCAATCAAAAACGAAACCCTCCCGTATCCCACGCTACCAAACAGAAGACCAGAATCAAACCTGATTAATTAGAATCCATATTAAATTACCGTTGGCGCCTGCCATCGGTACAAAGCCATTTTGTCTTCGGTCAAGTATTTCCAGACGTCTGCTTGATAGACAATAACATCTTTGTTACTTCCAGCGTTCACATAAAGAGCATTGTGGCCAAATCAATTAAACTATAATGTTTTCATTGTGTAATGTACGCTCAACATTGTCTTAATGTAACTCACTCGTGTATCGTAAAATAATTTTTATAGGTCTATTTATGGCTGCATCTGAATTTATTGTCCAGATACGTTACGTTGTTACTACTGTGCAATGCTTATTTATATGTTTTGTTTTGTGTCGTTAAAATATTGGATGATGTAGCATAGCAGGCTATTTCGACTACCATCCCATTTTTTTACGATCTTAATTCCTTTAATTTCTGTAAAATTGTGAAGCAAAATATAGTGAGAAATTGAGAATCAAGTTTGTAGGTATGATATTAGAAGCTTTTGGAAAGAATACAAATTGTCAAGCAAATCAACATCACCTGTTGACTGCTGACCAGACATATCATATTCCACTAAAAACTGTAAAAGGTGAACATCAAAAAGAAAGGTGCATTGACACCAATTTGGAATTAGACTCAAACAAAAATCTCGTAATGGACGCTCCAAAGCATGAGAAACTGAAGAGCCAGTCATTATCGAGAAGTAACTTAAAACCGCCACATGTGTCACATATCGTCCAGGATTGCGATGCCACATGTGAAATGACTGAAAAAAAGACAAAAATCTGTTGTCACTACTCCCTAAGGTACGAACAATGCCATTCAGATCCTGTCTCTGAAATCATAATAAATTCAAACCCTAAAACTAATGTAATAGAACATAAAATCGAATCGCTGATCACGGTCTTAGGGTTGATTTCATCGGAACATGGTTCGTTTTGTATGGTTTTTTGTGCAACCTTCCGTAACCTTTAGCCTGTGACACGGATTGTAGATTAGGCATATTGTTGACCTTTTTTGCTTCCATTTAAGTTGCACGTGTAGTTTTGTTTTTGTCGGAGCCGTCTGAAGAGCTTTTTGTTTTTGTTGATCGTTATACAAGATTTGCATGTGTGCGAAACGATTTGGGCGACTTCTTGATTCGAACTCGATTTTTGGGACGGTTCCCATAATTTTCAAGTGATTCCATATTATCCTTCTGATTTTCAAGTGCCATTGAAAACTTTTTTGTTGAAACCGCTGCGTTTTTATGATTTCGAAAACCTATTCTTACAAGAGTGAAATAAAAAATAAAAATCATGACGGAAACATCTTTCTTCTGTTGAAATAATTCTAAAGTTTATATTTCTCGATGTGAGCTTGGAAATAAACATCATTTAACCTTACGGACATAATCACATATTTCAGTATGATAGAACAATTCGGTATCATAATAAAATACTTCAGCGGTCGCATTCTCCTACATTTTATCGAATCTCAAACATTTTTTCAAGCGAACGGAAGTTCTAATATTGTCGCGGTGCGTCCAGCCGTAGCCGTTGACAAAATTAATGTTTTATTATGAAACAATGAACAGAACAGTGTTTCTTATAAATAATGCGTGGCGATCCACATGAAAGATGCTCCCAGTCATACATGCGACATTGGCCGACCAAAAATAAGAACAAAAATGTTCGTATCACCAATAAATTATTTCTTTTACATGTTGATGATATTCAGGGATCCATAGGTTTTTATGATTTACATATAGTTCAAAGCAATACAAGACTTCTTTTCAATAAATTGTGACGGCATGCGCCATGTCACTTTTTTCGGCGCCAAAATATTTGAAACTGGAAGACCTTGAACGCAATATTTATTTTTAAAGTTAATGGCACCTATAATTGCAGAAGTTTTTATATTTGGGTTCTATTAATAAAAAGTTTACATGCGAGCAGAAGAATGAAAAAACTGCGCACTTGTAATAGAAGATATTAATGTAGCAAACTTCACATTACTTTCCATTTGAAAATCAGCTGAAGCTGAGTATGAGATTAAACAAGAATTTAAGCACCTGTAATAAAAATTTGCTCGCGTGAAATTCCAATGCCCAAAACTAGATTTAGAGTCTCCAAAATTAATCACTAAACCGCAAAATTAAACACACAAAACAAATTCCATGAATGATCTCATTAAAGAATTTCAATTAGGTGTAAAACGCCATAGCTTCTAGGAATCATTACCATACCGAGCCAGATTCACGTATAAATCTACCGAGATATGTTACGAATAAAAATAATAGAATTGTCGTATCTAATAATATTACGGCCGTTTCCGTTCGCTCGTTTATTTCAGTTTGTGAACGCGAATATAACATATTATAAACGTTCATTCATGACTGTGGGGATTTCTGTGTTGTCAACGGTTATATGATGGTTTAGAAAAGAAAGAATACCTACCTGTTTTTACTTCAAAAACTTTGTTTGCTGCTTCAGAAGCAATATTGTTCGTAATTACTGTTATTGGAATTTTCGTATCAATAACATCGACATTATCTTTGTCTACTTTCTTTTTCTTTGATAAAGTTTCAACAGGAAATCGGATTTTAAATTATAATTGGACTCATACGTTCTCGGATGCTATTAGAAAATCTATAACGCGGCAACACAAATGTGTGTTAACAGCATGTCCACGTTTATTGTTAATAGCAGATAATGTAAGGTTAGCGTTAATTACTTCGGCTATAACTACTAGTTTGTTGCTATTAACACTTTATGAAACTGTTTCGTAATAAACGAACGGGTTGCTCTTCAGCTTTGCTATGGGATGTGTAAAGTTATTATTTTGTGTGTCGGAGAAATTCATTTCGTCATCTTGATGGTTTGTAATTATTGTGATTATAATTGTTAGATGTTCGGGTCGAAGTTCGTGGATTGGTGAGAATTTGATATTTAAGCGGTATTCAACAAAGTTACTAACCTTTTTTTGCACTAAATAATTAGATGCTACTACAGTTAAAGCTTGTGTCTTCAAAAGCTTTAGTCAAATATTGATAGCAGAATAACAAAGTAGCGTCACAAATAATGTCGTATAATGTCTAACTGTGAAGCGACAAACTGCTTGTACGCTTCTAATAAAAACAAACAAAAACCAGGTTACAAATGACAGACATTTACTATAATAATTGTTGACATTAATATGCATTGCTATACTTTACAAGATATATTTGCATGCTAATACTCTAAGATTCAAACAAATCTAAGGGATATGGAAAGAATGTGTAGGAATCCAGAATCCATCTTGGATCATCAAGGGTATCTTAATCCGCACAAACGACCCGTGCCGGTGGAACAAAACGAATTCTTATGACTAATGTCGACTATAGTGATGAGAACAGTCGATATTCTAACCTTACACGAAAACTTGTATGACTCATAAGAGTCAACATCGACATAAACATATGAAATTGTAGGTAAAGGCTCCAAAAACCTAGGGGAAAATTGTTTGTGCTTTACATATGTAATTAATATTGGGTATGTGATGACTCATATAAGTCCTGACAATAAATATAAAATCATTATAAAATTTACATATTCCCATTAAGAAAAACATAATCATACTTAAGCTTCTAGGTAGTCACCAAAACTAAAGCTTATCGATACTGAAACTAAAACCATCGATACCAAAAATAAATCGAGTCACGTCTAGGGACATCACTACAAAGAGTGTAACAATAACATGTTAACATGATGAATGTTACCGGTGGCTACACAAAAGAAAATAAAAAGAGATCAGATGTAGGCGATAATTCATAAAAAACAATAATAAAGGGGTAATATTGTTCTCGTTTGATTTATTTAGTGGCTGGCGGTGTGACGTAGCACTTTGTTCTTAGTTAAATAGACGGTGGTTATATAAATACGCTTTGTTGTCAGAATTAGCTTCATGTAAAAGTTCAGGTGTATTTATTTCAGTGGCTATTGTTGACGAAAACATCATCCAGTACTCGTTGATATGTATTAAGCTTAAAATATAATTTAGTATCCAAAAGCACGCTACAATCTTACTTCATAAGTTCAACCTAGAAAAAGATTTAAATAAGCATCGTCGATCAGAAAAAATATTCATATCTAACTCTAAAACCATCACAACGATCTCAGAGATTACGATACAAAATATTGCACGAATAAAATGTAAAACCAAAACATTGTTTGTCTATTATCTCTTAAATATACTTCGAACAAAAATACACCATAATCTGTTGGATTAGAAGAAATTAAACAGTGCACAGCAATAAAAAGTTCATCCTTCTAAGAATATAGAGCACTTTCGCCAGTGTTGAAGTAGAACGGACCACTTCTGTTTTATTGTTGGAGCCATATTTTATGACTGGATTGTGTACAGATTTAGATCATTAAGAACTCTCCACACTAAAGATCCAACAGCGCGTTTTCTCGTGTAAATTAAATTATTACATATTCAGGACATCATATCTTAAAGCTATCGAAAAGGAAAGTTCGTGGGAAAAGATACATGATCTATTGCCAGACCGTTAATTCATAATACATAGGTATTAAACATATAAGTTACGCAAGGTTAGGTAATTGAAGAAGACTTATGTATTTAACTCAAAGCTTTACTTACTGAAAAAATTTAATTCAAATTCCAGAATAAGGTAATATTTTTAGTTATTATAAAGACAACATTAAACTTCCACTTCATTATCTACTTGTCAAACTGCGACCCTAAAACGGAAAATTGAAGATCTAAGAACAGCGTGCGATAAAAAAATGTTCTTACGATAAAGATCCTAATTATAATTTCTATTTATAAATCAGATGATATGACAAACATCTGGTCTACAAAATTTCATGTACCAAGGACATTTATATTTGTCCAGTTCCAAACAGCTGTTGTGTCGCGGCGATTGGTCGTGCGTGTGGAAGCTCCCTAACGTTCGGCGATGGTCGTGCGCACTTCGTGCGTGGTGTTCAATCATACGACTACGGTGCTATCTTTGAGATTATAATGAAACTTTTATGACTTCAATTTTCGTTATGAACAAAACTTTGGCCGGACAAAGATCTCTTACGTATCGTATGTATTTTATATAGTTTGCATCGTAAAATTTTATCTATTGTATTGGTTATTTCGTACAAATGTATGATACGATTTTTTTCTATGCACCTATGTACATGTGGAATCTATGAAATAAGGTATCTGTAATGACAAATTGTTTGAGGGTAATGCCTTAACAAACATTTGAAACATTTATATTGACACTGCGCCGAATAGTATTCATGTAATCACAAGCTATCACCAAAATTAGAATAGAGATTATATAATGCAGTCAATAAGTACTTACAAATAAATCACTTCGTATAATTGGGATATCATAATCTATGCAAACTGTTTATCAGTTTGACATATTTATTGATCGTACGGCAAGCCCGCAACCCGCAGACTCTTGTTTGATCCCAACAATATTTTATTGTTATAAAACTATAGTAATAAAAATCCAACTAAATGTAATGACGATGTAAATTCTGAAGACGAAGAAAAAACTTGTACAGACAAAATAAAAACCGACACAACAATAAGTATTGTGCTACCGGTTGCAATCATTAGTATTGATGACGCAAATGTTACTCAAAACAGCGTTGAAAAAAATCTGAGAGCCAATCAAGAGAGAAGTGCTCACAATGGTTTGTCTAATAAAGAATAAGATGTGTACAATGAAGTATTACCGCGTAATAAAGACGGGGAACGCAGACACAAAGGTAAAGAACGTAATGATTTGGAAGCGAGTGGATGTACAAGCGTGAATGTGAGGAGCGAACCATGAAAATTACATGCGGGGCTCAATCGCAGCCGCGCTTTTGTGTGGCAAAGCTCACAATGGACGGTCAAGGACTTGATGAAGGACAAAGGGTTATAAGATGGGAAGGTAATATTGAAATCGGCGGTCCTCGTGAATTTTTGATGACATGATTACGAGAATTTGAAATTTATGAAACGCTACCTGATAAAACAAAGTTTACCTTTATCTGTGTTTTAATTACCAAACTTGATAGTTTTAATGTAGGTATTTGTATATCAGTTCAGGAAAACTTTAATATATTAAATACTAATTCTATTTTCCGGTATTCTACCTCAAAAGCAAGAATAAATCCATTAAAATTGTTACTACGGAGGAAACCGCGGTTAACTTGAAATATGCAAATCCCATACATGTAAAATCTGTTGTGACTCACAAGGGGCATTGTACCGAGTTAGAAGCATCAAAGTGAGATCAACCTGAATAAAGGCATCCGCGCTGGACCGACGAAGGGGTAGTACAATGTCGGCGGCCGAAAAAAAACTGACATTACAATACGTTGGGCCAACAACAGTGGCCGCTCATAAATCAACCTCAGACAAAAGTAACAATAGTATTGAGGGAACCTTATAAGAGATCTTAGCATTGTGCTTATTCTTTGATGTTCACTAATAAAACCTTTGATTAATATCGTATAGACGGAACCAGTTGGTATGCAAATAATGACGTTCTGTGACGGTAGTTGGATCACACGTGCTGGGGTGTGAACAAAAGCTAATGCTACATCTTCGTCACAATGCTTTGTTGGTCCACTGTTGGGCAAGTTCAAGTTGACCGATTTGGTTTTGTTAAATTCTTCTACATGAACTGTCTTGTTGGAATATTTTTGTACGCTTGTCTGATTCAACTGAATGAGTAATCTTAGATGTTCTTTTATGCACATGGGAAGCCCGGATTATTCGAAGATAAAAGATCTGGTTCTAAACAGAGTCGTATCGAAGTGATGTTTTCAAGGTCATATTATTTTCCTAATTTGAATTATTCATATATCTTCGCATAAGCTTACGTACGACCTTGAATTAATTAAAAAATCTCATCTGTGTCATGCAAAATTATCACCATCGTCAAATGAGCGAACTCTTATTCCTGTTATATTGAATAATAAAAAAACTATTATTAAAGAAAAAGATATGAATTTATATCTAAACTGTGTCTACCAATCGTTCCAAATATGGGTCGGCCGATCGGTGACCCAAAGATAATTATATATTTTTTGTGGTTTAAATATTTTATTGTTTCCCATTTCGTCTCGTTTATCAATTAAATTATGCTTGTCAATTTAGGTTAGTAGATATCAGTGCAAGCTATTATAGTGGTTATTATGTTGTTGTTAAGGAAATCTGTTACGTATTCACCTTTTAAATAGAACTGAGACATCTTAAACTGGGGTCAACAGGCCGCAAGATTATGATATAATTGTTTACTTTTATTTTTGTAATATTCGTAGATGCATATAGTATTTTATGTTTTAGTTAAGCACAATATAGATCAGGAGAAATTGGACTTTGGTTTAGGAATCTAGCATTTTGCTAAATACTCAGCCATTCCTCTTAACATTAAATATTTACACATTCCACAAACTAAATCCTGTTCTAAGCTTAGATGTATGATAAATTACTTTTCATTTACTTTTGTAAGATCGCTGTAACAGAAGCTGATTCAGTTCCAATGATGCGAACATCTAATTTTAAAATCAACAGATATTAATAAAATCCTTGAACTAACAGTTTTACGATTATATTTATTCGAACAGAGGAATATTATTTTTCAAAACTAATGTTCGTACGTCTGGTGATTTTTTATTGAAAACTAAACAGATATGTAGACACAAAGTCAAATGTAACAACATCCGTTTCCTATGTGTTTTTTTGTTATTCTTAATAACAGAATGATGTCGCAGTTTTTTAGTTATAAATGAGTTACGAGGTTACGATTATTTTGGTAAACGTTGTTCAATTGCCTTTGATTCACCGATCATTACTTTCGGCAAAAACTATTTCACTTCTATCACGGAGCAATTTTGACTAAATAAACGTTTCATATGAAAAGTGGCCATAAAAAAACAGATCGTGTTTTGTCCTACTATATCTAATTGTTAATTCAAAATAATAATATTATTCAAAATCTTCTTTAATGTTCTCCAAGAAACAATAATGAATTGATGGATCCGGATGATCTAATTCTTGCAAATTATTCTATGAAATCTTCATACACTGCCAGCATTATTGCTGGGCAACTCATGTTTATTTTAGAAGCCGGGGATAATGGTAATATGTTAATTATCACCCATACTGAAAGGACTAACAATATCGGCGGATATCAAGCCAGTACAGATGCTACCAATATTCATACAATGTTTGAGAAAATGTCGGTTGTTCGCGATAGGGTTGGCAAAAGACGAAGAAAGTAAACTTAATTAAATATGAATTAAAAGTATGATTTGTCATGATATTATACAATTTACATAGCATTACAAATAAATTAATGTTGCTAAGCATTAATCACACATAGTACCTAATGATGTTATGTCGTCGCCCGGATACTATTGTGTCATTACAGGTAATTTTACAGACTACTATAATTCAATGAATTCGAGCAAACACAGTACAAGTGTCACTGACCACTGATAACATAAAAGGTATTAAAACGTAAGTAATTTAATATTTATTTGAATTAATTAATTGTTCCTGTTCGAAGTAAATGAATTATTGAATTTGACAATGACACATAATTAAAGTTTGTGAAATAATTTCCTGTTAGTGACAACCCTGTCTCCATACTATTATTTTATTTATCACTCTCTTTGTTGTGTGTAGTTTGTGCCAACATCACATTCTATTTGTTCGTGAATATCTTCCGTGATATATCGACTTAATGAAATAAAAATGGCTGTTTTGCTCGTAATTCTATTGCTGTCAAATTTTTAAGTTAATATAGACATCCTGTATTTTAGATGGCAATTAATATTGGAGGCTGACAGCGAGCCGGTTGCATGGGTCATGTGTCATTTGTAATAGTCGCATGCGACGCTGTTTGGGTAATTTTAATTTGTCAAAATAATAAAAATAACGTATCTGGAAACATTGAATGATTGTATTCACTTCAAGCGAAGATTATGCTCATGTTTTAGAAATCGCATAATAATTTTAATTGAATATATGAATATCATATTTTTCGACACTAACTTAAACAACGGAGATACCATCTGGTTCACAATTAAAATGTCAAAAAAATAACAACAGAAAACTCTTAAGAGGAACGTCAACGATAAATCTCTCGTTAATAAGGCGTCACATAAACAATGTTCTTTTTTCGCCATTTTGAATTTGGCAGTGCGCAGGCCATGCGTCGTTGACTCCTAACATTGACCAATTATTGCACACACCACTCAGCTCCTTTGATGTCTAAAACATAAAATTTGTAAAAAACTGCTCAAGTCAATGATACTTATTTATTATTTTCTCCGAAGCCATTTAGGAGTGAAGGATATTTATTAGTGGGACAAGTGACCGGCGATGACATGGAGGCAGTGCCAAAAACAATAGCGCTCGTAACAAATAGAACTGATACTTCATACAATAGTTACGTACCTATATTTATTTTAATAACGAAATTATGAAACATTGTAATTCAATGCAAATAATATGAAATACAAAGTGCATAAAACGATGGTAGTGCAATAAACTGCCAATCTGTTCAACATCTCGACTTCAAACGCAGTCACAATTTTCAGGCGTATTATTCACTTCTTAAAGAATATAAATGACAATACATAATACGTTAATGTGCCATTAGCTGAGATTTAACGTTTATTATGTCAATCTTGACCTTTTTTAAAATTCGTCAGCGTTACTTATGTGTCCGGTTTTCGCGAACATTACTTTATATGTCATAATGTGAGTTTACAGGCTATAACACTTTGTAAGTGTCCAAGAAAATTTCATCATTCATCACCAGATCATCAAAGTGATCATTAAACATGTCATCACTCACGTCAATATCATTACGTTTGCCTTCAATTACAATCAGAGGGCCTTCGTTTTTGATCCTATTATCGTACAACATGCACTATAGAAATTCTTTGAGAAAAATTGTTGGAAATATGATTGGAGGTCACACAATAGGCCGAAGGGTCTTTGATGTGACAAGAGGGACTAATCAATGGTTGTCGATAGAAACATTCTTTTTGATGTTTGAGCTGATGGAACTCGTAATGTTTCCCAGACATCGCTTGTTGATGTCTGAGATCTTTATTAAAATGTATAGGAAAAATAATGTTCTATGCTGTCTGCGCGGGATATTTGTGTCAAAATTGTTGAGTTCGACAATCAATGTTGGATTTTATTGCGGACACAGTAACACGCTAATAACTGTTCTGTTCTATAGTGTATACTTTGAAATGTAGGGTATAATGTCTGGAATTTGAATGCATGTTTTTCTTTCAGATGACATTTACAAACATTTTAACATGACATTTTAGATATAATTTAGGCAAAAAATAATAATAATTCACTTAAAATATAGAAATGAATATGATGATGACACAATACTTTCATAATCCAACCGTTCTATGTTCAAACTTTCAAATCCAGTCTTCCACTTAAAAAAGAAAAAAAAAAACAAAATAACAAAGACATCGCATTTCTAACAAGCCAACAGTGAACACATCACGGAAATCGATTCTAATTCGAACGTCTGTATCGAATCGTATACCGATGTATCGAGGCACCGCGGAGCCCTCTTGTTTGTCGGATCGATTATTCCACTTCATCTCACACTTATTGGGTTCAAACAAGTCTATTGCGAAGGCATCGGTCACATGATTATTGGCGATAATTATGTAATTATTTTATTTGTCGTCAGTTTAGGGGTTGCAAGCTTTATGTGTACTGATGTGGCCATATGCAACCTAAATATTCATTCTTGAAAAGTAATTGAAAAATCCTTGTTAATGAGGTTTTATTCAGCAGAATTGTATTCATCATCAGTCATTTAGGTGCCCACGACACATATTCATCTCAACGATTTTCTATAGTAAAACTTGAGAACTATTTCAGCTTGTCTCCACCGCCGCGTTAAGCATCCATATTCCATCCCGCATATTGAATATAACCTCACTATTTCTAGGCTGACTTCTCTCGAATTCCTCAGTTCGTGTGGTTTCGCCGCATTTCAACACATTGTGTGGCTCTATTCATTTCAATAATGTAGTGTTATTGTTCTAGGTTCAGCGAAAGCGTATTGTTCCATACAATTGTTAATGTTAGTGACAGTTCGCCGGTGACGTGTTTAGGGACAAATTCATTTGAATGTGCGTTCGTACACGCTTGAATATTGTGGCAGAATAATATTGAAATGTATTAATTTTACTGCTTAGATATTTCGTATTTTGATTGTACTTGAAAACATTCTCACATCATTTGTTGATTTTGTGTCTACTGTGTTTATCCGAACATCAAATTAAAGCTTATTCAGATAGTACAACACTTCAAAACGACCGCTCATTTCACACTCACTTACATTACCAGAACATAAAACCTCAATCACAATACTGGAACCACAAACAAGCGTTCCCAAGCAATCACCGACCGCATCTAAACGCTTAACATTACAAAATAAAGCCGAAATATTAAACAAATCCGTTTACTTTACATTAACGGGTTGACAAATAACCACAAATTGCGATTGTGACTTGAAAGGCGGTTAATAATGGTTTTAGTCGTAGGTTTCTGAAGTAATTCGGTTAGAAACGTCTCCAGATTGAGCTATTGTGTCGCTAGATTGATTCCATGTCATTTGAACGTGTGCCGTATAGTTTACGTCTGAGGCCAAACAAACGGGTAGTTTGGCCTATTGTTTTGTTATTAATTACTCGTAGAGTGCAATGCTGTTGAATAGAAGCTACAATTGGTTTATGGATTAATATTGTCTTGAGTTGTGTCTTAATTGATTTAGAATTAGTCTGTTATTTATGATGTTACCATCATCGAATTACGTATTGATCTTTTCATAAAAGCTTTTTGAGTTTAAAGAACAAAAATGATAATACCATTCTATGTAAAAAAAATGACGAAATGTTACATTTAAAAACCCACAGTCTCCCCACGTCTTGTCCTTCATAGATTAACCTCAAGGATTCATCCCCCAGTTGTCCTCAAATAATATTTTATAGGACAAACGCCAACCAGTCGGCCCCTGCAAAAATAATATGTGTCTGCGGCCTAAATTATTCACAAAGGTGTAGTGGCTTCCCCGAAACTGCACGATGAATAATATATAAATCATTCGATATTATTTGATGTAAACTTTCCGAATTTCCCTATGTGCTTGAACAAAATTGCTGGGTTAGTATTATTCATGGTAATACAAGTGACATAATGTTACCAATTTTGGACAATAAAGAAACATTCATCAATTATAAAGGTCAATCTTACCACAAATTGGTGATAATAAGTGCATATGACTAACTACTAATGTGAAAACTAACTAATGTGCTTTATTTGGTCATTTCAGGCTTATAAAAAAAAACTAATATTAATAATTTAACTACATTTAGTAGAAATTTGGGGGTTTTGCTTACGTAATGGATTATTCTGTTTAAGTGCTAGTAAGGCAAGATGTGAGACTATGATGACACAATAACTGACCCTAGGGGTTAATTCGATCGACTGAGCTACCCCTTAGCCGCCGTCTCGCGGTTGTAACAGAGGAAGCTATGGAGTGGCGCGTCTTTGAGCATTTCATATTTCAAGTGAATAGGGGAAGGTAATCGTTTTGTATTAATGTAATTTTTAAATAGAAGTTACCCATTAACATTTAAACCGTTTAGATTTGTTAATAATTTGCTTTCCTGGACAGGTTTATGGGCACATTTCTGAAAAAAATATATAATTTTAAGTTCAGACAACAGCAGGTCAACGTATACCAATCTGTCAAATTTTACCAATCAAATGTTAACCTACCTCCATTGTGATAAGGTTGAAAATCGAGTGCAGAAATTTGACAGATTGTGGTAACTTGATGTGCTGTCGTCTGTACATATTTAGTCATTATTTTTTGGTAGAAGTTTATTTAACAACTTATTATAATTTAAAAGTATTCGGTAATACAAGAAACACTAACATGATACGTTATATTGAACAGGTCACACTATTGCACTTTAATTCCACAACTCAGATACACAGCCCCTTTCCACAAAGTCACCGACGGTCGCATTGCCCCTGAGATTTGACAATAATTCTCGATAGCTCCTCTATTCTACCGCTCCCAATGAATACTGAATTGAGACCAACTCCGTACATCTTAGACACAACCTATTTCAATTTAGATTATTGCTTCGCTGTTCACGATGCAATATCTTAATAGAACCCCCACACAAACTTCAATCAGCATTTATTGAAACGCTCACATGCAAATTAAAAATAACCTTTATTTACTGAATGTTAAACTTAATCAAAGCCCGAAGATGAATAATGAAATCCTACTGTGTATTTTATTCATTGACCTTCCAAAATTAACAGAGATAACGCGCACAAAGGCTCAGATTGAAAGGTGCCCCTTTCAACGATTCTGCCACTCTTTAATCTATAACCGAAACAAAACTCGGGTTCGTAACGCGATTGTCTGTCCGTTCATTTACTTAGTAAATTATTCTTTGTCGAACGGAAGAGAAGGCTTTGAATCCATTAATTCCCTGATGGGGTCACAAAGAGGTGGTACGAATTAAAATAATGTATTCTACGACTTCAATAGCGCGCCCTCCGTCCGGTGCTCGGCTGTTATTACAAGAATAATGTATTTAAATCAGAGTCTGCTTTCAGATGAAGATGTCCCGCTTTGTGAGTCCGACGAATAAGTGATCACGTACGTTGCCATTAGGATACGTTTTATGTGCAAATTATAGCTTACCATTTTTGAGCTTACTCGGATTTCAACGCAGACGCCCCGCGAACAACTGGGTTCGTTAGAAAAGTTTTTAATACAGCTATTATTGTATGCTCATGTTTGCGGAGCGAAATGTACGTTTCACAATGTGGACGTTTATACAAATGACATACCAGATGTAGGTACATATAGGTAGTCTTATTAATTGCAAATCCGTTCACAGAGACAACCGAACACAAACAGCAAATTAATCCTGCCGGCAAAAGGGTTTGCAAACTACCCTCTCTTAACAGATAATTTAGAATATGATCACCCCATCTCCGAATATTTCCGAACAAACATTTCGATGTATTTATTCTAGTGTTTATTTTGTAGCGTAATATGTCGTGTTCCACTTTGATGTCGTGAAATCGCTTCTGTTCTTTGTCAGCGAACCAAGGATTTACATCTATTACGTTAGTCATTTAATTCTCGGTTTTACTGCCATCTATTTTCGATTTAGAATCCTTTGTAATGCGATAGGGGGTTACAGCTTTGTCGTATTGAGTCGTCGTGTATGGAATTATTGCATATGGTTGGTTGGAGTTTGTTTGGCAGTATGAATGGTTCATTATACATAGGGATACTTTGTGCGGCTCGGGTTATATTTGCAATGTGAACCATTGTTTATGATTTGGACAATTGTTTGTGTTGCACTGTCAAAGGATGTGCACTTGTTTACTTTATGCTAAGGGGAGGGAGACGAGTTATGTCAACAGTGTAACGTTTAAAGTAGCTGAATGACAATCGTTGACTTGCGCTTCATTACTTTTTTTTTCTTATGACAATATAAAGCTAATATTATTGCTGTTTATAAGATATCTGGGCTGTTGGTTTTCATATTCGTAAGAGCTGCTATTGTGCACAATACAGTTGGATTTCCCGACTAACTGTTATTGGGTTTTCCACTTTACAATACTCTGCTATACCTTTCTACGTCCATGTAGCCCTATTTACTTGTATTTTGTATTTACACGAATCAATTCAACCCTTCGTTGCTAATTCCTTCAGTAAGTACCTACGCAAAAAATCAGCAAACACACGACACACTTCATCAATAACGTGATTACTCCAACCAAAACGCCGTAGTCACAAAGCTCTCAATTCCACAACTTTACCCACATTGGCAAACAATCATAGTTATTCATCTGTACAAAGGATCGGGGAAACTCGAGTAGTTCTCGCAAACCGAATTCCTCAGCTAGCTTTCCTTTGCGAAACTCTGGAGTAGATCTTGAGTCAAAAGCCCCACTCGTTTATGTTCAACTATTTTTTTCTACCTTTCACCATTTTGTATCCACTGTTCCCTTTTGCCTGTTTTTGCTTCTGTTCAAGTTTGTGGAAAAACTGCTTTTTATTTTTTTATTCCTATTGATTTTTTTTTTATTAGTCGAATGATCCGGTATGTTACTCTGGTTACTAGCTTGACTAAAATTAGTTTTTGTAATCGTCTTATTCTGAGTCACTCTACTCGTATAAAGTGGACTACTTCTTTACCCACAAACTATAGACTAACTATATGACTGATAAAACTATCAAAATATCGCAAAAAAAAAACTAACAAGCGAGCGAGTTGAATGGCGTTTAGCTGTACTACATTCTCATTTCGTTCGTTTTGCCAGCGTTTCATTTCGCAGTGACCTAAGGAACACAATAGGCTCTCATCAGACTTCTCTTGTTTAGGAAAATCGTTGAGCCGTGACGCTCAGTCTGTATACGCCTTAATNAATGTGCTGTCGTCTGTACATATTTAGTCATTATTTTTTGGTAGAAGTTTATTTAACAACTTATTATAATTTAAAAGTATTCGGTAATACAAGAAACACTAACATGATACGTTATATTGAACAGGTCACACTATTGCACTTTAATTCCACAACTCAGATACACAGCCCCTTTCCACAAAGTCACCGACGGTCGCATTGCCCCTGAGATTTGACAATAATTCTCGATAGCTCCTCTATTCTACCGCTCCCAATGAATACTGAATTGAGACCAACTCCGTACATCTTAGACACAACCTATTTCAATTTAGATTATTGCTTCGCTGTTCACGATGCAATATCTTAATAGAACCCCCACACAAACTTCAATCAGCATTTATTGAAACGCTCACATGCAAATTAAAAATAACCTTTATTTACTGAATGTTAAACTTAATCAAAGCCCGAAGATGAATAATGAAATCCTACTGTGTATTTTATTCATTGACCTTCCAAAATTAACAGAGATAACGCGCACAAAGGCTCAGATTGAAAGGTGCCCCTTTCAACGATTCTGCCACTCTTTAATCTATAACCGAAACAAAACTCGGGTTCGTAACGCGATTGTCTGTCCGTTCATTTACTTAGTAAATTATTCTTTGTCGAACGGAAGAGAAGGCTTTGAATCCATTAATTCCCTGATGGGGTCACAAAGAGGTGGTACGAATTAAAATAATGTATTCTACGACTTCAATAGCGCGCCCTCCGTCCGGTGCTCGGCTGTTATTACAAGAATAATGTATTTAAATCAGAGTCTGCTTTCAGATGAAGATGTCCCGCTTTGTGAGTCCGACGAATAAGTGATCACGTACGTTGCCATTAGGATACGTTTTATGTGCAAATTATAGCTTACCATTTTTGAGCTTACTCGGATTTCAACGCAGACGCCCCGCGAACAACTGGGTTCGTTAGAAAAGTTTTTAATACAGCTATTATTGTATGCTCATGTTTGCGGAGCGAAATGTACGTTTCACAATGTGGACGTTTATACAAATGACATACCAGATGTAGGTACATATAGGTAGTCTTATTAATTGCAAATCCGTTCACAGAGACAACCGAACACAAACAGCAAATTAATCCTGCCGGCAAAAGGGTTTGCAAACTACCCTCTCTTAACAGATAATTTAGAATATGATCACCCCATCTCCGAATATTTCCGAACAAACATTTCGATGTATTTATTCTAGTGTTTATTTTGTAGCGTAATATGTCGTGTTCCACTTTGATGTCGTGAAATCGCTTCTGTTCTTTGTCAGCGAACCAAGGATTTACATCTATTACGTTAGTCATTTAATTCTCGGTTTTACTGCCATCTATTTTCGATTTAGAATCCTTTGTAATGCGATAGGGGGTTACAGCTTTGTCGTATTGAGTCGTCGTGTATGGAATTATTGCATATGGTTGGTTGGAGTTTGTTTGGCAGTATGAATGGTTCATTATACATAGGGATACTTTGTGCGGCTCGGGTTATATTTGCAATGTGAACCATTGTTTATGATTTGGACAATTGTTTGTGTTGCACTGTCAAAGGATGTGCACTTGTTTACTTTATGCTAAGGGGAGGGAGACGAGTTATGTCAACAGTGTAACGTTTAAAGTAGCTGAATGACAATCGTTGACTTGCGCTTCATTACTTTTTTTTTCTTATGACAATATAAAGCTAATATTATTGCTGTTTATAAGATATCTGGGCTGTTGGTTTTCATATTCGTAAGAGCTGCTATTGTGCACAATACAGTTGGATTTCCCGACTAACTGTTATTGGGTTTTCCACTTTACAATACTCTGCTATACCTTTCTACGTCCATGTAGCCCTATTTACTTGTATTTTGTATTTACACGAATCAATTCAACCCTTCGTTGCTAATTCCTTCAGTAAGTACCTACGCAAAAAATCAGCAAACACACGACACACTTCATCAATAACGTGATTACTCCAACCAAAACGCCGTAGTCACAAAGCTCTCAATTCCACAACTTTACCCACATTGGCAAACAATCATAGTTATTCATCTGTACAAAGGATCGGGGAAACTCGAGTAGTTCTCGCAAACCGAATTCCTCAGCTAGCTTTCCTTTGCGAAACTCTGGAGTAGATCTTGAGTCAAAAGCCCCACTCGTTTATGTTCAACTATTTTTTTCTACCTTTCACCATTTTGTATCCACTGTTCCCTTTTGCCTGTTTTTGCTTCTGTTCAAGTTTGTGGAAAAACTGCTTTTTATTTTTTTATTCCTATTGATTTTTTTTTTATTAGTCGAATGATCCGGTATGTTACTCTGGTTACTAGCTTGACTAAAATTAGTTTTTGTAATCGTCTTATTCTGAGTCACTCTACTCGTATAAAGTGGACTACTTCTTTACCCACAAACTATAGACTAACTATATGACTGATAAAACTATCAAAATATCGCAAAAAAAAAACTAACAAGCGAGCGAGTTGAATGGCGTTTAGCTGTACTACATTCTCATTTCGTTCGTTTTGCCAGCGTTTCATTTCGCAGTGACCTAAGGAACACAATAGGCTCTCATCAGACTTCTCTTGTTTAGGAAAATCGTTGAGCCGTGACGCTCAGTCTGTATACGCCTTAATTGTTGATATTATATTTATATTGATGGTGTACGAAGATTGGATGCTAGTGTGATAAGTCGATATTATTGTAGGAGAAATATAGGGCACTATGAAAAAGTTTTCGGTAAGTTTTGTTACAGAATTAGCAGATAAGCTATAAGAAAGGTAAAGGGCCCACAGGAGAGCTGATCATCTTAGCTCCTCTGCGAATAATAATTAGTAGCAGTCACCATAGCCGAAATCGGCTGGGAAGGAAGTATAGTAAGTATAAGAAGTAGTTCAGAAAATCTATTACAGCAAAGCTTCCCGTCTTTCAATAAAAATAATTGACAATTGATGTTGAATTCAGTGCGAATCAGCTCTGCTTACTAATAACTATTGGTTACATACTTCCCAAATACGTAAGAAATAGGCCCAGTTTAGGCGAATCTAAATTACCTGACAACAAATAAAACGTCTTTTCCGATCCTGAATCAATTATAACTCCAATTTTTCCTAAAAGTTTAATCTTTCCACCACATCAAAAAGTCTCCTTAAAAAAATACTTAAGCCGTCATTAAAAGACGTAAAGTAGCGAGGTGCAGAACAATGGCTGCCGGTGATTGGGCATTGGGGTTATTCCCTGAGTACCCCGATCCCCGAGGCCCCCGTCCCGGAGCACCCCGATTTATTTTTATCTTGGTAAACTCAATTATAAGTCAGTTTAGCTTAAAAGTAGCGTCAGCAGATGAAACGTTAAATACATTTTTATTACTTACTAAAATTATAACATTAAGGATCAGGAAAAAAATATATAGTCTTGCTTGGTTTAGTTAAATATTATAATCAGAGAATACAATATGAGTCTCCCAGAACAATCACAGGTTTTATTATTTATCACAACATTTCCTTTTTCAAAATACCGTACGTATTTAGATTTTCTGTATCTCTTCTTCTTTTCGAAATGGAACATTAACATAATTAAAAAAATACGCAACAACAGTTTCATTTTCAGGAATTTTTTTTTTTATTTAGCATAGCAAATAGTATAAAATAGAACGCAATAGCTCTATTGTTTATCATAATTAGGTGCCCGCTCAGGTAAAAAAATGCAACCCTTTTCGCCCGCGTGTGTGCTTCGAATTTGAAATAAATATTGTTGTCATAAATAGTAAACAAATCATATTTGTTAAATATCTTTTGATAATGTTTATATTTTTGATAAATTTTATTCAAATTGTAATTAGATAAAACTATATGTGATTCAACATTGCACAAAATTTCAAATAAACTGCTGTCATATTATGTATTTCAAACGCATATATTTAAAGCACTTAAATGTTGACCGTACAAGTTGAAAACAATAGAAAAAAGAAATGTAATAATATTTATCGTCTTCGGGGTTCTCCGGGACGGGGGCCTCGGGGATCGGGGTACTCAGGGAATAACCCGGGCATTGTGCCGTATTAACTGCATTGTTTGTCACCCAGTAATCATAAAGCGTCTCATTGCCCGAGGGTCGGGAGGTGGTGAGGAGACGGATCCTGTTGCCATGTTTTATTTTGTGAGCCCTGTAATTTTTTTCTTTTTTAAAATATTATTGCAGTTTTTGAGGACTTGGAGACAAAAATTGTGATCACGTATCTATAAAAAGTTTGCTAAAATATTAATTAATGTTAAATTTTGAATTTTTTTAATGCTATTATCGACAGAAAAATATAAAATGATTATCGACATTGTATTAGAAAATGTATAAAATGTACTGATTTTAAAATAACACTTCATCGCAGACCAGTAAAAAATAAAAATAAATGAGCGACTCCATAATATGGAACCGGTTCGCCCACTCGACTCGCGTTGTCGCGCACCCGATGGGTAATTTCCCCCATTGTCAGAACCAAGAAAATGTTCACAACAACACATTACTAGAAGCGACATCACCTATTGACCCAAAAATATATCGTACAAAAGAAAAAAATATCAATAAAATATTTTTGTGTAGAATGCCAAAAGTATGTACGTGATATTTCATATAACCACCTGTTCATATTGGCAACAAAGAAAGTATTAAATAATAGAAGTATGTAGGTGTAAAGAAAAGTACCAATAAAACTGATATGTTGCATTTTTCTTCATGAAAAATATTAAATTCTTTTACCAAGGGAAAGTAAATTAGTTGCGCAGATATTTTATTTCGAGCAATTTTTCCTCGCAGTAATCGTTTTATAGAAACAATTTAGTATGTAATGATATTTCGATTTCGAAAACGAATTTAGTGTATTGTAGATCAAAAGGTTCGGTGAGTAGTGTGGGACAAAATTATAGACATAGTTTTGGTTTCTAGATATTAGACATGACAAATTACAAAAGCATTTCAGAATGGAATGGATGTTTTGACTTCGACCACATGTTTATCCACTATTTACACTTATATTTTTTTTAATAATATTATTTATGGATGCTTTCTGGAACCTTTTCAAACACGCTATAAACTAAGGTTTAACGACTTTTGGCTTAGCTTATGGTTTTTATTCTTTATCTGCGGCTAGGGATACCAAACAATATTCAATTGTTATTGATAGACTGGACAAGTTATATGAATAAAATTAAAACGCTTTTTTTTTTTATTGATGCCAGTCATATAAGTTTCAAGATGGGAAAAATAAATGCTTCACTATTAAAAAGCACGATTTCGTGAAAAAAAGATCATACTTATCTATTTTTTTTATTTCTTTGCCACATCTAGCATCTCTAACGTATGTTAGATGTTACACTTGTAACTACATTTGGTTCGGGGGAGTTTTCTTGTAATTTGCCGTCGATAATTCCACCTCCCTTCGCTTCACTCAATAGAAGCCAATTGTGCGATGCAGCGCTTGTTTTGACATGTCATTTTGTGTTTTCTTTGAAATAAGTTTTTTTTCTGGCAAATGATTAGCATTCATCGAGATTGCTATTGAAAACGATGAAATTAGGTTTGATTTTCCTTAGAAAATGTTTATACAAATGTGCGTTATGCACGTGTATGCAAACAGTATAAACGTTGTACCTACAAGTTGTTAAAGAGAAGCAAGTCGTGAACGAATTTCCACGAAAATTATTTCCATATTTCCGAATAAACAAAATCAACTAAAAATAATGAAACTCGCGAAACAAATTAAGCGAATAAATTGGAAAGCTAACAAACAAGAAAATAGGCATCGAAACCTAATTTGAAGGAACGCAACAAAATTTTATTCCTTCTTATTGTGAATAAACTTATTATAGAATAGGAATAATTCTGTTACAAGAAATTCTGCCGGCCATTTTTTTTTTCTTTTCTCACCAAAGGCAAGAAAATGTTTCTCGCTCCTCATTGAATTACAGACGCTTCACAATATTTTTCTATTTAATTTTTATTTTCATTGTACTCGGCGACTCTCTGGGACTTTTATTCGCTTATTTGATTTGTTTTTATTATGTCTCTTTTGGAAGTAGGCCGTGTTGTTACATTTCTAGATTATTGTATATTTTTACTTCATTATGTATTTCCAAAATTTTTCACTTTTTCAAGAGCTTCGTTTTTATTCGTCAGAATACTTTGTAGAGTAAAACAATGATAAAATAATCATTCCACGCCCTCAATCCACGTTAACACACTTAACCTTTCCATATAAGCAAAAGCAATTCAATCAATCAATCAATCAACAAATCTACAAGATTTAAGAGCGACTCTCAAACAACTTAGTTACACCAGATGACACTCTAATACACTGATCGGGTAGGAAACCTTAGCCGTTTATCTAAGACGGGAGTTCGCAATTTCCTATGTCAAATAGATTGGAGCCTAGACACTCGTTACGTTTACTTAGCCCGTCCGTCGGTCCGTCGTCCACTGATTAATTTCTAAACGGATGCACATGTTAATATCTCGTATAAATTAGAAGTCGTACTACGTGATGTGTGACTGGTTTTGGTAAGATATGGCCTATGGACTTGGAGGAATGTGGTAGGATCGTGGAAGGATAGTTTTGATAGGGTATCGGAGGATGTTTTCGGATTCCGTGGTGTATGGCTTCTGAACGGAAATATGTACGTTTAATCAATTATGGAATTGCATCTAGGTTGTTTTGGTACAGCATTTTTTGCGGAGTTAAAGTTAACATCGTAATAGTTTTCTTAGAATAAGGGTTCCTGAAAGCTTTTATACTCTTCCGATGAAAACATTTCCGAGTTCTTCTGAGAAGGACCAAAAGCGAGATTTAGTACAAAGTTATATCACAATATCAAGGAGCAGCAAATTGTTTTTATGTTCATGAAATAAGCATGTACCTATTAAATATATTAACCTTATTGTTTGTTAATAAATACATAATAAAAAATATATTAGATAAAAATACCTTACAAAGTTAAAAAAGTTAGGCAAGTAACCCTTTTATCACTGACTGCAAACCATTTAACAAGGGGAGGCGTTTACAAAAACAATTTGCTAGCAATTCACTGACGTCATTGTGACGTCACCCCATTGCAAATTGAAATTGAGTTGCACCATTGAAACTACTCGATATTGTTTGTGATTGTACTTTGTTTCATAAATAAGTAACCATTTCAGGTAAAATTTAATTTAAAATAATCATAAATGCTTTCATTATGAATAATAATGAAGTTATTACGGACTCAAAATCAGTTTAAAATATGTCGCAAAAACAAGAAATAAATGCTTGAATTTAAAATATATTTCGGTCATCATATTATTAAAGCATGATCAACGTTACGAGCATTGACATTATTTAAAAAATAATATGCATTTAATCTGACGTGAATTTCCTGTAACACGAACTATAATACAGATATTTGTTGATGTCAATCACCGAAACTTATGACTAACATTATCATAAACGCAAAATGAACTGACGAGAAATAAACATTTCCGAACGTAATATTGACCTGTCAAATTTCCCGCCAATACGCCATATTGTTCGCGCCACCGCATGACGCCATTGTGACAGGAATGAAAAGGAAATTAGTAGTTACAATTGACATGTTTATGTATTTCTTTTGGGATGGACCTAAGCTACATAGGAATAAGAGCGGTTTTTCATTGTTTTGGAGGAAACAAGTTTACAAGGAGTTTGATTAAGCAGAAATAGTGGCATATTGTCAAGAGGTTGAAGATTTTCATTTGACAAATTGAAATGTTTTCCTAGCATTGTTGTGAGTTAATTTAGTTTAATATAAATGTAGTATAAAATTCTACTTATTTGAAGAGACAGAACTTCGATTGCTTTCTTTTTCCGGGGCAACAACAGACAATAAATTTATTGTTGCCCTACCGTTCAACGTAAGTTGATTGTTGCATTTTATCACAGTCGAAGCGCAACCCTATGAAATTGAATTATTGCCACCGAGTTAAGAAAATTATTTTCACATGAAATGAACTACCATCGCCATTCTTGATATATCATAAATAGAAGAATAAAGTCACGTAACGTTTATGAAAACTACAATAAAATATTTAATTAAGATTAATTAGTGCAGACTGACATTGACATGACATGACAAAATGTATTCTTTAAAAATACCTATGTATATACGCATTCGAATTGAGAGCCTTCTTTTTTTTTGAAGTCGGTCAAAAATATTTCTTGTTTTGGCCTCCTCTATTATTTCGTAGTTTCAAGTCACACCATCACCCCTCTTTGTCTCAAGGGCACTAACACAATTTGTTGTGGCACTGTGCTAACAGGCCTTTTAACGCGAATATCGATTTGACACCTTTTGTTCTTGCGATAATCGATATATCGATTGCTATTGTATCATACGTAATAGTTCGCATGCAGGGTAACATTAAATTGCAATTTTTCTCAAAAACTTAAGGATCTCTCTCATTGGTAGAAATGTGTGAAATCTTTGACTTCAAAATTGATTGACATGGAATAAATTAATAAAATCAAAAATATTAATATTTCAGTGACATAATTTATTCAATCAAAACTATTTTAATTAAAAACTGGTATTAAATAAACGCTGCAAATAAGGCCTTAAAATTCAATGTTTATTTTTCATTTAGTTGTCAGGCCTGTCCCAACTTTGCAGACTTTGAGTAAACTTCTAAACATAAACAATGTTCTGTATGTAAATAATTGTTAATGGATTTAGTCTAGTTTCTTAGGATTAAGTGTTAAAGGACTTTAGGTCATAACAGCGATAACTGGGACTTCTAAATTTGTAATATGAAATGTTCTCCGATCGGGTTTGATCTAAGAAATATGATTTAAAGTTCTGGCGACAGGATCAATGAACAATATGAACGTTATTGTAGATGATTAATGAACAGTGGTAGATAGTCTTCAACACAGAGTATTAACAAAGCAATTGCGACCACGCCAAAATAAAGTAAACATCTTCACAGCTAAATAGATATGCTTTAAATCTGTTTACCTCATTTGTCACTGAAGTTCAAAGGATGAAACATTCCGGCAAAAGGATGACACTGCGTAAACGTTTCAAAATAATCACATCAATACTTACAACAGATACGTAGACAAACATCAAAGCAGACGCGCCAGACACTATGCGCAGAGGAACTGTTTGTTAACACAATCAATGAAGACATTCCCAACTCAAATCAGCATCAAAGTACACATGTTAGTCTATAATCGTACACACACGCGCAATATTTAGAGTACCACACACGTTATCGGCCAATCCGCTATTACTAAACACCCACACAGATATAAAATCTGCAAACATTACAAGGCCTTCCCCGCCCTTGTAATTTCTTAACAAAATAGGTGTTAACGACGCTACTGAATTCGTATTTAGGGGTCTACCTCCAATGGTTAGTATTACATAGACCGGCGGACACCTTAAGTCCAAAGGAGGCAGTAACTGCAATTAGTACAATTAGTAGAGCCCAATTAGGTGCTTTAACGAAGCGAGTTTCGTAACTAGTCGGGGGAGTTTGGTGACAAATACTACGTTTGACGTCTGACCCGAGATCTCGATCAAACAGTGATACTGTTTGTAAACCGTGTTTGTATTTAGCATTAAACAAGTATTCGTACTTCAAGTAATACAGTAATGCTAACGAACAGACTGAGCTGGTTAATTAGGACATCTCCATCCGTGACGTCACTGTTGCTATTAACTTGTCAACATTTAATACTTTGACAGCACTTAGTATGCCTCACACAAGACTTGATATAATCACGTCACATGTCCCACTACTCTGTGATAGCTGTTTACAATGAATGGAGTACTAATTGGTTCTTTCTTTCCAGAAACATGTCATCTAAACGAAAGTCACCACCGTCGAAATTGCAAGAAGGTGCCGCCGACACAGAGAAGCCTGAAGCCGGCCCTGCCAATCTCGACTTCCCTGACCATCAGGAGTCAGATGACAACGAACAGCATAGCTACTATAAATTCTCGCCAAGTTCTTCAACTAGGAGTTCCATTAGTGAAGAGGATACGAATTACGAAGACGAACGACCGTCAAAAAAGCAACGATTCGAGCAAACATTAGACATGACAAATAATCTTCTAGTCCCAACATCTTTCCTAAGTCTGCATCAAGTGAACGATCTCCAGACTCGAAGGCGTGGTTCGTCAGAATGCAGCAGTCCTGGAGCTGAGGCGAAGGTTTTGGGATTGTGCAACAATAACAATTCATTACTGAATCACAACAGCGCTCTATCGTTGACTGCGCCTCATAAGCGTTCTATGGATGACGTTTTGAAGAGGTTAACGTCGAAAATGAACAATAGTACGATTAAGGAAGAGAAAAGGCCTACCCCATCTACGACACCAGTGAATAAGAACAAGTAAGTCCATTCTTTTAACCTAATGATGATAATGATTACCTAAAATAAATCATAATTCAGGAATATGTAGGTATTCAAGAATCGTCGGTTCATAACTTTATTGAGTTACGTATTCAATCACAGCCATCGTTAGCAATGTTTTCAATCGGTTCGATAAGTACAAACGGACTCTGTAGAAATAATCTCTTAGTATTTCCACTGCAACATTTAATTACTTGGGAAAATGATTAGCTCTCTCCGGCCGTCATTAGACAACAATAAATTAGTCGCATCAGTGCCTATCAATTACATTTATAGACGCATACGTAACAATTGTTTGTCCTCTGTCTATCATTGTTCATTCCTCGGTACTCATTAGCTCGACAGACATTACATTATTATCATCTAATTGATCTGGTCACCTTCCCTTTATTGGCAGTTTCCTACATCAACATTTATCAAATGTTTTGTTTCAGTCTGTTTACAAAGAGATACGGAAATCATTATTAGACGATAATTTATTGAAGATATATTTATTATTCATCCCGTTAGTGATAAGGTGTTTATGCGAATTAGGCTTTGTCACCTACGTCCGGCATGCATTTTGTTATGCAACTTATTTATCTTTACGTTCGATTCCTTCTTGGTCAAATTATATGGCAGCTACTACAAATTTTGCTCAAATATTTCAGAGATAGTTACGTAAAAAATGAAATAACTAATTAATTTTAATCTAATTACTGTTAGGTACTCAATGGTGTTTATAATTAATTTGTTTAAAGAAAGTATATAGAATGTAATTATAATTTGAAAGATACAGCATCTGAAACAAGCTCTAAATTAAACCTTTTAACATAAAACTCGAATGAAATATACGCAGATAACTAAATAGATGTAAAATTTACTTTTGTTTCATCCACAATTACGTAACCCACTACCGTTTTAATTACAACCACTGTCGGTCTCTAACTACTAAAATAAAACCAAGACACTAAGACATTTCAAGTTAGTCGTTTTCCAGAATTTAATTAGCCATATTACTGCACATTAAAAACAATGTTAGGACCACCGCAAGTTTACTATAAAAGCGTTAAACGCTTGTTTTACTAGGCTTTTATAGATATTCCGACGTTAAAGTATGTCCACTGAGTTCGGGTGACGGAAATCGTAAATGAGTAAGTATGTTGCGTAAAGAGGGTTCACTTGAAGAAATTTTTATTTAAATCGACAAACAAGATATTGAAGAATCATTAACAAACAATACAGACGATAGAAAAGAATATGATACTTTTAGAGATGCAAATAAAATTAGCTAACCTATGTCTAGATTCGAATCTACGATTAAAACTAAAGCTGTATATTTTATTGATGCAATTAAAACGCTATTCTACGAGTCTTTTCTAATAATTTATCAGAAAACAATTAAAAACCTGATTATAATTCTAACAGGGCGTCAAAAACCAATTTTCTTGTAAACAACGGCTAACCTTTTAGCGATCAACATGACATAGTTCAACAGCCACCATTAAAAGGTCATTTTAAACATGTTATTTATAAAACTACAGCACGTTGGCTTACCAGTTTCATAGCTAATACTATTATAATTTTACGCGAGTTTAAGTGGACACTGAATTATTTACAGCCTATAACTTTAATGGAGAATGGCTTAAGTAGTAATTAAACCAATATGGTTGAATTTCAATTTTGTTGTTATGGAGTGACTATGGTTAGAAACGGTGGTGGAGTCAAAAATGTTGGTGCGGCTGACTTTTAATATAAATATTAATCGTTGAGTTAACCTCTTCATTAGGTGTAGACAATATTTATGGTAATTTTGGAATTAAAATGGTGTAAGTTTGAATAATATGTATAAATAAAATAAAATAAGAAAAATATTCCTAACTTTCAATACAGCCTTAAACCTCGTAATAAATTCAATAACTAAGTATAGCAACACTCGTTGCTCTAAGAAAAATTTCGGACATGATAAAAGAGGTGTTGACTGCATTGAAATTAACTATAGATTTCACGATATTCATTAACTTGTGAACGATGATGATTTCTATAATGACCTTGAATACCCCTGAAATATAAAGCGTTGAGGTACAAATAAGTAAGGGCAAACAGTTACGTATTAATCAAGCATATAAAGAGACAGTCGTGTAAGTAGATAATAATGATGTAATACATAATTAAATTACGCCCAACCTGTAGTATGAGCCACATTTCCTTGAAGTAGACATTTAGCGCTAAACAGATGTGTTAACCGACAATTGTGCCGTTTATTGTCGCCGTGATGCTAATGCGTTAAGACAACGGCAAAGCGTGAGATTATCACCGGAGTAATGTTCCTCGTTTGCAGTTTAAACGCTCGTTTTACTTTGTTTTATTTTTATTTGGTATTGTTCGCTTTGAGAATTTGCTCGTCATTGTTTTGTTCGAAATCTTCAGTTGTTTTTAATACTAAATGTTCATTGTTCATTTATAACCTTCTTCTCATTTTTGATTTTTACTTTAATTTATTTTACTGTTTCATCGTCAAGGGCCTATGGAATAGGTTTAGAAGTACGCGATACAAACATTATTGTCTCATATTTTGTCGTAACCTACGAGGAAAGCACAATTTTATCTCGAGTTTATTATGCTAAACACCGTTTTAGCAGTTCAGTGAGGTCAGATTTGCTCATCAATTTTTTTTTTAATATTAAAATATTCTTGTCTCAAAAGTTATGTTATGACCAAAACTATGATTTTAGACTAAATATTCATAATTAGTACACTCAAATAACTAACGGTTTTAACAAATAGCCTTTTATCTTTCCTGTCATCACCAATGTTAATAATGATTATATCAAATTCATTATTGACAACTAAATTATGAATGTTGCAGAATACTGCGCCATTTCAGCCGCCATGTTGTATTCCAATTTTATTGACTAACACAGACAGTCTAGTCACTAAAATATGATTTTATTATCAGAGCTTTATAAACCGAAGTATAATTGAGATAAAATGTCTGGATAACGATCGGAAACAAGTTTTTTATTGGCCTTTCTATCTGCTATTATTACTCTGTGCAATTAGTTCTTTGATAAACCAGCCAGGAATTCAACATGATATCAAAGTCCGTAGATTAATCAACAGTCCAGACATTAGCGTTGCCAATATAAATAGACCTATTATGGAAGGTAATTGCAGAACTAATAGGGTTCTAGGTATGTTCCGTAGTGAAATCGGACACAGACTAGATTTACCCACATCTTTTTTTGCAATCGGATCAATTAAATGTAAATCGTCTAAAAGTATGTAACCTGAGGTCCTTAGTTGCGGAGTAGGATACAAATAATTGACCGCATATCAATCAATTATTCTAGTCTAGACCAAATTAAATACCTAGTTGTATCCTTTGATTTATTGTCTATAATATTTTTAGGTTAGTCAAAACAGACAGTTACTGGAGGTATTCATAAACTTGGGGGGTAGGGCAATACCCACTCCTCCGACAAATGGGTGGATGAGGAACACGGGTTGGTTTATAGTCAGTAAGAGTCTGACAGTCCCCTTCGCCTTTCTCCAAGGGCGGAGGGTCTCCATGAGGATTTTCCAACCCGATATAAAAAAAAAGGTAATCATAAACTTGTGCAATTTTGATAAAAGTGTCGACTAATGCAAATGTACCAATAACTACTTTCAGATCTTGGCTTGTGTTCACGAGAAAGTTGAAGCATAGTTACAACGACCAAATCCTCTCCCATACATTCTATCACCGAACTCCGATTGGGATACCCACTAACAATAAGACCGCTAATGCAATGACAGAAATATGCACAAATTGCTAACAGATTTTAATAGTTTATAGATTACGTTCAATAATAGAAGATAATTATAACAAAGGTTAAGGCGGTGTCAAGCGTGATCTATGTCAATATTTACGTGCCAACCTTATCAGTGGTGTTATCACAAATTAATAGCTTTTGTTGATAGCTATGATTGTATTCGCGGATATGTTGTTATTGGTTACCAGGAGAAACATTGTCGTGAATCTGTTTTCAATTCAAAAGTAAACAATCGCGATAAAGGATGAGAAAACAGTTGAATGAAGTAATTCTTTAATTAATAACGATAAAAATGTTGCTACGATAGCATTTGACACAGTAAACAGGTCTAACGCTGACCTTATTAAGATAATAGATGAAATTAAATCATCTTGAACTAATCATTAAGGTGAGTCAGATAGACAAAACGACGTTACACAAACCAAATCAATCACTATAAATCATTTCAACATCAATAATTATTATTTCACCGGCAATTACAGAGCACGTTAAACAATTGCTGTTCTAATCTCATAAATAAGTCATAGCAAAGACAATAAGGGCACTTTTGGCGTATTATTAAGCTCGGCGCGGTCTATTGTCTGCACTAATTAAACAGGCCGTAATAGCCGCCGACGAGATTAAGACGTGAGCCTGTAATGTGCTACAATCCATCTCCGTTATGCTGGCTTTGGGT
The DNA here is from genome assembly GCA_002382865.2 of Heliothis virescens. Lineage (NCBI taxonomy): Eukaryota > Metazoa > Arthropoda > Insecta > Lepidoptera > Noctuidae > Heliothis > Heliothis virescens. The sequence continues at coordinate 7,744,235 of NWSH02000613.1, read as the reverse complement.
TTGAGTTGTGGGGTAAGACACGAGAGAGCAGCGTGTTTTTAAACAGTAATTCTTACAAGGCTATTTTAAATAAATAGGTAATACGAACTTTGTGTTTAAGTAAAACTATTTTAAAATAACCACTAGCAGATATTAGGACTAGATATTTTTCACATAGCATTACGAAATATTAAAACAAGGAATAATGAAACATTCACTAAAACTATAAAACAAACAGCGAACATTCATGAAGTTACTAACGTTAACTTGGTTGACCAAAATCGGACGTTGACAACTACAAAAATTGCAACTTTTATTTCTATCTGCTAAAAGCCCTAAACTTATGCCACATAAGCGAACAAAACGATAACAATAGACAAAGTCATAATTTGTACAGTGATATATATCCAGAAAGCACAATATAATGTTACAGATTACAGAAGAGTAACATTAGTTAATACGAAGATCTTGTTTATGGACCCAGTGATGGAGGCCGGGGGCGTTCCGACCGTTTTTGTTGATCCACCATGAGAAATGTTTTAACACACGAATAATGATGGGAATGACAAAATAATTTATGCGTTTTATGGTGTTTTAATTTTATTTGGAGCTAGAAAAAATATTTTAAATGTCTTCATAACCAAGAGTTCAGTACATGATGCTACCATTTTTCTACAGCCGTAGTTTAGGATACCATGAAGATAACATAGAAATGAAATATACGGCATACAGATACAGTAGGTATGTCCCTGTAAGGTACCATAAAAACAATTACATCAATGCTGCTCATATTTATATGTTACGACTTGTGTACAAGTAGGTACTGATAGATTCTTCATACAAATCAATACTTGAACAAAACAGATTTCAAGGTAAACTGCACCTAACATGTCTCTGTCACGAGTCCAAAGACAATTGACAAGGCTAGTACAATACTCCTTTGTGTGCCACAATAACTCTTTATAGTAGTCACAAAGTCGCCTTCTGCAAAGATTTGCCCCACACACGCAAAGTTACGAACAGAACTCACGTTGTTCAGTGAATTGTTCGTTTGTTACATGAACACCACAATTGTGCAAATTGAAATTGTTCTCATTGTTGGAATGTTAGTAATCGTAATGTTTTGTGTGACCATTTCAAAGGAATGTCATGACTATATTTAAAATAGCACGCGCTAGATGTGTGTGTCCTTAAGACTCTTAGAGTTCTAAACTCAAGTTTATTGAGTAAGTTCGTGTCTGTAGTTTTAAGTCTTGATATTGCACAAGAATTTATTTCTAGTATAAAACTAAGTATAAAAATAATTAAATAGTCCTCAGTTTGCGTTTGGAATGTTCCCAGATCACACTTTTATGTATTTCGATACGCAGTTCACTATGTCAATGATTGTTGTTCCGAAAATAAGAAAAACATGAACAATGTAATATGATGTCACCAGACATAATATTATCGGTCCAATTTCTGTTTGTCTCTTTGTCTATTTGCGTATTTCTTGATAGAAAAAAAATGAGTTACGCCTTATTTATTTTCAATTGAAACTAGGTAGCTAAAATAATGATGAAAAATATCGTCACACTTCAATCACATGTTACAACCAAAATGTTGTAACCAAAAAACTTATCGTCTGTCTGCCATTTAAAGGATCAAAGTTGCATCAAAATCAATGAGCATTATCTCCTTTTTAGGTTAAATAATCATAATCATCAGCCTGTCATGTGACCGTTGAACTATAATCTGAAGTTAAAAAGAACTGCAATTTTTACTTACTTCGCACCGGCACACGCCCCAATTAAGACCAGAGACAATAACAATATAACAGATAAGGATTGACAAAATATAGGAACAATAATTTCGGTTGTGGCAGAGGTTATCTTGCTAGCTGGCCCGCTAATAAATAACACAACAATTAGTGCACTGTTCTTGCGATATTATTAATTATAACAATAACATATTTACTGGAAAAAAATGGAGATTTCGTTTATGTTATCTTGCATATCGATTTGGAATTCAGACGGTATTTTTTTTCTGACCTTGAATTTAGAATTGCTTCCATTGAGGGAATAATAATTCTACCTCGATGGTTTTTGTAAACTTTGTGAGAAGAAAACCTAATTTTCCAAAAGATGAATGAAAACTGAGGCAGCCATGCATATTTGAATGATCTGAGTCGTGCGGAAAATTCGAAGTTGTCTAGTTGATATACATGAAGTACTCACAATACTAATAAAACGCAGGAAATGCTCTTACCGCGTCCCAATAATCGGCCCTCCAATTATGTCCCGCGCTATGCCACCACATACCTGTTCGGAAAACCAATTTGATTGTGTAACAACAAATTATGCCTATTGCACGCCATTGCAAAACACACAACTTTGTCGCTGTTTCCCGCCTTCACGATTTCAAATTGGAATGCAACGTTAAGCGCAGCTCGGTGATTGGTTCATACAATATTCAGGGCGGCCAATCGCAGCGCGGCTGTGTCGCCAGTGCATCAAAAATTCCATCTGAATATACCAGTGTGGCAAGCACTAAAAATGATAATGCCCTAACATGGCCATACAATTTGAAATGAAGAATTCATGCATCGTTCTCGTTTACATTTGGGATGTGTTTTTATTGACGCTGAATCGGACAGGTTCGGTCCATTTTATTTATTGAGCGGTGGTTTATGCAGTGATTTTTGCGAAACTATTTCGAATAAATAAAACCGGTTTGTATGGGGGGATAGAAAAATAGCCGATCGTTTTTGTTGAAACGGACGTATTATCGTAAATTGGTGAAAGCAATGATCGAAACAGGAAAGGTATGAATCAAATGATTGTGAATAAAAACAGATAAATGGTAGGAAACCGGTGATTAATGAAGATCCTAGACTATCGTGGTTTACTTAAGATTTCTATCTCAGATTTATGTAACAACCATAATTATAACATGAAAATTGATTCGAATAACAGTTACAAAACCTATTAATACATTTCCGATCATTTATGGGAGTAAAACTATAAAACAGGATTGATCTCTAATACTTAATTCTAAAATCGCTTTAGTCTCATTGCAATATCATTTAGTTAAAAAACCAGACCATCAACGACCGCATCGTACATTTCTTAAAGCCATTTACTTCTTAACTGAACAAATAATAAGAATATCTTTTAGTAGCAATTTTGTGTATCTAATGCAATTTTATTGAAATTTATTAGGCTAACAAACTTTTTTTCTACATATATCGGTTTAAAAGAATTTATTAAAGATTCAAACATACAAGTTCAATTTATAAATAGAGTTGTTTTGATGATCTAACTAGGAATTTCCATAATTAATTATTTTCTTCAGTTCTGTGGTTTTTCGAAGTCCAAATCCATTTTTGGCAAGGTAGTCTATAATGATGTGACCACAATTTCACTTCTATAACTGTAAACACTGCTATGATGACGTTAATATATCGTTCCCGTAAATATTATACATATGTATTACAAAATTGACTCTTATAAAATGTTTGTTTCAATTTTCATATTTTTGTTCCTTTCATCTTATTCTACCTTTCCAAAGCCATATTTTCGTATTTAACCGATTACATTTGTCGTTCTCTCCTATACTCAAAACTAGTTACTTCGAAATCCGTTCGTCATGAAAAGCGACCCATCCAAACAGATGTCCATGCATACTGAAGACCCCAATACCGGGCCCAAACTTTGATCTAAACAAGGTCTAAAAGTTTCCCGTTTTCACCATTTTTTTGCATCAAGTGTACAGCGTTTCCAAACGGTTGTTGTTGACCTTAACCTGATTTAAAATGCTATCAGTCCCCCTTGTCGGTAACGTATAGAGTCGGGAAAACCCGAGCTTTGCCGAGCGTAGCCGAGCAATGACGAACTCAATAAAAAGGTTCTGTACATGACTGAGTATGTCGGTAGCAAGTTGTTAAATTCGTAATGAGTGTATTGTTGGTGGTGAGCTTAGGATGGATGTGGTTTTTCCTAGTAAAATACCTGCTCTTTCAAAGCATTACTTATCAACTCTATTCAATGCTAATTGCAATGCAATCACACTCTTACTTCCCTATAAGATAAAGAATATATCAAAATAAAACTGTTTAACCATACTAAAACGCCAAAGGACCTACACAGGTGCTTAACTCTTGCAACAATCCAACATAACATCCATTACATAATCATGAATCTCTTTAAGTAATGATTTTGTGCTTCTGCTTGAGCCAATAAAAAATTACATACAATAAAACTAGCCTTAATAAAAAAAACATCACAGACATATCCACACTAGTCTACCGTGTCTGTCGCGAGGGGCAAACAAGACGGATAACCCTACAGCCACCGTTGTCTCGCGTTAAGGGATTTTTTATTGTTGCCCGCAAACTGTAGCCGTCAACCCTAACGTTGCATACTTTATGTCGTGTTGACTGGCGGTGAAAAACAAATGACTTTCTTCTTTATTGGGATATGAAACTAGAAACTACGTTGTTTTGGTTAGGAATTGTTAAAAAGACTGTTAACTCATTTTTTTAATATTCTGTCCAATAGCTGGATAATAGGCTATTCCACAGAGTTTCTCAACTTAACTTTTATAGAATGAAAATAATTTACTCGATTTTAAAGCAAAAAAAATAACCTGAAAACACGCCATATCATTAGTTTCAGTTGAGGAAAATACCCATATGAAAATGAATGAATTATACAAATTAATAACTTATATTCAAATTAATGATCACTATTGTATCGTAAATGAATGTTTACAATGCCGGATTCATTTCACAATTTAATATGTCCAAACATATTCATTAACCAACAATAATTACTAGGTATATTACAAAAGAGCCAACAATGATTATAAACCCTCATAATATTGCCGATCTATATATACCCCATGAAAATCAGGGTGATTCCTAAATTAATTAAAACGACCCGGTCTTTAAAAAATCCCAAATGAGTCTTCAAAAAAATAGCCAAATGCTTTGAAATCGATAGCTAATTAATGTACAATTATAACACAGATACGGTTTTAAGTCCATAGGTAATGCCCCTCAAAGGAAACGTCTGCAAATAATACGGAAAGCAATTATTATCTCATTTGCTTCCTTTTCTTTCTTCGGCTTTGATGCTGAGATTTTGATCAAAATCCCAAGTAGGGATGGAATCAAAGAACATTTTAGAAAAATACGATTCTACCTATAATTTTTTTTTCGTTGGTGTTTATAGACGAAATGGCATAAGTAAACTCTGTAGCTAAAATCATTCATGTAAAGAATGGCTAGATGATGATTAATTTTGTTATTTATATTAATATTGTTCGTGGAACTGAGAGTTAATTTAAAATTAATCAGTAAACTTGCAAAGGACGGAGATATTAATTAAAATTACTCAAATATATTATTTGAAAATATATTATTTTCATTAGATTTGATCACATTTTCTTATTACCACAAATACACAGTTTCCATAAAAGGACAACACAAACGTGTATCTCCATATTCCCAATATAAAGCTCAACGATATTCAAATATCACTTACGCCATTATTCAAGTAAACAGCAACAATATTTTTACAATCACGCCATCGGCAGGTGGCAGTGACAAGCCTTAATATCGGATCGGCTTTTTAACGACTTTCTTTTAAAAGTCCGACTTCGATTATACAGAGTGCTCCGATTTCCTTCGTCTGTAATTGGCGAAGTTTTTTAAAGGTCAAAACTGATCGACGCGTCATATTCTATTTTAATAAGATTTTGTAATTTTCGTGGATTGGTTGGGGAAATAAGTAAAACGTACGGTTTTACTTATAACATGTTGTTTTGATAGGTATTTTAAATTGTTATGGATACAAAGTCGTATATGGTCATTGTTTATGTTGAAATTTCGTAAGTTCATAACGCATTTAGTTTACTACCATTATTTATTACTAATTCTACTTTTCCTACAGGTTTATTTTTGTTCATAAATATTTATTATTGATATATGTCCCTTTGGAATATAAAATAATATTGGCGAAAACCCCTCAGCGGAAATATTAGTTTAAAATTATTGAGCTAGTGGAAGCTTACATTTTGAAATAATAAACTATTTATTCCGCATAAAATTATTGAAATGTTTGCTTTGAATGTAAGCCATTTTTATAGTAAAAAACAATTATTATACTATAACAATTGTAGCCTACTGTATACTTAGCGTCAAAATTCATCGCGTGACTCCCGCAGCATCCATTTTAATGACGTCACATCAACCCCCTATTCTCGACGCAACCCTTGAGATTTTCAAAACACCTCTTTACCTTTTGTTTAGCAGCAAACAAAGCTATTACGGCTACAAACAAACCTCTTTTAGACCACGATGTTGTCTGTGTTACGACCAATAAGTAATTTTAAATTATTAAATCATTTAAAATAATCAATTAGGTTCCATAACTGTCATTTAATACGATTTATGGAACTAAAAAAAATATCTTCTCATAAAAAATAGAGCATTCAACAAAAAAAAACACAAACATCGATAAACAGTAAATTAACGCAGGCAGTGCGCCACGAATCGGAATAATCGAATCGATTCTATCGAAACGAAACATCGAGTGGTAGTGAATTGGTCTATTAGTTCACCCTAGTTTAGTTACGGGTCCCCTCTCTAATGTAGTTACTGCTAAGTGTATTGTTTTTGGTTTTTAGAGTGCCTCAATCTAGATATTTTTAAGTAAAATACCTACTTTTGTTCTATAAATTGGAACCTTTAGTTCCAACAATAGGTACGTTACCGATTATACTTTATCAAAATTACTAGTCAAAGTTAACTGTCGAAAAATATGGGATTTATGAAAGTTCAAAAACGCACACCCTAATGAAAAATACTTAGTTTATTTTTATATATTTTTTAAATATATTTGGAAAACAGTGCAATTATTGTAGCTTAACACAAATCAGCAATGATTTTTCAATTTTTTTAGCACTACTAACACAATTACAGGCCCACTTTTCTCCCACACCATATCCCATATTCCCATGGGGTTACAAGTACACAACAAAATACAATAAATCATAAGTGGCGTACCACTGAACAGGAAAATAAAACGCATTTCTCTGAATTGACTGACACGAATTGAATCGTGTGATCAAGAATTGCTCTTATTTTTTCAACTTTTGCTGTGTTTTTGGTCGTTCACGTAATGCTGTTTCGTTTGTGAATTAAGGTGAAACTGTTTTTTATATTGAACCTCATAAGCGTTGTCAATATTGGCTGGAAAAACTATTATAAATACTGACTTCCACTTAGTCCATAGTCGTCTATTAATCTTTCATACGTTCAATGTCATTTAATATTGTAATGTGTAAGATTACAGCTGAAGATTGCAGCAGTGTGTAATTAATTTCCATTTTCACAATAATACCTTCATGTTTTATTAGATCTGTCAAATTGGTTTAATTAATAATGAAACTCTAATGAATACACCAATAATTGCTTCATTACGTAAATGTTTCACATTTTCAGTACGCCCTCCAAAAAACTTGAAGTTCTCAAGAATTATAAATTGGTTCATAGTAAAAAATGAAATCCTTAATTAGGTACCGTTAATTTATTATTTCACCGAACTGGTTTCACAATGAGCCCTTTCTTTGAGAAAGTGGTCCAATCTTTTGTATCGAGCAAAATAAAGGTTGCGAAATATTCTGACAAGCGAGAAACAATTGTATGCCTTCAAGTTCTTGCAATTAATAAGCTTACTGAACATTTCTCAAAACTGCTGAATCAGACATTTAAAACCCAGCGTCTTTGTGATATTTGCTTGATCATGAATCAATTTGAATTTATTATCCTTATCGTAAGTAAACAGAATCTTTATTGCCTTTGTATTACCTGCATCGGACACAACAAATAAATCATCGATATATCCAAAACAACACAATCTAACTTCATATTTTATTCAACCAGACGTGTATACCTACAACTACATTTTGCACAACTGCACTTTTATGTAATGTACTAAAAATGTAAGCCAATAGAATACGTAGCATAAGACTAAGAGGTTTCGTCATAACCTCTTGAAAGAGGAGGTTCAGACCACAGCATTAATAATTCAGAACCGTCCTCTGATGCATTTGTTTGCGGTGCCCGAAGTAACGTGCCTCTACTACGGAACTCAAATGGAAGTCGGAAAGAAGACTTGAAACTTTGAAACGTATTGGTTCGAGAGAAAAGCATTTGAATTTAAGTACTTTAAGAAATTAGCATTAATGCAACTCTGTTTTTGTGGCAAGATTCCAAAGAGATACCTACATATTGTTTGAGGTTATAGCGGAACATTTTTCGACCATTATTTTAGGTTTATTATAAGAATACCCAACGTAAAATAAAATAAAACTTTATCAGCTTAGGGTTGCACCCTATATCGTCTTTGTAAACTTTTTACAATCTATAGTAAAAATTACAAGTTCGAGTTCAAAGAGTAGCAGCGAACGTGCCATCATACAATCTTTGTTGTTGATAATATCATACAGCACTAGCATCCTAACACTGCCATGAATTATTCACGCGAATTCGCCTGCCTGATACAAAGTTACATAATGTTATACATTTTGTATTCCAAACCATCATATTAACACGGAATGTTAGTTCGCGAAATTGTGTTAAACTTTATGTGCAAGGATCATCAAACGCTTGTTTATGAGAGTCAGATTTTTGTTAGTATTCTAATCTGAGAATTATGCGAATTTTCGCTTGTGTTCTCCTCTAGAGAGTGCCTAGCAACTATCTGAGTTATTAGTATTTTATGATATAAAGACTTAGTTTAAATCAGACAGCTTCAGAAAACAGTTTGTTACAAAGCTACACTTAATTCCGATCTTCTTCTTGATCTAGTTACAAAACAGCATAAACTAATCGAAAACTCTTTCTTTGTTAACAGCGAGCGACGAGCAGTACTAGACGCAGCCGCCTTGCAAGCGTTAGCTGGTGAGAGTGTCCTGGAGAAAGAACGACAGCTGTCAGAGATGATACTACAGCTGCAGATGGTGAGAGAGCAGCTACTAGCGCAGCAGGAACACGCTAAGGTAAGGATGATCTAGAAAACAGAGAGACATATAAGACTTATGATAAATCCGATACTAAATATAAAAATAAAAAGACTAGTATTGTAGGACTGAATCAGACTGAAAGAATTCGCTACATTTCAACACACTTATGATTTTAGATGACCCAATAATTGTGAAGGTTATTAATAACAATCACAGACATATCAAATTAGTTTCAGCTTACGAATTAAAAATTGATCTCGGTCTTGACGCGTTTGATCTACTTAGTAGAAAAATTGGTGATACCAATATTTTGTCATGTCTTCAATACTATTTGGTTTCATATTAAAAATATAGTACATTCTTCATAGTTGACCTCGTTTGCAGCTGCCAACTTGTTGTAATGAAGTTTGTTGGTTTAACATCGCGGGTGACAAATGGATTCAGGACTATTACGATCCCTTCTGTTTCCTTCAAGAAAAGTAATTTAAAAATCTTGTATAATAGGAACATTCACAGTTCGTGTCTTAATCTAGTCTAGTGAAGGTTACATATATTTATTTAGTTAATACATTTTTTTTTGTTCGATCACTTAGACTAATCCGACTTAAGTGTTGCGAAAAAAAGTCCGTGGCGAGTAATTGTGATTTAAGTCATACTCGGTTTTTGTAATAGCTGTATCTATGTAGAAACTAGTACTAATTTATCAAACGTCTAAAAAGTATGTGATCAAACATAATAATTGGTTTGCTATTAAGCTTAATACGCTGCCACTAGTTAATATTTAATTGGTATTTCTGCAAGTGAATAAAAAACTCAATACATTTTTGCGAAATCAATTCTCAGTGTACTATATAAATCATCTTGATCAATATTTTAAACGGTAACTTAAACGTAATAACTTCTACAGCCAATAAGATTACTCGCAAGCTATGTGCGCCATTTTGTCTTAAAATGTAAGGCAGAGCTAAACTAATAACACTATTCACTAATTAGAATAGCAGGAATACTAAAATAGAGGGACACGTTCGTTTGACCTCACCACCCCACTTACAAACGAGTGGTAATACTTTGTTTTCAAACGCTTTATCTAGCTTCAGACATCTGTTTTGCATGCTAGGTCACGAATTGAAAAGGGCTAAGGAATGAAGGTTTATTCCTGTTTTGGAACTTTACGTTTGGTTCGTAAAATGGTTGTTATTGTTCCATTTCATGCACGTTTATGGAGCTGACGGCTCGACGGTGTCGTTTAAATAGCCATTTTACTTAAAGGAATCCAACTGTACATCATAAAATAAATTTTGTGCAATGCTATTGATAATTGTTAAGGGATATTGCGGAATTTGTGTAAAATGGTGGAGTTTTGTCTCTTTGCGGAGTAAAGTTTAATGTACTTATATGGGTGGAATGTGGTGGGGTTCTGGACCTTTATTTTTATTAATGTTTTAATGGGAAGATGGCGGAAATGTTGCTGTCACTAACTCATTGTTATGAGAAGATCAATCCAGAGGGCTGGAAGAGTTTTAGAAAATATACTTCATAAGGCCAATAATTTAATACTATGAAATATCCTAGAGAAACAGTAGACTCAAAAATCAAAACTCAAAAACAAGTATTGATCTAAAAAGCACCAATGCAGGGACAAGCTTCTTTTGCATTGTAATTCCGCCCTCAACGTCCAACTTTTTTGTTTACCCTTTTTACAAATTAGGTTTGTTCCGGGTCCGTGACTTTGTAAAATACTTTGTTATTTAAAAGAGGCTGTCAAGAAGCATTGTCGAGTTTATTTTTGTTTTTGTTTAGTAAAATTGTAGGTAGTAAGTTTTAATGAGACTTTTATTAATATTATTTGTGCACTCTAAATGACCTAGCGTTTTATTCAGCATTAATTTCGGCAAATACAACAAGTAAGCTTCATAAAGCTCATACAACAATAACAATACATAGATTACATTTCAACGTTATATACCCTAATTACAGGGCTACATTCATTTTCAATTAGCAATGTATACAATGGCGTGTATCCTTTCATTTCGAATCAATTTTCATGTTGAATGCATATTGTGCCGGGCAGGCCGTGCACTCGGCAACAAAGACACTCTCATACTAATGAATCAGCGATAAAAACTCGAACAACACTCGATCACATGCCCTCTGTGCAGGGTTGCCAGATGAATAAATGTTTTTTGGTAGAAATGAGAGGGTAAACTGTTTTTGTTAAGTTTCGTGATGTAGCTAATGGAAAATAATTCTCGCTTTTACTGTCAATAAAAGATTTTATTTTCTTCTTATCTCTTATAAGCAAAATTGTAGATTGTTTTCGGGAAATTTTAGCTGTAACTTTAATCTTTCGTCTCAGCTTTATCTTATAAGCTATATTGAAGATCGTTTTTGGAAAATCTTCGCTGTAGTTTTATCCTTTCGTCTAAGCTATCTGTGGAAGATCGCCGCGAATCTTTGATCAGTGATGACTAGGGTTATCTTCTAGGATATACGAATAGGTACACAGGTCGCCTAGCATTTGTAGCAGCCCTACATTGTTGACGGTATAGATTGAAGAGGCCCGTCTATAGCGGTGCAAATGGGAGCGGCTAATGGCGGCCCGCGTTCGTATTCGCGCGTTTTTTTCAGAACGTCCCTTTGTTGACTGTGCTGGGTGCATTCGGAATAGCGTTCGATACGGCGCGTTCGATTCATGGACTTTTTTATACGTTTTGTCTTTAGAACGCCAGACTGTTTTGTTTGATACTCCATTGATGTTAATTTTGACGAATGGATCTCACACTTAAATTAATTTATGGTCAAAAAATATTCCAAGCAGTTGTTCTTTTTGCGTAAGAAAGTAATGTAATACGTGTGATTTTACACGATTCCCCTAAAATTATCCAATAGCTTACGTACATTCCAAAGGTACCTAATAAGGTACCATCGCATGTCGATTCATACATTGAATTTCGTAAGAACGTTTATTCATTTCCTTGTAGGTAATTATTAATCAAATTAGTTCAGTGTGCAATATTGCTTTAAGGTGCGAGCACTTATGCTCAGGCATTTAATTCGCAGTAAATTTTACAATTAAATTAATTGAAATAAACATTCAGTTTTCCTGATAAATTAATGTTATTTCATTCGTGTAAATATTCGGTCAAGACAGTGTATTCTGGGTGCTCCACAGAAGTGCGTGATTTCGCCGGATCATGTAGCATTTTTTCCATTGCGAGTATCTACGTAAGTTATTTTTAAATCACTTTATATAAAAAACTTTGACTTTTCAAATAATGTTCTAATAATAATCGAGCAGTTCAGGTAACTACTAAGTTGGGTAATAATTGTGTTTTTTTTTACAAAAGGTCCAACACTGGCAACCAATAATAAAATATGTCTTGTGAGTGAAAAACGTGTACCAACCGAGTTTAAGGGGCAATATTAATTTAGTCGTGTATAATTTGGCGCTCACTGGAGGAGGCTTACATTCGGCAGAGGACTTATTAGAAAAGCGAGACAAATGATGTTTTTATTTCTCTTAACAATAAAGCAAAACTTCAAATAGTGAAACAAAACCCTAAACAACATACACTCATTTGCATAAAAAAAAACAGTCTGCAAGCACTCACCCGAATTAAAATATCAGTGAAATAAATGAAAGCATCGGTATACGTGTGCAGACACCCTATATTGTGCCCTCCCAAAGGGCCAGACAAACGGAAATATGAAAATGAAACGTATAAACGTAGAAACGCATCAAATGCTAGCACGCGCCGACTGCCGGACAAAAAATGAACACAAACGACCGCTTAATTCGCAAAAAGCCCGTTTCATGTTGCTAATTGACAATCAGTCAGAGGACGCGTCTCATTGGTCCGCTTCCTCGTTCTGTTTTTAAAAATTAAAAACAAATAAATTAGTAGGGTGGCCATCTTTGTGTGTCCATGCTTGTGTTGCGAGGGTTGGGGGATGATAAAAGGCTGTTGCTATCTATGTATAAATATGTAAGAAATGTACTTCGTTTTTCTATACCATAAATGTAACATATATTTTGTATGGCTGTAAAAAAAACAAACATTGTAAAAATACTAACATCTATTCAAATACTTCAGTCATAGCGTCTAAACCGAAAACAACAAAGGTAACCCAAAACATATTTTATAAAATAAAAATACTTAATATACCGCAGCGGTCGCTATATTGAATCAAACGCTCCAATTTGAAAATATTCCAAATACATCAAAAACTAAAACAGAAACGTTTTTAAAAGGTGTCATTTTCCATTAACCGTCAACTGCGACCCCGTAAAGCGAGTCAACAAGTTGCTCTTTAAAAAAATATTTCAAATTAAAAAAATATATATATCCTCTGACATTCGAGGGGTTAACCGTGTCAGACCAATTAGTTTTTGAAAGAAAACTACAGGAGTGACGGACAGACATGTGTTGACAACGTTTTTGATTAAAAACTTGAAAAAGATAATATTAAAAGTTGGTGGTAACTCGCTCTTTAGCGTGGTTAGTGGTGTGCCTTTAACCAACCCGACAGGCGATGCGAAATGCTCGTTTATTTCATCTGTGAATATAGTAAACTGGTTTATTTTCACGGAAATATTTTTAAATCGACGAAAGCTAGATTGAGTTCCTTTTCATATAATATTGATGGTTTCAAAAGTTAAAAATACGAGTATATCCAAATAAAAGTCACAATTATAATCCTATCAACGTTATGGACAGAATAAATATTTTGTTCCATTTTCGAAATCCGTCCGTATTTTTATAAATAGTCTTACTTATTTTGAGCTGCTCTTCACCAGCCAGTATTTAAACGTAACATCGAACGTCATCTAGAAACTCGATTTACAGTTTATCGATTAGTTTACTGACAGAACGATTAGTCATAGAGAAACGATTTATGATTGGCATCCGCCATCACCCCTATTTGTTCCTATGAACTACACCATACATCACGTAGTTACAGTATTTAAGTATTTTAACCGCTTACATGTTCCACACAAATTAGAAACACGACTTAAGTTATCTTAAGTAGAATTTTAATAGCTTAGAGCTTGCTTAACGCTAGGCTAAAATTACTGAATGTACTTTGTGGTTTTAATTGATTTATTGCAGCAGTTTGTCGATAGTATAAAAACAAGTGCATTTTTGTCAATCTTTACTCTATTTATAATAGTTTTTGCTGTATCGTTATCAAGAATTTCTCATGGGCATAGTTTTTATCTTATAATGCGTATCATAGTTTGGATGCTAAGAGACAATTTTCTGTTTGTCATTTCCGTTAAAATACCCTACCTGTAATCTATGTTACATAAATTGAAATAAAATTCTTATTTTTTTATGAGAAATACTCCACAAAACATTGTCATAGAATAAGTAGCGCATAAAAGCCTAATCGCATCTTTACCCATAATCCTCAGAGAGGCAACAGTAACGATTTGTAAATGAGGGAATATATTGAAGCGGCGCCGATCGAATCCGGTTACGGAAAATTTTAATAACCGATATGAAAATGGCAGCGTTTTACGATTACCGTTTAAAGATAAATAAGTAATCGTAAAATAAAACGTAGTGACTATTTTCGAACTGAATAGGTTTCTTCCGTGGTTTTATTTAAAATATTTTCCTTATAGTATTTGTGAAAGAAAATGTCTGCAGATTTACATGAATGAAACGAACAATTGTAGCTTATTAATTTCCTTAATAATTGTAACAGGCACTGGAGCGATTTTTCAAGTTAGGCAAGACCAAAACTTCACTAAGTTTGGGAAGTTTTTTTTTCCCATCAGATCATGTCATCATATTTTCAGTTCCTTCATAGGACGCTCCTGCTACATACATACAACACCAATAGGTACTTACTGCAATATTTGCCAACTAATCTATAATGACGTGTCCTATATACCATTGTAACCCGCCCACAATCGTTCACCGGAACATCTAAGCCGCAATGATATCATAACCAAATAGGCATGCGCACAAAATTTTACAACACATCACTAAACCCGAGTAAACGGACGAATAGAAGAAAATCCTACACACAAAGGCGTGCCCATTTCCACCGATCATTGTGGGAGAAAGCAACAGAAGTATACACCTGTCCTCCTCTCACAAAGTCGCCGCCGCGATGCGCAAAAGAGATAGCCAACACAATAGACAATTGTTATCCCCACTTCTGCGCAGCTGTGTAAATTTTCACACGATTTCATACCTTAAAGTTACAGCATATGGTTGGTTTTAGATTGGCGTTGGTCGGCCAATAATTTGATTCGCTAGTCCTCACTGTGAAAACAATGGATGAACGTAGGTATAAATAGAAATTTATGGTTTGCAAGAAATTTACTGGCGTCGTTTCAGCGCAGTCATTTACGATGTTTGGTTTTTCATAAGCCGTTTTATATCGGACAACGTTAGCGGCAGTAAAAATCTGGGGGAAACCATTAATACATTGTTTGTTGTACATAGTGTTGGTTTAGCTATAATTTATATAATCGTTACGAGGTTTAAAATGTTGCAAAAGTTACGAAAAAAAGCTGTAAACTATTTCCTCTTAGAATGCAATTTGGATCGATCGAATGGCGTAGTAAGTGCTTGCAGTGATATTTTCATTTCAAAGAAGCAGTGTATATTTCAATAATAAATAGAGATTTTGAAATTCTTTGAGGAACATAATCAAGGAAACAAACACGAAAATAACAATAAACGTGATTTATTCTTAGTTTCCCCATTAAAATAACGGCAAATACGAAGGTATACAACCCCAAATACACAAAATCGGCAGCCTCATTTAAATCTCATCAGTAATACCGTATTTAGCGTTCTAAGACAATATAACAGGTACCGATTACATTTGCATACATATTAAATGCAGTAACACAATTTACAATGATATTTACAACTAGATAGGATAAGCGTACATTCACAGTAGCACGATTTCACCTTTGTGTAACTGGAAGGGCCGTAATATTAATCTGTTACTACCCATCAATGCAGTACATTTCCTTTGCATACATTTTAATAACTTTGTAGCCTGATAAGAAAAGCTGTATTGTTGATTTTTAGTACTCGTTCTTAATGGATGGAAGGTTTATCGGTAACTTTAACTGCTTATGAAAAGACATGGAAATGATCTACTTTGTTGTAGAATATTTATAGAAGAAAGATCAAGAGTAGCCTGTATAGTAGTATAGTCTGATTTGATTATAAACATATACATACTTACTGTGGCTTTTGCGTTAAAGAATACCAATACTTAAAAGTATTGATTTAGATAAAGATAAAAAAGTCATTTTTACAAAAGACAGCCCCCAGAACGCCCGCCATTCACCACTTCCTATGTGTTTTTGATGGGAAGAAGAAATGGTGGAATAAACTCCCTAGCAACACAAGTTTGTTGATATATCTCATAGTCACAATTAAAGATTACTTAGTTTAATGTGGTATATTGATTTATATTAAAAGGAGTCGCTAGCTACATAAGCTTTTCATATCCAATAGAAATTTAAATCACAGAATTTTAATTCAAAGCTGACCTAGCTTCTATCAACAAAATTTCCCGAATCCAGCTTTCATTGTGGAAAAAAGCAGAGAAAAATTTATCTATCCCTTTTTTCAAAGTCGGAGGAAAATGTACGCTTTTCAAAGGGGGTTGTTTCGTAATTAAGTAGTACACGCTTAGTTACTCGAAGAAGCTGGTAAAGCTTGCGAAGGAAACTGGATGTCGTTTTCAAATAAGTGCTATTTTGAATTCCATTTTTCGTTTTCCTTTTTCATTGTTCGTGTAAAAGGTTAAGGCTTTTTGAATCTAAAATTGTAATTACGTTTTTTGTGCTGGAATGACATGGAACGTATTACGCATAGAGCAAATTAAATCGCTGCATTAATATATGAGTATTGATCGTAATTGGATCTTTATTTCAGCCGTGAAAAGTAAAAGCTTTCAAACAAAAATACGTATAGAAAATCCACAATCAAACCCCATACAATATTCAAGACCGAACAAAATAGGACCTCCTTCCACGTTCTCAAACAAAACCGTACTGAAAAGTAAATTAACCTTTCTGCTCCGAAACTCATTTACCGATACAAAACAAGACGTAGCCAATAGAGCTGCCCCAATCGGAAAATACCGAAATGAAAAGACGTCTGAAACAGGTACGGAATCAACTGAAACATGCTTCTTTGTATGTATTCAGTACACAAATGCTTTTCTTGGTCGGCATTCACGCTTTTCTATGGGGGCAATAAAGGTTCCCACGGACACAATGAGCTGGGAAGGCAAGGAGAGTGATGAAAAGTTGGGAATCTGGGCCGCGTTCCCGGGGCGACGTAGGGATGCGAACATCCTTGTGTACTTTATCGATAAATGTGCTGAAAAGAAAATTGTGTGCATGTAAAGAAAAGCGGGTTGGATTTAGTTTTATGTTGGTCGTTCTATAGAATTGGGTACAGTGACTGTCTCGTTGCGAATGCATTTATAGAAATTTTTTTAAGAGAATGCACTCATGTAACACGAATAGTTTTATCCGATGGCCAAAGACGACATTCCCGAAAATGATAGTTTGTTCATATTGATGAATAATGATAATGATTTAAATCTACTGTAAGCTTTTATGCTTCAATAATACGGCTAATATCGATCATTCTCCTTCCCTAAACTGTAGTTATTTCAGTCAGTTTCCAATTATTTTTGCGGTTTTTCTTCACAGACTACATTCCGCATTTAATACGAAACAGAATGACGCTGGTTTTAAGGAATTAACAGCTTTGTCCTGACGAGGGAGCTAGTATTAAACTTCTGTTTATATTGATTAGCGGTAGCGAATTATAAAAAAAAATAAGTATATTTTTGGGAGGATTATCGATATATGCGGAATAATTCATTGTTGGTTTTGAAATCCTTAGCTAATTAATGCTTAATTAATTAAATTAGCTTAGTTAATGGCTTTTTCATAAAGTTTTTGTATGATAAAAATATCTTAAAAAACACTATTGCAAATTAAATTATTAAGCTTATTGCATCTTGAAACTTCTTTTAAAAAGTAATGTATACTATTGATACATTTACATAAACGCTACCGCTCCGTCTACAGCTACGTGCGCCGCCTTAGTTTTCCTTTTCCACCAACTTGCGGTTAATTTATTTAATAAGTTGTTTCTGAATAGAGCACCGTCGAGCAACGAGCGCCTGGATGAATCGGACTTTCCATTTTTCTTTCTTATTTTTTTTTCTCTTTCAACACAAAAAAAATCTTCAGCATTTTGTTTTTGAAAGGAAACAGAAGCTTTACATTTATTTTTTATATTTTCTATTTTGTGACAGTTGGCCGTATCGTGCTAATTAGGTGAGGTTTTTATGGAAGTTATGAAAAAGCTTTTTTTCTTACTGTACTGATAATGAACAAAAGTTTTCAGAATCGATTCAATAGAGCGTAGACAATTTTAATGCTTTTCATTGTAGAAGGTAGGCAAGTTGTTTTATTTGTCAAAACAATCGAGTATTTAAAACAATTATTCGATAATACTATTGTTCATCCAACCATTATGATAAATAAACCTAAATTAAAAATCTGAACCACATCAAAAATATAACCCAAGCCGAAATATAAAAACAAAAACCCGGTAAGTTGTTAATAATTGGTTGAAAGTTGAAAAGGCCGGCTTGCAATTCTTGTAACATTTATACTGATGGCAACACTCGCGATTTATTACGGGTTGTCACACTGCTTGAAAGGCTCACCGCACAATAGGCACCTACGAAACTGCCGCGAGATTTTAACTGTGTGATTAATAGTAGTAATAAACTGTTGTTTATTACATTTATGTCTCTCTCAATTGTGTACTTGATGAATTTTTAATTGCTTTGTTTTCGTTTTATTGTTTCCACTTATCTGGGTATGTTAAACGTGGTAAAGTTTGTACTGAGATTAGTGAAGGATAATTTCGTGAAATGCAGATTTTTTGCGTTGAGTGAGTCATGGTTACCACTGGTTTTTACAAGTGTTCTCAAATCCTTTACTTTTTTATACCTTCAGTCCTTTATAGAAAAGCAAATTATCCGACTCACCTTCAGTGTAAACTATTGCAATGATGAATAACGTTACAAAAAGTAAGATAATTTTCGAAATCGTGATACATTATAGCATTTCCAAAGTCAACATATTATACTACTAAATATAATGCCCTTTTAACGATTTCCCTACAACAAAAGACCGTAAAGAAAAGAAAACAAAATGGCAAAGGTGCGTTCGAAATTGGAATTCATCAAAATAATGCGCGGAACGTGATCTCGTGCGAAGTGCGCGGATGAGCGTATATTTCGTGATGCGTTACTTATAGGGTTGCTATGCTCGAAAATAAAAACGTACAAATACTATAAATAAAAGAAAAAAAAAAAAAATATTCGACAGCTATTTTTGCTAGAAATTTCAAATTATTTAACTGAATAAACTGAAATATTATCTGATAACTGACTGCTTCAATTGGGGAAAATTCAACTTTTGCATGGAATAATGTCTGCCAACCCTAGACTAACGTAAGGTGCGCGGGAGTTGCGCGTTTCGTCCCGGTTCCTTTTTTAAAAAGCCGTTTTTATTAATTGCTCCCCATTGTTGGTGGTCGATGGCGTATGGGAATGCACAACGCTCTCTAAAGTTCGTCGTGTTTGGGATTATCCTTTATCCACCGAGAAATAGCTTTACTTGAAGTTCCATAATTACTATTACCGTGAGCTGACATAATAAATCGCATTTTTTATGTGAAGAAAAGACCTTTCGCATACTTGCGGTGTTGAATGCTAGAATTTAATGTGCAATAAATTAGGGTATCAATCTTCAGAGTGGTCGACCTGTGAAGTCGTTAACCTATCGTCGACACTAAATGCGTTGAAATAAAGCCCACAAAATTATGGCTAAAATATTATAATTTTGCAGTAATGTGACGTCGTTCAGTTTTACGAGGATAAAAAAAACTCGGCCTAAATCTCTGGCATTGTTTACAGAAGGAATGTTAATAAATCTTTTTTATTGCACATCTCGGATTCCGAACAGATATTTTAACGATAGTTACTTAATCTTTCAGATTAAAAATCTCGGAGAAAGCAAAAACGTGTAACAATATATTTTTATGACACCAAGTAAAGGTCATTGCGGTATTATGATCAAGTTATTACCATGTGGATGAAATTTAGATTGCCAGCTAGAAATATATAATATGTATCTCAACATTAATATGTAGAACTACAATAAAAATAAATACTTCACAATGTTGTTTAGTTTAATGGTTGACCATTTCCTGTAATATTTTTTCTTTATTCTTTAAAATAATTGTGAATAAGCTGACATATCAATTTGATTTAATTTTAAGTTTAAAGACAGTGGTAGGATAAAGATATCACAATAGGGTTTTATTTAAAAAGAAAATCATATAGTTGAATTATTATTATTATATTTTCAATCAACAAAGAAAACAGGTTCTCATTTAAATTTATTTATATTTAAATAAAATTTAAATAATGACCGCCAGAACGACCTTCAGGGCTGAAGCTAATTGATTTGCTGTTGCTAAATTGAAACCCAGCTTATTAGATTTATTACGATTGTTTAATAAAATAGAGCGATACAGTTTACCTCAAAATATTTTTTTTATAATGCAGCGTGTTCGCTCCCGTCACAATAATACGACATTTGTCCGTCCACGCGTCATTTACTCCTATATTCCACACTCGAATAGATTTTAATTCGTGCTCGCTAGACGGATTTACGAGCACTCCCTCTATTGTGACTAAACATTATATTATTATCCAGTTTTCTATTTGTTTTTATTTAAAATATAGCTTTTTAAAAATACGTAGGTCTAACCTGTGAGTCAACAGATGCAGTAAATTACTCAGATTGATATTGGCACATTCCTTTTTTTATGTTTTATAAATTTCTTTCTTACTGACAGTCTTTGACTTTTAGTTGATTTTTACGATTAGTGATGCCCGTTAAATAGACTGCTATCGTGGATATATTTACGTATCAAACTACCTTTATTTACTTAACTGAATAGAATTGGTTTGAAAAAAACTCATTAATGCAGGAAGACAACATTTTTCATTAGCATTGTGGCATGACTCATCAAATTAAAAAAAATAATTTAAATGTTCCACATTATTTTAATGCTACACAAAAACAAAATACAATGTTAACCTTCAAAAGCTTAGAAAAAGTACAATTATTTCTAGTCTACAACACTTTTTACTAGTCAGTAATCAACACGTAAGTTTTTCATTATTTATGTAACCACACGTTTTCCATTCTCGAGACGAAATTCATTAGATGCTCGTGTAAAGTAAGAACAGAGCATTAAAGAAATGTATTTAGTTACCTACTTGGATTACTGTTATCTCAATCTTAACAGAACGGTTACTATTTTGTAGTAACGTTTTTATTGGCTGGCCTTTAAATGTATTTTTTTCACTTTGANACTGAAATATTATCTGATAACTGACTGCTTCAATTGGGGAAAATTCAACTTTTGCATGGAATAATGTCTGCCAACCCTAGACTAACGTAAGGTGCGCGGGAGTTGCGCGTTTCGTCCCGGTTCCTTTTTTAAAAAGCCGTTTTTATTAATTGCTCCCCATTGTTGGTGGTCGATGGCGTATGGGAATGCACAACGCTCTCTAAAGTTCGTCGTGTTTGGGATTATCCTTTATCCACCGAGAAATAGCTTTACTTGAAGTTCCATAATTACTATTACCGTGAGCTGACATAATAAATCGCATTTTTTATGTGAAGAAAAGACCTTTCGCATACTTGCGGTGTTGAATGCTAGAATTTAATGTGCAATAAATTAGGGTATCAATCTTCAGAGTGGTCGACCTGTGAAGTCGTTAACCTATCGTCGACACTAAATGCGTTGAAATAAAGCCCACAAAATTATGGCTAAAATATTATAATTTTGCAGTAATGTGACGTCGTTCAGTTTTACGAGGATAAAAAAAACTCGGCCTAAATCTCTGGCATTGTTTACAGAAGGAATGTTAATAAATCTTTTTTATTGCACATCTCGGATTCCGAACAGATATTTTAACGATAGTTACTTAATCTTTCAGATTAAAAATCTCGGAGAAAGCAAAAACGTGTAACAATATATTTTTATGACACCAAGTAAAGGTCATTGCGGTATTATGATCAAGTTATTACCATGTGGATGAAATTTAGATTGCCAGCTAGAAATATATAATATGTATCTCAACATTAATATGTAGAACTACAATAAAAATAAATACTTCACAATGTTGTTTAGTTTAATGGTTGACCATTTCCTGTAATATTTTTTCTTTATTCTTTAAAATAATTGTGAATAAGCTGACATATCAATTTGATTTAATTTTAAGTTTAAAGACAGTGGTAGGATAAAGATATCACAATAGGGTTTTATTTAAAAAGAAAATCATATAGTTGAATTATTATTATTATATTTTCAATCAACAAAGAAAACAGGTTCTCATTTAAATTTATTTATATTTAAATAAAATTTAAATAATGACCGCCAGAACGACCTTCAGGGCTGAAGCTAATTGATTTGCTGTTGCTAAATTGAAACCCAGCTTATTAGATTTATTACGATTGTTTAATAAAATAGAGCGATACAGTTTACCTCAAAATATTTTTTTTATAATGCAGCGTGTTCGCTCCCGTCACAATAATACGACATTTGTCCGTCCACGCGTCATTTACTCCTATATTCCACACTCGAATAGATTTTAATTCGTGCTCGCTAGACGGATTTACGAGCACTCCCTCTATTGTGACTAAACATTATATTATTATCCAGTTTTCTATTTGTTTTTATTTAAAATATAGCTTTTTAAAAATACGTAGGTCTAACCTGTGAGTCAACAGATGCAGTAAATTACTCAGATTGATATTGGCACATTCCTTTTTTTATGTTTTATAAATTTCTTTCTTACTGACAGTCTTTGACTTTTAGTTGATTTTTACGATTAGTGATGCCCGTTAAATAGACTGCTATCGTGGATATATTTACGTATCAAACTACCTTTATTTACTTAACTGAATAGAATTGGTTTGAAAAAAACTCATTAATGCAGGAAGACAACATTTTTCATTAGCATTGTGGCATGACTCATCAAATTAAAAAAAATAATTTAAATGTTCCACATTATTTTAATGCTACACAAAAACAAAATACAATGTTAACCTTCAAAAGCTTAGAAAAAGTACAATTATTTCTAGTCTACAACACTTTTTACTAGTCAGTAATCAACACGTAAGTTTTTCATTATTTATGTAACCACACGTTTTCCATTCTCGAGACGAAATTCATTAGATGCTCGTGTAAAGTAAGAACAGAGCATTAAAGAAATGTATTTAGTTACCTACTTGGATTACTGTTATCTCAATCTTAACAGAACGGTTACTATTTTGTAGTAACGTTTTTATTGGCTGGCCTTTAAATGTATTTTTTTCACTTTGATTATATCAATAATGCTGATTGAAATCTGGTTTTACATTAGGGTTTCTTAATTTTCTTGTTTCTTTTAACTTTGTGGCAAACAAATTTTCTCTTCAAGCATTTAGATTAATTCGTTGGAATTAGCGGGACTTTTATTATGAATCAAAAAATGGTAACAAAAAACTGTATAGCTGAATTATGACAGGTCGTTCTTTAAAACGAGAGTTATGTTCTACAATTAGTAATGGTAGAAAAAAATTAAAATTGCTCACTTCTTGGCTGGCTAATGGCACAACAGTAGCGAAATACATTTGTAGACAGCGCATTGAAAATAATATATTGATCGCAAATAAATCTTACAGTCTTTCATTTATTTAGATTTTTTCAACGCATATCTATGATAGATCGGCACGTCAACATTGTCGGGGCTAAAACCTGTCATAATTTGGTTTCGGTTGACGATATAACAGATCAAAGCTCGCGAGTTCTTATTATTGTGAATATTATAACTATTCACACGCCTACTTCACTCTAACCTAGAAACTAAGAATTCTTAATTAAAAGCATCCGCTTGTTTTCTTGCATTTGTTCTAGTTTGCAAACGTATTGCTATTTTTATGAAATCAAAGTGGTTTTATTGTACAACTGAGTTCTTTTAAACAAAAGTGTCAAAATTAAAAAAATACATATATTTTTTTTTTCATAGCCAAGAGATTTTTTCGTTTTTCACACTTGTTTATGCTATGAAAGATAAATGTTACATGAACTTTATTTAATTGAGGAATCCGGTAAACAAATGACAAAAACTGTATATCGATGATTCTGTTATTTTTTTTTGCTCTTGGTCACCCTACACGTAAAGTTCACGCAAACACGCCAACTGCCTTCAAACTTGTGTCACACAATCAATTTCCTGTGTCGACACACCGCGAGTGTCATAAGAGGTCAGTAGTCTAATGTCAGAGTAAACATTCCTGCACAGAGGTTACAATGTAAACCAGGCAGTGTGAGGTGCGCCTTTGATGTGCGCCGGCCGCGGGGGTAGGGTTGCACGGTGTTCGTTAAAATGTATAACAATGACTTAGAGTCAATGTCTTATTAGTTTGGAGTGATCATGACAATTCCAAGTCTGTTTTTTTAATAATAAGACTGTTTTTGTAGTTGCACACATCAGGACGTAAGTTTTTATCGATCAATGAATGCTGTGTGCAATAACAGCAAGCGTTATTTCATTCTTAAAAAAAATTAGTAAGTAAAAATCGAAACTGATCTCATTTTAAAGTTTTATTTGTGCTGCATAGCATCTGGTTTTCGATAATTATGCAATTCAAGACGTTACGAATAATAAAACCGAGCGATAACCCTAAACGGCACAGAGTAGTCCATAGAACAGAGTTTACATTGGCATCATTCAAATGTATGAAGTTGCTATTTACGTTTGACCAGAGCACTCATTACGGATTGTTATTGGAATAATAAAGAGAGAGGCATCGCATCCGTCTAGCTGTGAGGATCGTAACGTATTTCCGAGTAACGCTCTATCCATTGCGAAATGCTATCGCTTTATTCTCATCAACGATTCCGCGAACTGACACTTCTGTTGTTGTTTATTAATCTGTGTTTATCTGAGCCAGTTTCATTCTTTGATAGAATGTTTGGATTTAAAAAGTGTTATTTTTTTCATATAAATATTTGACGGCAGTGTCTCGATTGACATGACTTTTATGGAGGACTATGAAATTTAATCTTTGATTTGAGCTTCAAGGTGCGTGATTTTAATGATGTGACAATATGGATAGTTGTGCTAACTAGACAGCTGGACAGTAATTTAGTGTTGGCTTTTATTGCCACGCATAATTTAGCTATGAGAATGCCTGCCCCGCCCACATGAAATCCTTAAAATTCACGAAAAAATGCGACAATATATTTTATGGCTCATTATGTTCCGCTACCAGCTTAACCCATTTTTTATCGTGACTGAGTGACACGCCCAAACATCGTTCGAAAGTAGTTATGACAGGAGGAGAACTAGACGAACACGGAAAAATGCTCTGTGATTAAAATTAGTTCGGAAAATCATAACGAACTAATTTCAGCACAATATCTGTTAGAATGCCTGTCATATAAATCCACTAGACCCAGAATGTTTCACGAAGTGTCACACCTTTTTGTTGTAAAATAAAAAAAAAGTGTCCGGGAACATAGATTTCGATGTCACCCTAAATAGGTTTGCGCACAAATCTGTCTTCGAGGCGTCGTATAACGGGTTGTCATCGCCATTTCGGATGTCAGCAGGGCCACGATAAACTGAGGGAAATTAACCAAGGGCCAACATTAATGTGTCCCGAACGTCCACTAAATTATTGACATTAATCAACATTGAAAAACACAAATAAATGTTAATCCACACATTTTAATAAGGGAAATGGGCAATAAATTAGCGTTTATTTTTTGTTCTACACGTAAAACTGCTGCGTTTTATTAGTAATTTGAAGGTAAACCGAAACGTACCTATCCACCAAAATAATTATGTTGTAACACGGACGAACGACCTGTTATCGTTCTTTACGTCATAGCTTTTAGTCATTCATTGACTTGAGTAAGTCACTATAGACGAACAAAATATAAACAAAAATAACAACATGCCCGAACGAGTCATGTTAGTTAAGGTCAGTCACGGGGCTTCACACTTTGCAGACTTTTAAACCATTTATATAAAAATATTAAATTAATGACATCATCATTAAAAGCGTTTCATATGTTAAAAGACAAAATGTACGTAATAGCAACTGCGCTAACTACAAAATCTTTATGAAACTACCCACCGTTGGGTTTTACATTGGGGAAAGAAAGTTAAAGGCCGGAGTTGACAAAGTGCCTTAAATTTTTTAATTGCGAGCCGCCTTATGTTATTATATGTCTTTGTGCATTCAGGAGCATGTGTGGAGGCTTTGCGGGTTAATGCGCGAACACTGATGTGTGTGGCCCAAGGTGTGAGAGAAGAGCGTGTGACTTAGGAACAATCGTTGAATTCATTTCATGAGTTAAAAAAGACTCACGTAAGGACTTGCTTTTTAAAGCATCTAGTTTTATAGCTATCCCACCACACAGATTCCTTGTGTTTAGGAGCAGAATGTAAAATATGCTTAATAGCTGCTATAGCCGTTGAAATGTAGATCCAGAAACGCGCTCAATTTTTTTTTACAGATCCTGTTGTAATTATTTTTACGTAAACATTAATTTAAAGACCTTAAAAAATCCAAAGACCTCGTACAAATATAGTAAAAACGCTTTTGAAAAGGACATTACACAAACAAATGACATAATCGCTATCGCTCATGAAACCGCTCCCGCTAACGCCTCTTAAGTGCACCAGGGCGTTAGAATTTAATAGAGTCCCACCTTCTCGACGGTCATGTGTACACCTAACAAGACTCTTTTGAGCCGCCACAATATTCTGAATATTATGCTCATTAGTGGGCGGCTATTTCTACCAACAAGATTTTAGAGCCTTTATTGATATTAAATTTTAATAACAATTATATAGTTTTGTAATAAAAATATTCAACTATTCATAATGTCATTTGTTAAAGGTATCCCCTTTAGCATTGTAAGAGGGTACAAGTTTGGCAGCCTTTTGAAAGCAAGAGGTTCTATTGGGTCCTGAAATTCCACCGCGTTATACATTACTATGTTTAAGAGATGAATGGAGAATGAATAATTTACTGACATGTATTTTTTTTGTTTACAGGTAAGAAGAGGCAATGGGGAATCTATATCGCATATTATTGGTAAGAAATTCAATTTATAAAGCCCTCGTCATTTTCTTAACTTAGTTTGCCTTCACATGACACATACTAGTTATACCTAGTTAAGAGGTAAAATACATACAACTCATTAAGAAATATTTCATTGACCTTCCAAACTAATCTTGATGAAAAAGTAGTATCAACGAAGAAATTCTTCTAAACAATCCACCACATCAAGCAACATCAGATAAAGCCATACTTATAACACAGCGCTTCTAAAGTAATTAACAATGAAACTTTCCCACAAATGTACCAAGAAACCCGAGAACCAACGTTTTACTTTTAATCTTAGTCGTTAATTGCCCCCGCGGTCATTACACATGACAACTCGAAGCTAATTTGTACAGTCGTCAAAACTACGTTGACCTAAGTCAGGCCTTCACAATTCATTGCTTGTTTTATGTGTAACACTTAAGTTAGTCTTCTAAGTAATATGGTAATGTGCATCATTATTACACACGAATTAATTAATGTGATGGACGTCGGCACATTTTTTAGTTTTTATGTAGTGTAGGAAAAGGGGTTGTTTAAATGGCAAATTTAGTTTGGTGGTAACAACCTCTATATTGCTGCAAATGTAAAGTTTTGTTTGTTAATTAGTAAGCTTAATGTACAGTAATAAAATGTTTTAGCTGACGCAATGTTATGCTACATTATGCTTTATAACGTGAAAGTGTGGAAAGGGCATCAAAAACCATTGTCACTGATTTAAATTATGGTCATATAAGATTATTCTTGAGCAAGTAAAAACCTTTCCAACCTTAAACCTAGCTCATGCATAAATATGGCTATTAAACACATTCTCTTTAATAGTCTTTGTCGATATTTATAGCATTTATTTGAATAATACAATATAACCAGTTACGGAACATACACCATTTTGATACACTCTCGAATTTGGTGTTTATTTGACTGTGAGCTATAAAACGAATGCCCGAAATATTCAAAACGGAACGTCATTTAAAAACCGTGAATTAATACAACACAATATTGTCCTAAAGCAATGGTTTTTAATTTCACGGCTTCAGTTTCAACAAACACATTATCATATATATGTCAAAAGCTTACCTTCCGAAATAGATTTGAGAATTTATCTTGCAATAAAGACGGACCTACTGGTGTGACAAAGCCGTCGTAAAAGATTAACTTCGATAATGCTCCTCTTGGATTAGTTACCAAAATTAAACTTTATTCGTGACCTCACAAGGTTGGATTTAATTTGTCGTTTGTTTCAAGTGTTCGATAAAAATTCAAATAAAAATATAAATAATGGTGATAGCTAGTTCACACCATGGTGATGTCCAGTCCCACGCTTCGACAGATTGGACAAAACTATCAGTGTTCACAACCCACTTGACAAATTATGTAACGAGATAAGGCTGGGTGTATATCGTCACCAGCGGCTGCAGAACAAAGCGCCAATCAGAATAAAATTCTTTATTAGGTATGATAATGTTTAAAACTTGACACACGCTTTTTAACTGTCTATTCTTATCTTTATACTGAGTTCTTTCAATTTATTGCTAGTTTGTTACATTCCATTTTGGGACAGTATTCGAAATGAAGAAGTTCGTCTTTATTTTTTAATTCTTCAGGAACCCAAAATAAAAAAAGTATTAAGTTCCCAGTTATGTTCCCGATATCATATTATAATATGTACCTCTAAATTGCTCCTATTCTATATTACGGCTAGTTTCACAAGTTTCGGATAAAGCTATCCGGCACATAGTGCCATAGAAATGTTTTTAATTTTGACAACTTTTCTGTGGTATCACAGATCACTGTGAGATAACTATCTAGAATTTTGTCTGGAACCTATGAAACTGGCCGTTAGTCTTAATAAATATAGTTATTTTAGCAGTTAGTCTTTATAAAACACGGAAAATCCACAAAATATCTCAGATCAAGACAACATCCAGCTCCAAAATCGCCAAAATGATACCCATCCATAACTTCTTCACCAACCAGCGTGAAAGTGCAATTAATCAGACTCCTAACTCAGATCCGCATTTCACTACCAAACACCATAACCCGACCATATCGTATTAAATAATATGATTTATTCACAATACCCGGTGCGTTAATGATGACCACTAACTAGTTTCCAAAACAAAATGAATGATGTCTCCCAGTAGACGCGGTTAATAGGCGTAGGAAAAATATTTCCGTGTTAAGCATAGTGTGGAAGCTTGTGATAAATTGGACTATTAGCAAGCGATGGGATCGTAAGACGGGCCGAAAGTATGGCTAGTTTTTTTTCTAAATTAATTACTTCACATCGTCAGGCATGCGGTTGGAATAAAGCCTCTTTAGGTTAATAAAGTTCTGAGATTATCATCTTTGGAGATTGTCGTTGTTTGTGTTAGATAGCTTCTGTTGGAGTTAATTCAAAGTCCGTATTTTTCTTGTTTATTTTTTAGTGTGATGTGACCTCTAAAGTGGACTTTGAACCAAGTAATTAAATTCAAAATTTATAATCCAGGCAAACTCGTAAACTGAAAATATAATTTTCTCAACATAAAATATGTCCTGTTATAAAAACAACGGAGGCATTAAACAAACGCGCATAGAATACTGAGCCTCGTAACTAAGAGTATTCACAAAGTGCCTTCCTGCTTACATAACTATTCAAAGGCTGTCTTTTCAGTTGTCCGTCTGTCTGTCAGCAACAATGAGGATGACAAAACAAGCGATATATTCCCATATGGGCGCACAATGGCGTTTTGTGCTTGCGTACGCGCTCTTCACAATATGGCCGCGCTTCGGTATTGTTTTCATGTTTCTTAGTATTCCAGTGTGTTACTGATCTTGCTTTGTTGAATCAATAAACTTTAAGTGACTAGAAATCAATCAAATAAAATTTTTGTTTCAAGCTTGTCAATAACCTATGTAAAGCTAAAAGTGTTAACCAAATTCAAACCAATAAAATCATACAGCTAATCTGATCGGAAATATTTTTTATGTTTTGCATTAGTATAAAACTGCTATAAAATATGTTTCCTGCCATTTCTATCGTCAATAAAAACCACGTTTATGCAAAGTCGGTCAAATGTTATATTAATATGAAAGAGATGTGGAGTCATTTTAATTATGTAAGCATCGTATTCATGGCGTGAGAATTTCGCAAATATTTGCAAAGCCTTTCTTTGTTCTTTTAAACACATTTAATGATTCCGCCGACGCATCGCACGACAATACACCGCGACGGTCGACAAAGGAGTGAGCCGAGCGGGGCATAGACAACGAGCGAGGGTTTTGTCTCGGCCCATAGACAAAAGCTCTTTCATTGGTTGAACAATGACGGGTCGTCTTTGCCTCATTTATCATACAGGCAGGTTACTTTCATCCAATAATTACAATGTACTCAGGATTCAGACGTTCAGAGAGGCTTTAGAGGTATTGTGGGAATTAATTATAGGTACACAACTACTTAGTATAATAATAATGTCTTTGTTACGTGAGTAGGTTATTACTACCCAGCTTCTTATAGTTTTTTACGAACCATTGTTTGTTTTCAATAAGCTTACATCTTATTAATACATTTTGATATAAGCAGTAAAATAAGGCTTGCTTATTTGGGCGTCCTAAACATAAATGAAGGCAAGTCGTCATTCGAATTAACCATATTCGTTCTAATGAGTAGGTAAAACTCCTATAATCTCATTCTTCATGTTCCATAAATAACAAGCAATAATTTAGAAAAGAAGACAGACAGATCTTTAATAACATAGTTTAAAGTTACATTTGACCTAAATGAGCACGCATAATGCAAAACATGATTTAAATGGTTACAAAATCATTAATATAAAAAAAATATCAAATTACATACAAACTCATTAGACAAGACCAAAGATGATAAATACAGATGCTATCTTGGCCACTGCGTACTTTTTTTAAACTAAGAACGTTTGAACAATACTGACCAATCAGAACCTGTTTCTAAACTTTTAAATCTCGTGTTCTTATTCTCATAATTTAACGAATTATTGCCTAACATTTAGTGGATACATTAACTTTAGAGAGATAACAATTCGGAGAATAAGCCACTGGCTTAAAGTCAAAAAACCCGATGTTAATTAGTAGTTACATATCATTGTGGTTAATATACGAGTAACATACTACTACGTTTTGTTTTTAACTTTTCTTATCAGATATTTTAATGTTAAAGGATTTCTAAGGCTCATCTACAGTCCAGTTATGTGATTTGTTGTTTTTTATCGCTTTATTCTAAGCTTACGATATGCGTCGGAAAATGTCCATTTGCTTGTAAAATATATGAGAATGGATAAGATTCGAGTTATGATTACAATCAGCCAAGAGACATTACAGAAGCTCATCTGAGTTAAGGCTTTATTGCTGTCAAATAAATTACTTTTATACAATGGGTATTGCGTTTCTAGTCGTGTAAGGAAATGTGCTCAAGTTTCTTATTGAAGAACATTATATTACGTAACAAAGTATTACCTCATTTACCTGCTCGGGAACTCCCGTGATTCCCGTAATGATGACAAAGTTTTAAAGTCATAATTATAATGTAATTTAATTAATTAAGTAGGTACTCTAATGGATACCGTTTTCCTTTTATAAATATATTTACTTATAACATTAAATGTGTGACACATTAAATTTCTAGTATTCAGTAAAAACCTACCTAATAAATATTGCGTTCATTTTCTTTGATGACAGATAGCTAAAACCATTTCTCAGTTAATGATACAGATCTAAAAACAAAGTACACTGCCATATTATCTGGTGCCTATTTCTTATCTTTTCGTGTCGTGAAAATAGAATGAGAGTCGATAACAGTCCGCGATATCGGCTGACAATGAAGTAACGACCTGTCAATACATTACAATTGTCGCCCACTACTGAATTTATTTCTAATGGGATTAACTTAAGGCTGTATTTCGTATAAAAGCATTTAATCTTAATAAAAACCTCCTTAGTTTCATAATCATTGTCACCTCTTTCGATAAACAAACTTTTTTTCACTGGCTGCTAACAAAAAAGAAGCTTCGTTTTTTGAAATTTCAAATTCAGTTTATTCCTACAGATTAAAAACAAAAGCGGCTGGCAATGTGCACGGGCTGTTGAGCCACGGGCGGCGACCGAGGATGCAAAGGCAAAGGCACGATGGTTTGCAGCCAGTCGGAAGCTTTGCACCACTCTAGCTAGAGGGACGCTCTATTGCCGTTGTTCCGAGTGCACTTGTGCGCTAATTGTTTGCAGAAAGGGTTCCTCGAGTATTGTTCCAGTGAGTTTTTACCGTCAGCATGATAATTTTGAAAATATTTTATGCTGTACAAAGTTATGATCGCAATCACAAAAGCAAAACGCAGGCTGACGGTACGGAACAGGAAAACGTGACGTATGATGAATATGACGTGAAATTCAACCAAAAAAATCTTAAGTTTTCTTAATCGGGAGGTACGGTAAGCTGAACAATACAATACTTTCCTACGAAAAAAATCCAATCCGATTACTAAATAACTGCGTAGCTCTCCATTTTTACATACACGGAGGCCATACTGTCTCTATGGATCTCTGATACCTATATAATTTATCTTTTCCCCATCGCACTACAGTATCTGACGGTACACACGATACTTGCGCATTTCACCGCGGCAATTTTTCTCTAATTAAAATTATACCGATTGTCGTTTCTATCCGCCGCGTTCGTTTGTTGTGGTCTCCGACGCGTGCCATTTGGAGCGCTCTTGTGCTTTTTAGTGCCCGCGTTTACCCCTCATGCTCGAATCCCAACTTTGTGCCGCAAAATAATGGTTTTTAAAGTCATGTTTTTATTTTCACATTATACCGGCAAGGGTTTACTATTTTGGTACAAAAAAATGGGAACGAGTTATTTTGCTGTTTACTTTTTTTGTCGGATTGCGTTGTAATTTTTTAAACAGTTGGATGGGCATTTAATTATGTTTAAGAGCTTTGCAGAACGTTGCTATGTTAAGATATTTCATTTACTCGTATAATAATAATATGATCCTTAAATCTGATCTGGAACTAGGTACCAAAGTTTCTTTTAACACATTTTCATTAATCCTGAAACATTTTCCTTTACAAATTAACGCATCATAAACGTTTTCCTACAGAAAATTAGCTAACAAAAAATGTTGCGTTCAGCGTTTGCTTTCATAGCTTATCTCGCGAAAGTTACTTCCAACACATTAGCTAGCGAAAAATTTACGCATATTGTACGTGTGGCGATAGCACGCGTTTGCGGCAAAAAATCGCGCGATAAACGTCGACAAATCGTGTCGGGATGACGAAGCAGACACTAATGACGTCACTGCTATCTTTCGTCACGATGACGGTGACGACAGATGATTTTAAAAAAGAGGGTGGGTAGTAACCGGCCTTTGTGGACGCACTGATTGGGTGTTTTCAAAGATTTTTCTCACGTAGGGAGATTTAATTGGGATTGATGATTGTGATTTCGAGATGTTGGGGAAACTATTTTTGTTTGCGGTTTCAACGCACTGGCATTTTGAGAGTGATTAGTGTTGATAGTTCGCTTATTTTTAGATGCAAGCGTTTTTAGATTGAACACGTGTAGTTTTAAATTACCAGCGTTTTTTCGTAAGCTGTTATTTGTTACTTTTAATTTGTAGTTATTTTTATTTGAACTGTTTGTGTGGTAGGCTGATAGGCTCACGGCGTTGTTATGATTCTGTACATCAATATACATAGATATATACATTATATACATTATCAAATTCGACATAGTAATCAGGGTAGCAGTAGCAGAACATGACCACATTTTTACCAACTCTGGTTGCAGTCTACAAATATTACAATTTCATAGAAAACATTGCTCGTACAACACGCTAAAAATAAACGTGGTCCATAAATGAAAAATGCAACAAAATTATCCAACAATGTCGAAACTGATCAAAAAGCCTCGCATGTCATACTAACAGCCGCATAAATCTGTACTCAATAAAGACTTAAATCACTCTTAACGTAACAACAACAATAAAAACAAATAAGCGGCTTACGATATCATACGACCGCATTTTCATAATCATATCTCCCATCCTTATCTCTCATTAGCAAACAAGTGAGACAAAACACCCTATTAACAAGGGGGTTAACAAAATCGTAGGCATCATCAAGCGTATTACCCGATCCCATTAAATAGGCACCCCAAAACAGGGGCAAAAGCTAACAGAAGGAACATCTTTGTTTAACCAGATAAAATCTCTTTGACAATTTGTGCTTATTCAAATCAGGAGTCCCTTGATACATAATGGTTTAATATTCTGTCTTGCGCTTGTGTTGGTAAGTATGTTTTAATTAGGTGGCTATGTGTGAGTTTGTTTGAGTAATGAACGTCTAGAATGATACGTGAATTGGTTTTCTTGTTTCAAAATTCGAAA
Organism: Heliothis virescens; assembly: GCA_002382865.2. Taxonomy (NCBI): domain Eukaryota; kingdom Metazoa; phylum Arthropoda; class Insecta; order Lepidoptera; family Noctuidae; genus Heliothis; species Heliothis virescens. The sequence continues at coordinate 7,709,582 of NWSH02000613.1, read as the reverse complement.
TGAATGGTTTTAAGTCAATTGTTGACTCTTTAGACTGGATTGTTTTCAAAAATTCATGGTGGAATAAGTATTGCCTATTAAAAAGTATAATGCTGGGCTAAAAATATATTTTTCAGAAAAATCTTTAACCGTTCCTGAAGTATACAAAATAAAAATGTTCCAAATACAAAAATATAGCAAGCTAAAAAAAAATAAAAGCCAATCAGCTCAACTTTTTTCAAACAGATTTATTTGATCAAAAAATACAAAATGTTCGCATTTTGTCTGTGGTGGCGTAACAAACGCTCCATAATCATTCCCGGGGTTAAGCAAATAGAATTCAACCTTTCCTTTTGCCGGGGTTTAGATGAAAAACACCGACAGACGTTGAAAATTAACAAAACAGATTAGGTACATTCGACAGTTTCAAAGAGAGGCACGTTGTTTGCTGTCAATTCTTTCCATTTACAAATTCGCGGGACTGGAAAGCGGGCCCTATACAAGTATAACTACACACCTCGTTTAAATCGGCGGGAAGATTAATGTCACAGATAAAATAAAAACCATAGATTTGTTTTTCTTTCTTTCGTTGTGTCACAGATGTTGCTTGTTTTGCATTCTATGCTAATTGTTATTTTTATTATAACTCGTAAAACATTTAATTAAGACCTAATTAGTGTATAACCTATAAAATTTTTAGCACCCATTCTTCAACAGCGTGGATTACTTAAATTAATTAGCATACTAAATGTTTTGAAAGCATCCGGTGTATGCAAATGTATCTTAGATATTATTTTAGTTGCCTAATCACTACTTCACAATAAACCAAGTTTGAACAGAATACGTAAAATCAAATAACTCATACAATTTGCTGTAAGTAAGTTTAAAATTAATATTCTAAACTCAAACACGAAGTCTTTAGCTTATCGAAGTCGTTTCAAGGCGTTTGTCAAATTACGTATCGCCCTCTCCCCTCCTTCCCCTTATTCGCAATTCTATCTTTAAAATAACTGATTGTCTGTTTACATTTCTCTGTATTGAATGAGATGCTTATTTAAGTTAGCCCGTGGATTCTCATTCGTTTCCCCCTCTGGCGCCTTAGAAGTGAAAACGGGAGGGGAAGGGAAGGGATCAAAATAAAATGGTAGCTTTATTAGCGTTCGGTACATAATCGTTCTGAAATCAAAGGCGTTCGAATTTCAAATTCTCGTGATTGTGTATTTGTAAGAGCTTTAGCAAATTAGGGATGTTTGTGTTTTGTTATTAACTGTACATACTTAAGTATATGTATGTATTATAATGCTTCGTGCAACGACACCTACCGTATACCTTACTAAATATATATGCCTTACTACCATGCTCAATGGTAGAAGGGTCTCTACATTACTTCATTTGATTTATGTTATTAAGCTTAAAAAACTGATCATGTTTAAAATCATCAGAAAAAAACACATAGAAAAGGGCAACATAAAAAGTAATTCATTAAACAATTTTGCTAACATCACATTTCCTGTAATTCCCGAAAAGTCTATTATTTCACAAAAACTCATTCCAAGCATGATTCCTTTTGATTTCTGCTCGAAAAAACCCCGTCGTAAAGATAATTGATTTTATTCTAAACAGATTCTAATGCACTTAACATTTTCTTAAGAGGCCCCGGCCATTCATCGAGGATCTATTTGTATGGGGAAAATCATTTTATGATTAAAAGGCCCCTATTCAGCAATCGCTGACCACTTGCATAAATTATTAAGTACAGTCAGCACCGTTAGGTTATCTCATTTTGTTAAGATGTAATATACTTACTCGGTAATAAAATTTAGTATAAATCTGCTTAAATGTATGCAAAATAGGTAGAAAATTTTACGTAGCTACGAATATACCAATAACAAAAAAGGATGAGGAGGTTTTTTAACAAAATGCTCTGGAGAAAATTAAAAGGTGGGACCAATATTGGAAAAAAACACGGCTCTCAAAATTTTCTTCTAAATATAACCTGAATTAATCGCTGACCAATTGAATAAGCCAAAAAAATAACTAACAAAATTTTTCCTTCCATTCCCACACAAAAAATACACGTCGTGTCATTTGCATACCGTCAGCGACTGTACAAGAAAGTCTATCAAAGAGATAGCCCCTTTTGTACCAAGAAACGGATCGGGGAAATTAGTTAAGATTCTTTTTTACAAGATCCCCCCATTATAACTGTTATTATGAAGATCGCTCATTCTGTATTACGCTGTTTCTTTTGATCTACAACGTTCTGAAATAATGACATTATACTTCTTTGATATTGTACACGGCCGCGGTGATATATTAAATTTTATATTCTATTTCCTAATTTAATTAGGCTTTTGTTAGTATTCGTAATCGGCACATCGTTGGTTTGTTAGTTGAAAGTTTTATTGTTATAAATCACTTTTATGAAAATATCGAGGTTAATGTTGTTAGCAGTACCTATACAAAGTGGATAACATATTAAATGTGTGAGAATTTGCAGATCAACTAAATTATTAAACTTCAAAAGCCTTCAAAACACATTTTAATATCAAAATTATTTGTAATGCTTTTTCAGTAGCAGCTGATTTCTGTAGTCTACGTATACATATCCGACTTATGTAACCATTTCAAGCTGACCGTACGTCTATTTGTCCCCAAAATAGTAAATGATAGCCGGCCCGATGGCCAAACACAGTCCAATAGTCCTTTACAATGTGACACATCCCCAATTCACAATGACTAACCTATCTATTCAAAGCACACACACACATGCACACCGACCATACTCTACGTAATAAATTATATTGTATCTACTGTTATTTGATCTAAATGACAAGAATACCAGTTTAATATAGAACATTCATGTTCGTACGTAATCACAATATATAAGACGTCAACACCTCTACTGCGAAAACACTATCACAATGAATGAGATTCATAGTATTAATGAGTGCAAATTTAGTTTTAGAAGAACCATCAATGAATTGTTCCAGCTGCACAACATTCAACCCTATTCCTCTAACAATTAAGATTGTTATCTCCCCATCAATTCTCACCGGTACATCAAAGACGTCTCACTCAGGATGTGAGATTGAAATTCCTGATCTGACTAGTAATAAACTTACTTCAGCTTAAAAGAGATTTCAAAAGAACGAATAAAGAAAGCGGAGATGTTGTTATTAAAATCGTTGCGGACGGAAGAAAGGGGGCTTAAAAATGACACCAGTCATTTTGTCGCGATATCGCGCATATAGATATGGCCGACAAATCTCAAACTTTATTGAGATTTAAATTTGGAACCATCGACGTGGTCAGATAATGATTATTTTTTCACGTTCTGCGGCAATTGTTTCTGACGCACTCGAGTGAAAGCAATAAAATTAAGAATATCTTCAAGAATTCCTTTATTCATCTGGCATTCTTTTTAATTTGTACATAATTGAACTTGCCACTTAAGTATAAATTATGATATTATGAAATGCTTTACAGCACATTTTGTCCAATATGGTATGCCGCTAACTTCTCAGCCTTCTTGAAAGCTCATACAATAAAACCATCGAGTTTATAGACGCTGAGTCGTAGTTTATGTACAGCACTATACAATAGGAGCCTGCTACCTCGTAGCCTAGAAATATATGGCGCAAGAGCTGTTTTTTGCTCAATGAATTTTACAACTGGTTAGAGAAAATAAGCAGATCATACATTCCGCGTTATCCTCCATTCAGCGAATGCTGGTTGAAACACAGGTGTTTTTCAGTTTGTTTTGACAAACGTTCGATCTGTACAGTTCCAACAATGTTTCATTAAAGTCTTCTGCACTCTCTCAGGTATGAAATCATTCCACAGATACATCATTGTGTTTTATCGGCTCGCACTGTTGGATAGACAAAAGCCCAGTGTTTAGATAGAAAAGAAGTATTTAGATCCGTTTGATAGTTAACACTGAACAGCGTTCGATGTTTGTTATTTTATTAAGTGTTCGTTCCTCGGTACATTTATTGTAATGCCCGTCAGTACATCACAAAGACCACTATGTTTATTCTAAAGGCAAGTGGCGGCTTACCGTGTACGTTTTCCAAATTTTATTCGTGAACTATTCTTGAACTACTCGTTGCGTTGCCGGAGCACCAAACGGTGGGATTGTATAAAAATAAATATTTACTTTTCACCGCATATTGTTGACGGGAAAAGGTTAATATCTTTATAAATAGAGGCACGTGCCGATCGATAGTGAAGATTGAATTATAATAATTTTATTATTAGAGTTTTTACTTTTGGCTTGAAACTGGCACTGCAGTCAGTTCTATGTTTGGTTTGAGGGAATTTACGTGCTTGATCAATATGAGAAATCTTACCCTATACCAATCACATTATGAAGCATATTTTTCCTTCATAATTTCGGCAGTTTCAACATTGTTACCAAATTTCATTGTATCCGAATATCCCGCACCAATCCATCACGCTGCCATCAAATTAGCAACTCCATTACATTCTTCCAGAACTACAAAGTGGCCTATTGATTGTCCAGGAGGCCGCCATCGCAATCATCGGAGCCATTATAATCGTTTTGATAAACAATAAATAAAAGACTGACGCACGCGCAGCCGAAGAACGATGCCGTCAGATTGACGGGTTTGACGAATCATTGTGTTCACGTCAGTCACGGGCTACGGATAAAATGCTCGGCGTTAATAAACGCATTTACGTTTTTATATTTTGTTTATATAAGTTGATGTGTAGGTATATATACATATATATCACATACTACAGTTCGATATATTTATGGAGAAAGTGTTATGGCTTCATTCACAATCAAAAATTGCTATCAGTTAGCCCAAGGACAATATTATCTGAACACACAGTTCCAACAATGGAGTCATTAAGCTTTGATTACTTACGTTATTTGATGTGTAGTAGATCTTGTCAGTACTTATTAAAAGTTTCCGCCATTTATTAAGGTGCACCTTTGTCTGTTCTCATAGGTCAACTAGTAACAAATGTATCTAGCACAATATTATTTCTCCTTAGATAACTAATCCATTTACTACATGGCAGAAAAGTAAACTGCCCTAAATCTCAATATTCCTTTGAATATAATTTCTTCAGCAATCTCTTGGTATTAGTTTATTTTAAAAGAAACATCCATTTCATAAAAATGTATCTCTTTGTAAAAGATAAATTCTTAGAAATAGTTCCGCGTCGTTCCTTTAAACAAGTATTATAATTATGTTGGTAATAATATTATTTTTTTACTGAAATGTTCATGATTAATTGTATGTATACAGAGATGAAGTATTTTTTGACGTACTCAACATGTTCTAAGAATTCTGTATGTGGGACGGAGATTTTGTTATTTTTATTTACTTAGTACAGTAGGGCCTCGGTAATTCGGACACCCGCTTGTTCGGTGATCGCTATAATCCGGCCGGGCAGTTGACTTCGCGGGGGCGGTGATGATCCTCAAATAAGTGAGGCAGAAGCTCAAGAATGGGCTGCTGGTGGTGTCGAAAGCGAGTTACAAAGATATGAAGTGTTAACTGATGAGGAGATTGTGCAAGCGGCAATGTGTGAGGAGGATAAGCAAGATAAGGACAGTAGTGTTGAAGTTCTCGTCTCCAAAAAAGTTAGTAATACAGAGGCAGTAGGAGCTTTAAACACTGCTTTGAAATGGGCTGAAGATAACGAATTTGATAGCCACGAAATTATGTTTCTCGGTCGTCTTAGAGACCGGACGTTTGAAATGAAGTGCGAAAATTATAAGCAGAAGAATATTACAGACTTTTTCGAGAAGAATTAAAATGCTTTGTTATTAACTTACTGTTTTTCTTACATGGTTGTAATTTTGAACATGAGCATTATTTTCTTTATGATTTAATTTAAAAGTATTATTAAACAAACAAAGGTTAAATATGTGTTTT
>NWSH02000613.1:7684526-7701319 GCA_002382865.2 Heliothis virescens | reverse complement strand
TACAGTAGGGCCTCGGTAATTCGGACACCCGCTTGTTCGGTGATCGCTATAATCCGGCCGGGCAGTTGACTTCGCGGGGGCGGTGATGATCCTCAAATAAGTGAGGCAGAAGCTCAAGAATGGGCTGCTGGTGGTGTCGAAAGCGAGTTACAAAGATATGAAGTGTTAACTGATGAGGAGATTGTGCAAGCGGCAATGTGTGAGGAGGATAAGCAAGATAAGGACAGTAGTGTTGAAGTTCTCGTCTCCAAAAAAGTTAGTAATACAGAGGCAGTAGGAGCTTTAAACACTGCTTTGAAATGGGCTGAAGATAACGAATTTGATAGCCACGAAATTATGTTTCTCGGTCGTCTTAGAGACCGGACGTTTGAAATGAAGTGCGAAAATTATAAGCAGAAGAATATTACAGACTTTTTCGAGAAGAATTAAAATGCTTTGTTATTAACTTACTGTTTTTCTTACATGGTTGTAATTTTGAACATGAGCATTATTTTCTTTATGATTTAATTTAAAAGTATTATTAAACAAACAAAGGTTAAATATGTGTTTTAATACCATTAAATATGGCATACTATAATCCGGATGCCTCGATAATTCGGACAGGGTCTTGTTTTTGCCTCTCCGGATTACCGAGGCCCTACTGTAGTTTCTGATTATAAATAATTACAATACTATGGGCTAACTACACGGGTTCCAGATAAAGTTCTAGATCTGACAGATCATGCCATAGAAAAGTTGACAAGCATAGAAGTAGATATAGCAGTAGCATAGTTCTTTCTATTCATTTACCTACTATAATATCTATATCTCCAAAATACTCTACCAGCCTTTGTTCAAATATTCAATCTCTCGATGTCTTTGTGAAAAAATATCTGACTTAACCTTTGAAAGCCACTCACTTGGCCCAACATTCACGCCAATATTTGGCGCCACAAAGCCATACATCTTGAAAGAAGCTCGGTTGCATCCTCGTTACTGCATTTCGCCCGGCTTGTTACCCGGTCTTGCCTTTTTACCCGGATAACTCGCTTGTTACCCCCATCCGGGTGGTTAGCTCGAGTCTCCTCCAATTATTTCCAGCTCAAACCGGTTGGAACTGGAATGTAACTTTTAATTTTTGGTCGCTTCTTGTTGCGGTTAGTCTGGAGAGCGCTGGAAACTCAAGGACCTAGAGTTTGTGGCTAATAAAGTTTGACTAGATATTTTTGATAGACGCTTTCAGTATAAATAACGTGTTTCTATGAATTTTAATTGGAAAATTCATATTTTTCTTACAAGCAATCGGATTTATTCATTTCTAGACTTGGAATGTCAATTTAATACCTGCTTTTATTTTACCATATTAATCATTTTCGCATGCAATAAAAGCGCTTACCAAACAAATCTTCTTAACACAACAATATGTACCTATACACAAAATAATATAAAAAGAAAGATTTTCGCTACTTCCTCACCACACTATTTCTCTGAAGATTAGAGGCCGTCCATTAGCGACAAAGGACAGGTGTTGAGTGTGTTCTAAGCTTTATTAATCTTTTCTCTCGAGTGCGGTAAGGTTTCGCACTTTTGTGGCATCAGCCATTGATGTGCACAAAGCTTAAGAGTGGGTATGGCGAGAGAGGCTGGTCTAATTGTTAAGCCGTTAAAGATCGTGTAGACAATGATTTTCAATTTGCACGAACGTGTGGTTGTGTGTTATCGCGGTTTTTCCTTTGTAGGAATAATTTTATTTCTAGGGTTCAATATCGCTTTTAGGTAGGTGTTTTTAATAATTTAAATATTCATATTAACTTTCCTTTGTTGAGTGATTACTCTATTAATTGATTGAATAGTTAGTTATAATTAGGTACCTAACAAAATCCAAGTATTCCTAACCCATCCAAATGTTACATTTTCAACCTCCACCCGCGAGTATAATCACGAGTACAAACTAATTATAACAAATAAAAAAGAATCTCGTAATTGAAAACAGTAAAGTGCTTAATTAATGTGCATTCTGCGAGGCTGGTTTGTTCTCAATGCGCGATGCTCATTTGTTTTATGTATAAACTGTGGTAAAATATAGAATTGAATGAGAACAGAATAATGAAGGCACTCCACAGCTCTATCGCCTACAAAAGGTCATCTTGGGAATACGAAAGAATATCGTGGAGTTTCATGCGGAATTCGCAGTTTATTTCGCGGGTTTTGGTTTTATTTTTTGTATGGCATACCTACTTCTGACAGTTTTTTTGCAAGAAACGTAGGTTCTGTTTTGTAAATTAATGTCGCCATGTGGACTGAAATTTATAACATTATCTGTAATATTTTATGAAAATCGCTTTTTATAATAGATACTAACAAACATAGGAACAACCTACATACATAACATCATGGCTGTGGTTACTAGATGTAGTAAATTAAAGGTCCAAGTAATTCATGAAATAAAAAGAAAACACATTTCTGTTATCAAAAATATTTTATACGCGGTCCATCCACACAAAACTAACGCCATTATTTCCGCCGGCTAACGGAAAACAAAAATAAACATAAGAGTAGGCAAGGAATAAAAGAAAAGCTCAAGTGGGACGAGCATCCGGGGCTAGCAAGAGGCAAGACAGGGGTTTGAGGGGGGGCAGGGTGGCTTGGGGGGGAGCCATGTTTGTCTGTAAGCCTCATGGGACACGGTTGGCTGGCCGACCCAGCTTTTGTTTATACGTATTTGAACCCACATAATGTTACTTGAAGTGGTAATTTTTTGGGTACTTATATTTTTTTTGTATTGATGTTTTATTTTATGTTCTGTTTTGTACTTTATATTTTGGTGTGTACTATGGTTGTATTTATTTTGCGGTAACTAGATACATTCTTTTTTATTCTGACGATTAACAAAAAGAGTAGATTTGAATAATTTCACATAAATTCCTCTTAAAACTCCGCACATTATTCTACAAGTTTTTGTTATACAAAAATCTTCTAACACAATCGATAAGAAAAACGTGTTTTAAATTATAAAGTCGTTACTTTCCGTCGTCCGGAAGTCTAAAAATTGTTCTCTATTATAAAAAAGTTCAAGTCAAAAGGGGCGCCGACTTGTGATGTGGCATAATAGCTTAATTTCATGATTTACTGCCGAAACTTGTTTGATATGTCCTATGTCGAAGGGAAGCAGTAAATAGAAGTTATAATCTTAGAGGTGTTTACAAACTGACGGAGGTGACTTCAAAAAAGGTTTTGTTTTAATGCAATAATGAGTTTCTTTGTTATATACAGGTTAGACTATTGTTAGTAAATATGGCTTCTTTTGTAAAGTTTTGCTCATTAAGTCTTTAGTTAGCGACATGTAAATGAAAACAACATACATATAGATACGCTAAAAAATAGTTAAGTAAGCAAAATAAATAAGGTATGCATTTAATACATGATTACGCTGCTGAAAGCCAAAGAAGAAAGAAGCTATGACATTATTATATTTACAAGAAGATTTTAAAGCATTAAAAATGAAATAATATTCATGACTTTGTACACAATATAAAAAATGAACAAACGAAAATAACTATTAAATGAAACGACAACAATACTCATAAAAAAGTCTTCACTATCAAAGTAAAATGAAAACAGTTCTAACTACGCTCCTGACTCCTGCCTAATTCCGGACGCCACGCGTCCGAACGTCGTCCGATACCAATCAATGCGCTAATTTGTAGAAACCACAGGGTTGCCACTCCACCCAGGGCTACCACTAATAGCGAAACGTCAAGCATTGTGTGATTCAATAACAATTCGCGCACAGAAGTGGGCGCACCCCTAATATTTTGACTTTCATTCTTATTAAGATCAAGAATGGAGGGTCATTTGGAATTCAAGTCCTTTTATTAAACCCAAATACCTCACCGAATCTGCAAGAAAGACCCAAATTAATTTAACGCCAAAATGATAAGCAGCCATTATCGTAAAACTTTTTCTCAGTGGCAACAACCTCTCGTTAGCGTATTTCTGCTAACTTAACGTAATAAACATAATCATATATTAACGCTATAAATATAAAACAGGGTCCGAACAAGACAAAGCACGCATCGATTCCATTATGCAAAATGCATAATCACTGCGGACATTAGATAAGATCTGCGCTCGAAACTGCGACTCATGCGCATAAGAATAAAACTTTGATAAGCGGACTCCTGCGGGGTACACCGCCCGTTTAAACCCTCTGGCAGTTTAATTGGGGGACTTTATAATGTTTTGCTTATTTGTTACTCGTTAATGTCATACTGTGCAATGAATCTGGGACAGTAACAAAAGTTGACTTTGAAATTATGAATGTTGCTTTGTATCTTGTTGAATGAGATAAGTACCAAGAAATGTAGGTACTAGTGTTAAAGTATAACAGTGTATTTTTATGGACCAGTATATAATTCTTCTAGTTGACCCGCATTTATAGCTCTTGGGTGCATTTATTACCGCCATCATTGTTGTGGATGGAAATTCTTTGTTCTTAACTCTCTAAATACTATTAAATAACTGTCTTATGTTCTAAGTTAATTAGTATGTGTGAGCACGATGGTTTTCTTGTGGTATTCATGTTTCTGTATTGACGATGGTTAACTTTCTTGTCTATATTTGTCATCAAGTAAAATAACGTTGTTCTTAACTACCAATGGTTGTTTGGTTCAAAGTTACCGACTGTCTTGACAAGTACCTACGCCCGATTCTAGGAAGTGCACTTAGTTGCATATTTCTAGCAGAGAAATTCCACTTTCATATCACAATAAGTAGTTAAGGATAGCTCGGATATGGTACCTAAAACAAACTTCTTTCTCATTTCTTTTTTTATTAGTAATGTAAAAAACAATACAAGTACAACACTTCTGCACATTTTTTGTTCCCATCAATGCATTAGCGATTCATTTTGATATTTCATCGCATTGCTGTGCCACTAACGCCCTCATTCTCTAACACCCCTCAAATCTCGTCATGCCCTTTTTATATTGCGTTATGCAAATTATCGACACTTTGGGGTCACGGAATAAATAAATTATTAGTTCGTTGTGGTTCTTTAAGCAGAAAGACAAGCCACTTAAAAGATGGGTTGCAAGGCGCGAGAAAATTGGTTTCAACTTCTGTGGATTATGTAATATCAAAATAACGACACAATTGAAAATATATTATAATATAAGCAATCGTTCTTTTTTTTTGTATATAAATAGTTCAGTTTCTTCAGCATTCAGTAGCGGCATCAGCTGAAAAACTTCACGTGTTTCCTAAAAATGTATTTTTGATGTTTTGACACAAACTTATTCCCAACTATGCCTATGACGTCAGTCCATAAATCATAAGATTTGACCTCCTTGATAAGGCTTACCCCAAAATACTCACTTGCTCTAAGTTTTATCAAATAAATCTCAGTCACCAGGAAAACTACTGAAAACCTAAATCTATTAGTCGAATAATCTATCTAGAAATGAGAGCACGTCGGCTGTGACAGTAAATATTATGATTTCACCCAAAGATCTGCATCTCTTACGTCAATGTGACGTCTGTTTCATTATACAGCTTTCCGTGTATTCTCACCTAATCTTTTCAGTTTACATCATCGGCTCTTAACCCGACCACCTAAGGGTCAAAATCGTTAGTCAGGATATAAAAAAGTGGGATTACTATTTTGATATCGGCGCCCACATTATAAATTATGTCAAGGTATGTCCGGTGTTCATCTGTGATCTCTTTGTCCACTATATATTCTTCAATTATATTGTTTTTGATGTACGCTTTCATGCTAATCCGCGGTTTCATATAAATCATTAGGGTTTTGTGCGTCTGTAACATTGACAATAGCTTTATGGGGATTTGTAGTTTTATCCTCGAGTTCTATAAATCTTGTAGTTTCTGAATTATAAAGTGTGTTGTCATCTGATCGAGCATTATGTTTTTGATAGATCTTCGATTTTTCAACGTCATATTCCTTATGAATCATCAGAATCACCAACAGAATACTACATATTTCAAAAAATTTACATGAATTGTATTGTATGTATAGTCTCCTGTTTACGTAATTAACTAGCAGGGCGGTCTAAAAAGAGATATCATTCACAACATTTAAATGATCATGTGTCAACATTTAGCTTAGCGAAGAAATATAGGAAAAGGAAATCGTTCTTTACATAAGCGACAAGGACATAATAACAGAATTATGTTTTCGCTTCCATTTATATCCATCGTCATCAGTATTGACAGAACATCGGGCGGTGGTCTTCGCCAAATCACACCCACTTATTTCTATTGGCACCGGTTCCATTGTTTCAATCAGTATAACGACGCCACTCCATCTTAGCTGTTTTGCATCCATATCGTATTCATGACGACGCGACCCACCTGCGTCGCAACAATAAATTGTGACGCCACAGCTGGTCACCTCTATCAAAAATCGCGTTTTTATATCATCTCTAACATTAATAATGCTATCAAAACGCGGTCAAAATGCCAAAACGACGGGTTCGCTGTAAAATATAAGCGCCAATTGCTAGGACATCTCCGCAGAGCTATTAAATAAAAGTCTTTTTACATTAGATAAATCGCATACGTTATTCGGGAACATCTGTCCCTTGCCGATTACGCCCATACATTATGCTCAGTTTGTTGTTTTTAATAAAAAGTTTAATCCGTTCGGTTATGACGGCAATTTGTCAGGCCGATGGAAAAACTTGGTCGATTACCGGTGGCGCTCGATGTATCGCGGTATCGCCGAAGGGACGCCTATTACACTCTGCCGCTCTTTTTATTCGCACGATTATGTCACGTTTATTTATGCATTCGCTTTTGTCTTCCATTAGCGCTTTTTCTTTTTTATCTCCGCCGACAGTGATTCACTTAAATGTATTCCCACTCTCAGGAGCGCATTTATACGTTTGCAGGAAACTTTTAAAATTGCAAATCCTTTTCATATTTTGTGTCTTCGTTCATCCGGAAACTTACATCGTCGAGTTGTTTTGATTTCATCACCTTATAACGTCTTACTCTGTACAACCATTAACAATTCAATACTGTCTTAATGAAGAGCCGATAAAATGTATATTGTGTTATTCGTCACGACTCCCAGGCAATTAATTGGTGTACTTTTTTTTGGGAATTCGCTTTATGGTCGCCGTGATTTAGTGACCGTCCCGCCGCTTGATTTGTGCACACATTTTAGCTTATTCTTTGTGTTGGGAAGTGCTTAAGTGTGCAATATATTGTGTGGAACAAATATCGCGTCGAGAGACTGTTAAGACTGATAGCAGAAAGTTGCAATGCTTAAAGCGTGGCTTGTATGGTGCCGCCGCCGCGCGGTGCCTTTTGTTGCTGCATATAAAGTTATTTTATTAATGACGCGACACTCAAAATTTTGCATGACGCAATCGAAATTGCGGCTCTTTTATTATCATCGGAATGACAACTATTGCATACGGTTCATTTTTATTCACAAACAGCTGGCGAACGAAAATTTCGATAAGTTCAGATTTCAGTAGGTAGTCTTTAAACGGTAACAATTCATGGAATAAATAAACCACTTCGAATATATCGCCAATATTCTTATAGCTTTTCAGGTATTGGATGCATAAATTCGTGAAAGTAATTAATCTCAGAATAAAGTGGATCGTAGTAAAAGCTTTCATAAAAGGACACGAAAAGCTTTGTCAAAAGAGCGGTTTTAAATTGAATTTTATTTCATTGGAACAAACATTAATTGATTATATTTTGAGAAGGTACTTACTGGTTTGAAGGAGATCATTCTAGGAATCTTTTGTAAAACACACACAAAATTCTTGGTACTTTAATTAGTGAAATTAAGACTTTAAATGTTATGTCTCTCTTGTTACAGAATATAGGGAACGTGACTGCGGAGTTGGAGTTGCAGCGGTTACAGCAGGAACAGCTTCGTCGCCAGGAGATGGTGAGGCGTGGCCATGGACTGTACCCTGGCCCACCGCTGGGCTTACTGCCATTGTTAGAGCAGATGCGGCCACCGCAGTCACAGTCTAACGTGAGTATCAATTGGATATAAAGACGGGAGTTTATTTTTATAAAATTTTAAAGTAACCGTTCAATTGAACAACTGATTGAGTGACGTTTTTCAGTCAAAGTGTTAGCTGTAAGATTCAGTGGTAATTTTACTCGGTTACAAAATCTATGCCACGACAACTTCGGAACGAGAGTAAGAAGTTACTTCCAAATAGTCATTCATGCAACCCAAATATCTAGCTATTGAAGAAGCGGATAAAGAATATGACATAGTAAGGGTCACCAATTAAGTAATAGAATACTATTAACATACTCTATTATTAGAAGCGTAAATATCTGAATTTAAAACGCAACCAAATTATAATCGTGAGAGTGCGTGTGATGAGAATGAACCTAATAAACAGATTGGTTTGGCAAGCGACCATCACGATATGCAACTAAATATTGGCTAATTTCCTGTGTTCAATAACACTCATAATTGACACAGAGTATAGTTTAGCATGGGTTAAATCAGTACTTCAAATGTTGCCGACTATAATAGGCATTTTTTTTACATGCCGTGTAGGGTCAGCCCTATCTAGTAATTTTTATGCTTTTCGATCTGCTATGAATTTAATTACCCCTTGTTCTAAATGATTCACTATATTTATCTCACTTAAATGTTTAGTGGAACCCTGAATTGTGTAATCAAATATGACCACTATAAACTTAACACGAAGATGCGAGATAAAACGAAAGTTGTTCTCAAACTAATTACCTGCAACAACCGATGTTTGTTATGTAAATTATAATTAGATGTGTTCAGCCGGTCGGATGGCCAGATTTGACCCTATACATTTACGAGACGCAAGATATATTCCAGTTACGAGTTATTTCACGCGTCGAATACCGATTGATTCTACAGTAATTTGTAGTATTTGAATGGTCTTGATTATCCTAATCAGGTGTCCTAATAGTTTATGTTGCATTATTCAGATTTCTGCTATCATCTATGCGTTTGTGGGGTGGTGATTAAATATATATAAAAGTGAATTTAGAAAATAAAGAAGTAATTTTTCAAAAATAAATCAAAAATCAATAAGGACATGAGATTCTAGAGTCGAATTTCCTATTTAATAATTTTTAGCTCTTAATCAAAATCTACAGTCATTAAATCTATAAGCTTAATCTAATCATGCCTGTAATATTAAATTTCCAGGCGATGCAAACCAACCAATGGCCAGCGACGGCTCAGCTGGCTCAGCTCACAGCGAGCGCCCGCTCCCCTCCCCCCCAAGACCCGGACACGCCGCTCAACTTGAGCAAGCAACGGTCCCCGTCGCCCGCGCAGCCGATGATGATGATGGCCCGAAGCGGGGGCTTCGTGTACCCCCCCATGGAGGAGTCCCAGTACAACATGCCGAAGGAAGAGGATTATAATGCTGCTGGTAACAGTAAGTATCTTTTATCTAGTTGTCTGCGAGCTGGTGGCTAAATCAAGGCCGCGAGGATCGATCGATCATAAGATTTAGCATCGCTCGACCCGTGGACAGATGACCATCTTGTCATGTCAAGTTCTTCTATGTTTCACATTCAACGTTTTAACAGTCATTACGGGTAGTCAGAAGCCAGAAAGTCTGACAACTAGTCTTACCAAAGGGTTTTGGGGTACACGGTAACCGGGTTGTGGTAACAGATTTTGTATGCGAGTCATGGTAAGTAGGACGGCTTGCTGCGGAAATCAATATTCTGTCTATCTCTGGATTTGCTTACTAGTGATAGGATTTTGACATTAGCCCCATACAAGTAATGTCAAATTTCTATCTCTGGTAAGCAAATCCAGAGTTAGATAGGTTATTGGGAACGGCCGTTAGGCTAGTTTTATACAAATAAACAAGATGAGTTGGAATACATACAAAAGTTGGTACTGTGTAGTTATTGAAACGAGACAAGAGGAATTTAGGGTCACCGAATTATCACGATAAACTGGATTTCGAAAGAAATATAAATAATAAACCCAGTAAGTTTCCATAGATTCCCATTAAATCGCTTACAATCAAACACCATTTTTTTCTTATCACCATAAATCTGACTATAAAGTCATCTTTTGTATTAACACCTACATATGAACCAATATATCAACCAAATTAACTAAACCTGCTTTTAATAATATCCAAACAACAGATGTACGCTAGTAGGCTTTATTTCCATAACCAGTTAGTAAACAAGCATTATAAGAAAATAATTATATTGATGAAGAAGGCATCTAATATTGTACCAATTAATTAGAAATTAAAACGATATAATGTGGTACCCGTTACAATTTACGATAACAATAAATTTTCATGCTCCGCTTTTTTATATCTAGCTATCGATCAAATCTCATATCATTTAAGATCTAACTGATAAAGTTTATTGAAGGAAAACTGTTATATAAATTGTATAAAAAATCATGTCATAGTGAGAATTACTGCCATGCCCATATTCAACGAGAACTACCCCCATTGATTCCTTTCTATCTCCTTTTCAAATGACAAAAGACTGACGTAGGTGTTAAAATAATTACAATTCAAACACTAGAGAGGATATCATCCGAATCAGTTTAATATCAAATGTGACTTACGTAACGTTACCAACCGAAATAAACAAGGAATACACTTAGATAAATAGTGGGTAAATGTTAAAATGAAGAAATGTCCCGTGTCGCCGCCAAACATTTTGATGTTTCACATTTAATTGCTAAATATAATTAATATGTCTTACACCGAGAAACAGTTACTCCGGTAAATATCGAGTGAAATGTAGGCCATACGATTCATCGCGTTTCGCTACTCAAATTTATTGCGAATGCTGTGATTATTGAAGCCTTGTTAATTATATTTGAGTCCAAAGATCCTAAAGTAAACATAATCTAATAAATCCTATAGGTATAATTAAACAATAAATAGATAATTTTCTCACTGATGAGAATCAAACTCGCGACAATGCAACATACTACACACATTAGGGTGGACATTAAGTTGAAATGACCCCCTTCACTTTATTACTACAAGTTACCAAAAACACAGTGTAGTTATTGAATTTTTTCTATCAACATTGTATTAAGTTCTGCTACAATACAATCTCAAAGTTGTATTGATTACACAACACTATTAACTTGTAACCTGTCTAAGTTTGTCACCCCTACTATCCGACAGATCTCGTAGGACGCACGTCCGACAAAATTGAGAGACACGTAAATTACTTTAGAAATATTAATTATAGTGTAATCTCGAAAGTCATCTGTAAATCTTATAGCACCAGGTTTTATGTTACAAAGTTTATAAAGTTACGTTTTTATTGCATCTCCGGCGATTTGATGACATTCCACATCGAGGATAATGGGAAGAGCATTCCAATTATTTTAAGAGTTGAAGACAAAAATGTATAAATGTTTTTGTTATCGTACTCAGTAACACACAATAGACGCAAAGATACAAATGAGTTCGTCTGACACTCTCTATTTTTAAACACAATTTCGCAAATACAAAACATTAATTTTGAATATTAGATAAACTTTAATAATTCATACATATAAATAATTGTGTAAGATGGTGTACAATAAAACAAATATCTACTTTAAATAGTTGGCGCGAACCCAAACCGAATTGGTTACAAAATCGCGAGTGTCGTTTCGTTTCCTTTAAAACAAGAGAATCGCATGAAACGTGAAATAGATGGCGCTGGAGACGCAAACTTCCGCTCGGCCCAACGTCCCGCCTGCCGTACACTCGCGCACACAATCCATTACTTACAATTTTGTTTAGGAACACATAACTTGTTCTCACTTGTAAAACTTCAAACAGAACATCTCTCTGCCTTCTATCTACGGATCTTAATAGAATTTCATAATTAAAGAATTTATAACACGTCGCGTTGTCCCCTGATTTTGATCTCCCAAACCATTAGATATAA
Source organism: Heliothis virescens (assembly GCA_002382865.2). Taxonomy (NCBI): domain Eukaryota; kingdom Metazoa; phylum Arthropoda; class Insecta; order Lepidoptera; family Noctuidae; genus Heliothis; species Heliothis virescens. The sequence continues at coordinate 7,689,409 of NWSH02000613.1, read as the reverse complement.
TATGCAACCGCTAAGCTGATGAAGGCAGTTAACATTTTCCGGCTTTTCTTAATGTTTGTTTGAGAAAATAAATAATATTCACATACTNCTAGTTTTATACAAATAAACAAGATGAGTTGGAATACATACAAAAGTTGGTACTGTGTAGTTATTGAAACGAGACAAGAGGAATTTAGGGTCACCGAATTATCACGATAAACTGGATTTCGAAAGAAATATAAATAATAAACCCAGTAAGTTTCCATAGATTCCCATTAAATCGCTTACAATCAAACACCATTTTTTTCTTATCACCATAAATCTGACTATAAAGTCATCTTTTGTATTAACACCTACATATGAACCAATATATCAACCAAATTAACTAAACCTGCTTTTAATAATATCCAAACAACAGATGTACGCTAGTAGGCTTTATTTCCATAACCAGTTAGTAAACAAGCATTATAAGAAAATAATTATATTGATGAAGAAGGCATCTAATATTGTACCAATTAATTAGAAATTAAAACGATATAATGTGGTACCCGTTACAATTTACGATAACAATAAATTTTCATGCTCCGCTTTTTTATATCTAGCTATCGATCAAATCTCATATCATTTAAGATCTAACTGATAAAGTTTATTGAAGGAAAACTGTTATATAAATTGTATAAAAAATCATGTCATAGTGAGAATTACTGCCATGCCCATATTCAACGAGAACTACCCCCATTGATTCCTTTCTATCTCCTTTTCAAATGACAAAAGACTGACGTAGGTGTTAAAATAATTACAATTCAAACACTAGAGAGGATATCATCCGAATCAGTTTAATATCAAATGTGACTTACGTAACGTTACCAACCGAAATAAACAAGGAATACACTTAGATAAATAGTGGGTAAATGTTAAAATGAAGAAATGTCCCGTGTCGCCGCCAAACATTTTGATGTTTCACATTTAATTGCTAAATATAATTAATATGTCTTACACCGAGAAACAGTTACTCCGGTAAATATCGAGTGAAATGTAGGCCATACGATTCATCGCGTTTCGCTACTCAAATTTATTGCGAATGCTGTGATTATTGAAGCCTTGTTAATTATATTTGAGTCCAAAGATCCTAAAGTAAACATAATCTAATAAATCCTATAGGTATAATTAAACAATAAATAGATAATTTTCTCACTGATGAGAATCAAACTCGCGACAATGCAACATACTACACACATTAGGGTGGACATTAAGTTGAAATGACCCCCTTCACTTTATTACTACAAGTTACCAAAAACACAGTGTAGTTATTGAATTTTTTCTATCAACATTGTATTAAGTTCTGCTACAATACAATCTCAAAGTTGTATTGATTACACAACACTATTAACTTGTAACCTGTCTAAGTTTGTCACCCCTACTATCCGACAGATCTCGTAGGACGCACGTCCGACAAAATTGAGAGACACGTAAATTACTTTAGAAATATTAATTATAGTGTAATCTCGAAAGTCATCTGTAAATCTTATAGCACCAGGTTTTATGTTACAAAGTTTATAAAGTTACGTTTTTATTGCATCTCCGGCGATTTGATGACATTCCACATCGAGGATAATGGGAAGAGCATTCCAATTATTTTAAGAGTTGAAGACAAAAATGTATAAATGTTTTTGTTATCGTACTCAGTAACACACAATAGACGCAAAGATACAAATGAGTTCGTCTGACACTCTCTATTTTTAAACACAATTTCGCAAATACAAAACATTAATTTTGAATATTAGATAAACTTTAATAATTCATACATATAAATAATTGTGTAAGATGGTGTACAATAAAACAAATATCTACTTTAAATAGTTGGCGCGAACCCAAACCGAATTGGTTACAAAATCGCGAGTGTCGTTTCGTTTCCTTTAAAACAAGAGAATCGCATGAAACGTGAAATAGATGGCGCTGGAGACGCAAACTTCCGCTCGGCCCAACGTCCCGCCTGCCGTACACTCGCGCACACAATCCATTACTTACAATTTTGTTTAGGAACACATAACTTGTTCTCACTTGTAAAACTTCAAACAGAACATCTCTCTGCCTTCTATCTACGGATCTTAATAGAATTTCATAATTAAAGAATTTATAACACGTCGCGTTGTCCCCTGATTTTGATCTCCCAAACCATTAGATATAATATGCAACCGCTAAGCTGATGAAGGCAGTTAACATTTTCCGGCTTTTCTTAATGTTTGTTTGAGAAAATAAATAATATTCACATACTTTCATGTTACAATAAATATGACAGCTGTAACATAATATTTTTGAGTCATAACGTCAAGCGAATTCCTAGATAAAACACATAATGACTTACGCTATAAAACGAAATGGCCTGTAACTGTATCTGAATCACCAACTGTGCTGTACTTGACCTGTCACGAAGAGCTAATTATTGCCGTCATTCCAGGCGAACGTCATTAATACTAGTTGTTAGCGTGACAGCCGCGTAACGGAGACAAAAATAAAATGCTATTGACGTCATAAGGCGACACGCGATTTAAAACTGTGATGCCCAAAAAAATAAGGGCGTAACAGTTTTGTGCGCGAAAGTGGTAGCATCGGTGTTCGTATTAGAAGTGTATCGCGAGGGTATCAGGCGCGGTAGGATGTTATAAATTATCTAACAGCGCTTCAAATTAATTCGAGGAATGTCCCGCGCTTTGAGTGCGGTATGTTTCCGCGGTGGCTTATTAATCGAGTGGACACTTGGTAGCGAATCCGTCAGCTCAAATGCTAGCCGGACATTTTCCCGTCTGACCCACATAGCTGCCGCGGGGGGAGGGGGAGGGGTGCGGTCGCAATAATCGTTTCGGAATTTGATTAGTACGAAATTTAATGGCCGCGACACCCGTGACGTAATTCACTCTGGTGTCTGATTGGCCCGCATCGGCCGCAACGCACGCACGATATGAATATTAGTTTGCTTTGATTTTCTGTAATGGTTATTTTAGTAGGTACTGATAAATTCTGATACTACTAAAAAAAAACATCTAACACTTCCATTGGCAGATTGATTTTCAACATTATTAATGAACGTCCCTTACTTATAGCTAGCTATATTTACCAAGCAATTAAGCCAGTGCTTGTACCGTCACTGCACCATAAAATATGCAATCAATGGCTTTTATAATTTATTCAACTAGAAACTTAAAGAGTAGAAAGGTTTCTTCTGGTGTATAGGTAGACCTATGCATAATCTATTCACTAGAATAACAGATCAGATTTTACAAACATCGCACGTAGGTACAAAAAACCTAATTCTACACGATAATTCCTATTACGGATAAAATGCATAACAGAATTGTAAGCACCCAAATATAAATGGAAACGTTTGAAATAGTCACACAATCCCTGTTTAACGATTGTTTTACGGCCGACATCCATCGTCCGCGATAATTTACAGCTGAGCTAAGCGGAGCTTCCGATTGTATTCTTAAGCAACGTACCACAGTATACTATTTCATATCTTGTTTTATAGGTATCTGTGTTAGGTAGGTATATGTTGATAACTTTATTTAGAGTTGGGTTTTAGTTTTATAGCTTTTAGGGTAGGTGTCGCTCAGGCAGATTAGATTTCATTGATTGCTTTTATGCATTCTGCTCTTGAGCTCAGGTACCTACCCTTCATAAACTGTAGGCTGACATTTTTAACTGTTAAAACATAAAGTAACTTCTCATTGTAATGACCGAGAAGATTAAAAATATATATTCTACAAAGCAAATTTTTAGAAATACAATACTGGATACCACCACGGTTCTTTTATATTTTTAAAACACACTAATGAGCAATTCAAATGTTTCAGCACCATCATGGAGCCAATCACCTTCCGAGGATGCAGAAAAAGCGAAATTAGTCCGCCAACCGCGTCGCGACGAAACCGGCAAGCCCCACATCAAGCGACCAATGAACGCCTTCATGGTTTGGGCCAAAGACGAGCGCAGGAAGATCCTCAAGGCATGCCCAGACATGCACAACTCCAACATATCCAAGATCCTCGGAGCCAGGTGGAAGGCGATGTCAAACGCTGAGAAACAACCCTACTATGAAGAGCAGTCGAGATTGTCCAAACTGCATATGGAGAAGCACCCTGACTATAGGTAATTAAAGATCCATTGAAACACGTTTAATAATAAACACGCACATATGACACACACACACACACAGCAACACTCATAAACCTAATGACAGCATGATACTTTCATCCCACTGTTACTTTTGTACCTGGCAATCCGACACGACCGGAGAGAGATCAGGCGCAGGACCGACATTGTGTCCCTTCGTCCAGCATACTCACCATGGAATCCTGATATTTCATGAATGTCAAAAAACTGTTCTGAAATAGTGCTAAATAGTGCCCAAAGGAAAAAAATAGTGCTCTTGTACTTGCGAAGTTATAGCCATAGTTCGATGAGTATGCTGGACGAAGGTTTCGCCCAGCATACTCACCTCCGTCCGGAGAATCTGTATACGCTTCAAACATAATTCATACTTCAAAAAATAGTTCCCAAATAGTGCCAAACGGTGCCCAAAAAGAAAAAACAGTGCTCGAATAACTTCGGAGTTATAGGCTTCGTTCAGTGAGTATGCTGGGCGTAGGTTCTACGCCCAGCATACTCACCTCAGTGCGCGAATATCGAACGAGCTATAGGTACAATTTACGTCTCAAAAAATTGTGCTTGAAATAGTGCCCAATATCAGTCCAATTTTTGCTTGACTTTTGACCTAAAAAACCATTAAATTTGATTGTAAACTTCTACATACTAACGTAAAATGGGGTACAGTCGTCGAAACATGTTTTTGGACAAAAATATTAAACTTTCTAATTGTAGACTTCATGTTATTGGAAATAATT
>NWSH02000613.1:7671405-7684426 GCA_002382865.2 Heliothis virescens | reverse complement strand
TAGGGAGTGCACCTGTGTCTGCGCAAATGCTTGTGCACTTTAATATGTCCTGCGCAGCTGGCTTATCTCCTTATATGAGAACAGCCGCCGTGGCCGGGAATCGGCTAGGATGCCATCATCACTTTTGTACCTAGTCTCACTAGTACAATATTATTGGTATACAATATGACAAGTGACTGAAGTGAAAACTTAAAACTAATGAGAATTCTTTTTTCATTCCAGGTACCGACCCAGACCAAAAAGGACATGCATAGTCGACGGCAAGAAGATGCGGATATCTGAGTACAAGAATCTGATGCGCACACGCCGACAGGAGATGCGGCAACTGTGGTGTCGCGACGGCGGCAGTGAGCTGGGCTTCCTACCGCCCTCGCTGTCCTCCCCAGGACCTTCCAACTCCTCACCTCCACCCAACGGAGGCAACTACATGAACCCCGGGTTCTCTCCCCCGCTATCACCTCGGGAGGACGATTGAGGAACGGCGCGCGGCTGGCCATACCCGCACGCCGCGCCCCTCTCCTTACCCCCCTCTCACCATCCCTGGTAATAAATACAGACAGTTCTAGACTACTAGAACGTTCTGGATAACATACAACAAAGACTTGGAGCAGGAATCTCTAGTGTTGCCCTAACCCCCCCTCGTGTGACGTCACCGGAGGGAGGCTCACGCATAGATGGTAGCTATTATTTTGTGAGTTTTTGCCAGTGTCTCAAATTGGATCTCTCGTTTACAAAATACTGATTATTAATAATGAGATTATTCCATTAGTGAATTAAGAAACTTCTAACTTTTGGACACTTTCGCCCGTATATTTGATGCGTGTTGACGCAGTGATTTTCCCAGTGAATCATTTGTTCTGACAGATTAATGGCAAGATAAATTGAACAAAATCTTAGTACAGTAATGTACTCGTATAAGATTCAATTGTTTAAGACTTTTTAATAAATGATCCATATAGTCTATGCTGTACTAAGAAATTGGTTAAATATAATTAGTGAAAATGTTTTAAATTACTCTTAATTGATAAGTATTATGCGGGTGTTTAGTTCTCCTGTTATGTAAATATAGCCCTTTTAGGTTCGACCTACCTACTTATAATCTATCAATGTTTGGACTAGAATCGTAGATTTTTGGCACAAATAGATAATCCCTTTTACAAAAGAAATTGTGCCAAATGTTGTATTAAACCAACACATAGATAATTAGATCAAGAAATGTAAATATCTACTCGTAAGTAAAACATTTTTAATCGCAAAGCCGGTTCTATCTGGTTGGAACCGGAATGAAGCGGTTCAAATGTTTTTTTTGTAAATAAGTAAAATTCCCTTTGTAGATAGATTACAGTAAGTTCTAATCGAATGTTCGGCTAATAGGTTTAGTGTAAGATTCAGAGGTTAGTTTTTAGTGTAAGTCCTAATAAGTACTTTGAATCTTGACTATCGCGTGGCCATGTATAAACTTAGTGCGAAGTTCTATTGTATCTGCTTTAGACATAAGCAATTAAAATGTATCAAACCAAAAATTTGAAGCGGATTGCTTGAAAATTTAAGTGTTGTGAACACGGGAACTGTTTTTATTTTAAATTCAGTGAGATATGCATAATGGTTATGATAAAAATACTCATAGACTTAATTAATTGAGATTGGTAATAGACCCTCTTATTGTAAGCAGTTTCATCAAAAACATACCTACCTAATGTTAAAGGAATAATCGACATAGCAAATTATAAAAAAAATATTTATAAATCATAATAAAAAAAAAACTAAAGAGATAATGTAATATCAACACCAGTTTGTAAATCAACAGAATATTGTTTTTGTACTGTCAAATTTAAAATCTTTTGTTACTGACAGTACTTTTTGAATTGATTGGTCAATTTTGAAATTGTCAATTTGTTATAACATAAAGACATTTCCTTTTATCGATTTGTTGTACCCCACCGACGAATGTGGGATAATTTGGGGCTTACATCACCTATCTACTGAACTTATAAGTACTTAATTAGGTACCAGGTCTGACTGTTTTTTTGGTGCATTTGACAGTTGCTGTTAGTACAAACTACGGCATCTTCCCTTAGAAACTGACGGCTGTCAACTGCACATAAAAAGCGGTGGCACTTTAGGTACCATAATAGACTAAAATAATGGTTGAACTTTTACGGCATTTGACATATCTATACAAAAAAGTGTACATGGTTGTCGATTTCTTCGAACACGGTTAATTAGTCAAAACTTGAATGATTTTAGTACTTTTTCAATAAGGGGTGATGTAACGCCCATTACTATTATTAATATAAACAAATATTCGCTTTATCGAATCGTGCAATTTATATAAGTAGATAAATAGTAACTAAGCTGTAGTAACGCATAATATTATCTACATTTTTATATAGCTCTAGTAAACTTGTATAGATACCTATTTCGAAAAAAAAACATTAAAAAAAATTGTTCAATAATATGACGTTAATTGCCATTTTTTTAATTTTGTTATTTATTTTTCTAATTATATAAAACTTGTTTTTGTTTTATTTTCGTCTTTTTTTCTTAAAAGCTGTATGCCAGTAATTGACGTGACGTAGCGTTAGTATGAATAAACTTACAGTGTACGTGAATCTTAATGTTTATAAGTAGTGTGTATTCATAGTAAATGTGTAAGGGTTTAGAGCAGTGCCGTTAAATTATTTATTTTTTATGTTGAACTCATGTAAATACGCGTATATTTTGATGTAAACGTTAGTAATTGTGGTTATTTAATGAACGATACTTAATTTTTGGTGTCTCCATCGTATGTGTTAGGATCTCGAACGAGTTTATTTTATTTATTGAAACAGGTGTAACAAAACAATTTATTTGGTAGTACCTTTCTTGCCATATAGAGTACCTATGTAAGTACAGAAGTACTTTTAATACTAAACATCACAATTGATATTTTACGTACTTAAAAAAGAAAATGTTGTTATTTTTAATAGTTTTTTTTTAACTACATATTTTCACAATTTGTTGATATTTCCATTTAGCATGCCGTTTTACTTAGCATTCGAAAATGTTTCAAATGTGTAAGTAGATAGAGTTTAGGTTTTATTACCTAGTGTAAACCAGGACACATTGTTTAAAATTGTGCCAAAACCCAAAAGTATATTAAAAAATAAATAATAAAAATATATGAATTTGTTTTATTTTATTTACCCTGATGAAGAAAAAGGATGATGAATTTTAAACTCAGTGATAGTAATGAGGCATAAAGTGACAGAGACTGGAATACACTGAGACTGGAAGTGAACTGCTTTTTTCAGACTCTATAACCAAGGTATCAAAATAGTCTGCGGGATTGTTCGAAAGAGTTATCGCGGCCCTGGTACACAAAAGGGGAGCCTTTTTATAGCAACTTTGACACATTGAAGCAACATGTTACATGGTGGGTTAAGAGTGACACTTTTTCACACCGGATCTACATAATGGTCGTTTGATGATTTTTTACCCTATTGTAACTGTGCTAAAAAAGTTTCAAGGTGAAACTGTGAATATGTGGTAAGTAATTAGAATACAAACACGAAAATCCTACCAAAATCGAAACTTAATTAAAAACAATTAGTACCTGTAAGATATCGCTAGATATTAACAGTCAAGAAAATTGATACCTACTTGAAAAGATACTAAAAAGACGAAAAAGCTATATTTTTACAATGGCACAAAACAAAGATAGATACTTCATAATATATTTTTATTCAACAAAAATATTATAGGCACAAAACCACCTAATTAGGTACGCAGCAATAAACATAAGTTTGATGCAAAAACACACAAACGACTAAAATGGCAAATAACGTTATTTACAAAGAATCATCAAACAAAAATATTATCAAAATATCATAAGTAAATGTTTCTAGTAACAGCAATTTTGGTTAATTAGTTATAGACTTTTTTGCCATTTTTCAGATCATAACTGAAAGAAAGTACACTATTGTTGTCTTCCATTGCTCGTATATAAAAAAACTTTTTTGTTTTGGAAAGACTAAAGGCCCGGCTACCATCAACTAGACGCAAAGTGAGGTACCTACTGAAGATACTTACAAAAATGAACCGTAACGGTATGGAGATAAAGTTGAAATTACAATGTTAATAATGTAGTAAATTTTGTTTGTGTAGGTAAGTACCTATTCTTAGCAGTCTCATGTATCTATCAATGGCGCCCAGCCTAAGTTTTCTGTCATTTCATGAAATAACGAATGACAAATGATCACTTTATAAAAACAGTTTGGTAAATTAGGACTGACAAAACAAAATCATGAATTATCTTCATCTAAAGTAATTGCAAAAAACAATGCAAACCATAAATTAAGTTTTACAAAATGCAGGTTTAGAAAAGGGTAGTAAGTACTGATTTCTATGTATGTAGGTATATTTATTACTGTTTTTTTTCCGCGGTAGGTATCACTTACATAGGTACTAGTTATGGCAGGTACCCGGATAAAATATATCCAAAAACCAAAGTGGCTTGCCGTTAGTAAAAGCATCTTAACAATAGTTTTAGTGAATCCTAAGACCTCTCAAACAGATACCACTTCTTTAAGTATAAAGGTATTAAAATAAAATTATCATTTGTCATTCGTTTTTGCGAATCATTAATGTAAAGACGACATTCGTACAGCATAGGTAGGGATCAAATCCAATAACACATACATATGTATCAAGGCTGATTTTTAAGAAACTATTAAAAACTTCAAAACCCAATTTAACAATCTTTTGTGAAGAAAACCATTGAAACACAATGTAAGACAGGGGTTACACGATCAGTCTGGCGTCATTCTGGCATCAGTCTCAGACTGACGAAAGCCTGACGGACAAAAAACCCGGTACATTTTGGACCATTAGTCCGTCAATNTGCCATTTTTTTAATTTTGTTATTTATTTTTCTAATTATATAAAACTTGTTTTTGTTTTATTTTCGTCTTTTTTTCTTAAAAGCTGTATGCCAGTAATTGACGTGACGTAGCGTTAGTATGAATAAACTTACAGTGTACGTGAATCTTAATGTTTATAAGTAGTGTGTATTCATAGTAAATGTGTAAGGGTTTAGAGCAGTGCCGTTAAATTATTTATTTTTTATGTTGAACTCATGTAAATACGCGTATATTTTGATGTAAACGTTAGTAATTGTGGTTATTTAATGAACGATACTTAATTTTTGGTGTCTCCATCGTATGTGTTAGGATCTCGAACGAGTTTATTTTATTTATTGAAACAGGTGTAACAAAACAATTTATTTGGTAGTACCTTTCTTGCCATATAGAGTACCTATGTAAGTACAGAAGTACTTTTAATACTAAACATCACAATTGATATTTTACGTACTTAAAAAAGAAAATGTTGTTATTTTTAATAGTTTTTTTTTAACTACATATTTTCACAATTTGTTGATATTTCCATTTAGCATGCCGTTTTACTTAGCATTCGAAAATGTTTCAAATGTGTAAGTAGATAGAGTTTAGGTTTTATTACCTAGTGTAAACCAGGACACATTGTTTAAAATTGTGCCAAAACCCAAAAGTATATTAAAAAATAAATAATAAAAATATATGAATTTGTTTTATTTTATTTACCCTGATGAAGAAAAAGGATGATGAATTTTAAACTCAGTGATAGTAATGAGGCATAAAGTGACAGAGACTGGAATACACTGAGACTGGAAGTGAACTGCTTTTTTCAGACTCTATAACCAAGGTATCAAAATAGTCTGCGGGATTGTTCGAAAGAGTTATCGCGGCCCTGGTACACAAAAGGGGAGCCTTTTTATAGCAACTTTGACACATTGAAGCAACATGTTACATGGTGGGTTAAGAGTGACACTTTTTCACACCGGATCTACATAATGGTCGTTTGATGATTTTTTACCCTATTGTAACTGTGCTAAAAAAGTTTCAAGGTGAAACTGTGAATATGTGGTAAGTAATTAGAATACAAACACGAAAATCCTACCAAAATCGAAACTTAATTAAAAACAATTAGTACCTGTAAGATATCGCTAGATATTAACAGTCAAGAAAATTGATACCTACTTGAAAAGATACTAAAAAGACGAAAAAGCTATATTTTTACAATGGCACAAAACAAAGATAGATACTTCATAATATATTTTTATTCAACAAAAATATTATAGGCACAAAACCACCTAATTAGGTACGCAGCAATAAACATAAGTTTGATGCAAAAACACACAAACGACTAAAATGGCAAATAACGTTATTTACAAAGAATCATCAAACAAAAATATTATCAAAATATCATAAGTAAATGTTTCTAGTAACAGCAATTTTGGTTAATTAGTTATAGACTTTTTTGCCATTTTTCAGATCATAACTGAAAGAAAGTACACTATTGTTGTCTTCCATTGCTCGTATATAAAAAAACTTTTTTGTTTTGGAAAGACTAAAGGCCCGGCTACCATCAACTAGACGCAAAGTGAGGTACCTACTGAAGATACTTACAAAAATGAACCGTAACGGTATGGAGATAAAGTTGAAATTACAATGTTAATAATGTAGTAAATTTTGTTTGTGTAGGTAAGTACCTATTCTTAGCAGTCTCATGTATCTATCAATGGCGCCCAGCCTAAGTTTTCTGTCATTTCATGAAATAACGAATGACAAATGATCACTTTATAAAAACAGTTTGGTAAATTAGGACTGACAAAACAAAATCATGAATTATCTTCATCTAAAGTAATTGCAAAAAACAATGCAAACCATAAATTAAGTTTTACAAAATGCAGGTTTAGAAAAGGGTAGTAAGTACTGATTTCTATGTATGTAGGTATATTTATTACTGTTTTTTTTCCGCGGTAGGTATCACTTACATAGGTACTAGTTATGGCAGGTACCCGGATAAAATATATCCAAAAACCAAAGTGGCTTGCCGTTAGTAAAAGCATCTTAACAATAGTTTTAGTGAATCCTAAGACCTCTCAAACAGATACCACTTCTTTAAGTATAAAGGTATTAAAATAAAATTATCATTTGTCATTCGTTTTTGCGAATCATTAATGTAAAGACGACATTCGTACAGCATAGGTAGGGATCAAATCCAATAACACATACATATGTATCAAGGCTGATTTTTAAGAAACTATTAAAAACTTCAAAACCCAATTTAACAATCTTTTGTGAAGAAAACCATTGAAACACAATGTAAGACAGGGGTTACACGATCAGTCTGGCGTCATTCTGGCATCAGTCTCAGACTGACGAAAGCCTGACGGACAAAAAACCCGGTACATTTTGGACCATTAGTCCGTCAATCAACCGGTTACACGATCATTCTCCCATCAGTCTGGACCAGACTGATGGAATTGACTGACGCCAGACTGATCGTGTAACCCCTGTCTAAAGGCCACTTAAACGATATCTAATACAAAACTGTTTAAGTACATACAATTGGATACAAGTATATTTTTGGTAAACAACTCTAATGTATCTTAAGATTAGACGTGAGTTTATTAAAATATCTTATCAAAATATTGCGAGAAATTTTGAAAATCTGAATTTATTTTGACACTGATTATTTATTCTATCAAAGCCCAAAATATACTTTATTTCTAAGAATATATTATATGTGTTAATATGTGTCGCATGTAGAATGATTTAAAATAAAATGGCGAATGTTATATATAACCTAATAAGTTGCCTCCTGAAGTTAAATTATGTATGTATAAGGTACGCCTTAGATTTTACCGCTATACAAAATTCGACATTGCATCCCTTGATATAGGGTCTTAAATAAATTAATTCAACCAACGTATACGCAAGCTACTGCAAAAACAGTAATTCATAATATATTAGTTTGGGTAACTACAAAAAAAAATTACAATCAATACTTTAGTAATATCGTAACAAATTAGTAAAATGTAGTGTACAGACACTAGCAGGCTAAACTACCCAAATACGAGTATATCTACCAATCGAACATTAACCTTCCACTATTGTGATAAGGTTTAAAATCTATTGCAGAGATTGGATAGATTGAGGTAGTTAGATGTCCTGGCGTCTGTACACCAATCATAAGTGCTTTCAAGACTTCATATAACATGCAATAAATATGACAAAATATAAAACTTATTTTGCACCCATATCGTTCCATATATGAATGCAAAATTGCATTACTTTACGCTCTTCAATATAGTAGTAAAATATGTACTGTCAATTTTATGGCTACATCAGCGCTGTTCGAGATCGCCAAAATAATTAAAAATTCCATAATATCATAGCTACAAACAAGTATTTTCCACCAAAAAAAACAATTCAAAATATTCTATACTAATAAAATCATAACAAGATCTACAGTAAAATCAAATCAAAAATAATAATAATTGTGCTCTGCTAACCGTGCGTTAAAAACTCATTTTACAGGCGAACACGAAGGACAAAGCTTTACTTTATTCAAATCTAAACACGATCCATGAAAAGTGTGGCCACACTTAAAAACCCAGAGTCCGCCATCTTTGATTAGAACAGTATTGTGTAATGGCAACCCACACAGCACACAGTCTGTCACTCCGTTATTGATATGGGATAAATTGTCCAATATGTCATTTAAAGATACGTCTGTTATATACTCCTCGGTAGAATCGTCATCTCCCGTAGATTTCGTCTCGATAAGAGGTTTGAGCCCCCAGCTTTTTGACTTTGCTGCAGCAATTAATGGCAAGGCGGTATTTTTCGGCTTGCCATTTATTGTACTCCGTAGCAGTCTGCACATCTGGAAATATCAATTTTACAATATAAAATTTCCCATAAAAATAATGTTTGTTGTATTTTTTGTAAGACTTAACAATATTACTTTTTAGGTAAAAGCAAATTGCTCTGTTATATTAATTCAAGTGGACAAATTAAAAGCTAATGAAATGAGGAGAATACGTACCTCTATCCTCGAATCTTCAAAGTTATAACAACTATACAAGGTGTCCGTCAACTGTCCAATAATAGTGGCATCATATCTCTCATACATGGTCACCATGAGACAGGTGTGGTAGAACTTCACTGTGATAGCTCCTTCGTCGATGAGACTCGCATATTTCTCCATGACTTTGATAGCATTCCTACCGCCAATGGACTTGATCATCAAGGCCCCGAGATCATCCCAACTCAAAGTATCCTTCACAGAAATATGATCGAACTTTTTCGAACAATTCAAACACATGTTAGCGTGTAACGTCGCGTACAACTGCACGGTTCGCTCCCACGTATCCAACGTAAACTGTGGCAAAAACGAGTGCAGCAAACTTTCGTCCAACATTTGCAGTAATATCCTCAATATGTTCAGCAAATCCTCATTCCTCCTCAAGTACAGAATCTTCCTCCACAAATAAGGCATACGTTTACAAACATCGTAACATTGGTTCCGAGTTTGGCTCGACCATTGTTTTTCTATAAATTCGTCTATAAGCTCAGAGAAGGTCGGTGTCTGATGAGTCCTTGAGTAAGGTAGAGGAAACCCACAGTCGCAACCGATATTCGATAGCTTCTGACTTTTCATATTCACAGATATACATGAATCTACAAAGTACTTGTACAATGTCTCGTCTTTAATAATAGAATCGAGTAAGTCATCTTTGTTCTTAGACTCGTTGAGATAACTGAGAAAGATATGATTAGGTACAAACTTAGATTCGTCGAACGCTCCTATATTAATGCAATAACTTTCTAATTGTAACATAAGGGTATAGATCTGACTAATATCACAGGCATTACTTTCGATAGTAGAAACTAAATTCGATCGATCTGTTTCCTTATCAACTACGCTTAATTTATAATATTGATACAAACTTTTGTTCACTTTATCCCTTTCTAAACTATTATTGTCTACTTCTATGGCCTTTTGACTAGATTCTTTGTAAATGATATCATTATCAAATACAAGTGGTGTTTGTTCAATGGTTTCTTCTGCAACAAGATTTTTTATGAAATTTTGTGTTTCTTCTCTTTCTATTATGGGTACGTCTTTAACTTCTTGATGTTTGTCAACACTTAGGTGTTTCATTTTACCTTCGAAGTCTTCCCATTTCTCTTTTAATTTCTTTTTACTATTGTTTAATTTATCAGATACGCTTAAACTCAGATCTTTTAGCGTCTGCATTGCTTCTGGTGGTAGTGAACTGAATTTGAATTCTTCGTTCAATTTCGTGTCACTCTCCAGTAACGATGACTGAGCATGATAAGTGTTGTCAACTATATAAATTCCAGATTTCATTTGAGTAGCGTCATTAGACTTCAAACCGTCAAACTTATCAAGAACCTCTTTAATGTTGCCAAGTAACTCTTCATTATCTACTTTATCCTTCAAACTCACCAAGATATGCAGTTTCGGTGACAAATTATTCGCCATCAAATAATCGCGAAACAAGGCACACAATTTTGCACAAAGCACATACTTCTCATCTACAAAACATTTGACTAAAAACTTGTCTACCTTCACGTATTTCAAGTTAACTAGAGAGCCATTCGATAACCAAACATACAGCATGTCATGATACACTTTACAATCAACAATATCTTTGTAATTGTCAAACCAAATTGTGTGATCAACATCATAAATATTTAAGAAATACAAAGCATTTTTTCTAAATGAAAATATGGCACTATTTGTTGCAAATATTTTGGGAAAGTTCACTGATTGCCCTTCACCGTCACTGGTAGGTTCATCAATGGAAACATTTTGATTTTGGTATGATTCATTGGACACAAGTGTCATAGGTGTTTTAGCGAGAACTTGTTTGAACTGATGTGTTCTTATCACAGTGCCATCTATGGTGGCTTCCCATACCCTAGAAGATGGCCTCGCACAGAATATCAATGTATTCTCAAGGTCTTTGCCAACAGCAAATCCTGAATCGTCACTGACTATGTTATACTTTCTTACTTCAGTAAAATCCTGTGTGTTGTTAGTTGTTTGTTGTTCAGTTTTTGTTTCTTTATTAACGAAGCAGGCTCCATATTCTCCGTCTCTTAATTTCTGGCCTATCTGTCGGTATTGTTCTCGAGATGTGTCACAGACATAGCATCGTGTCAGAGTTGACACAAGTAGCATACATGACTTCATATCCAGTTGGCAAATGCGAGAGTCTAAACTCATTATGGTTAGAGATGAGCTCTGGAACATTGTTTTAGCCTGAAATCATTAAGAACTGTGATAAATATTGTTTAAATATTGTTGATATTGATGTTTGATAAATATTGTTGGGCAAACACATCAACATCACGAAATGATTTTATAGTATCAATCAAACCATAATTTTGGTTGGTTTTCCAAATCCAAAAAAAAAAAAAATTTGTGCTGCAAGAAATATTTTTTACACAAAATCCATATTGAATAAAACATTGTCTCTGTTAACATTTGAATACACAAAAAACAAATAATATTCGACAAGGTTATCTAAATAGTAACATCGAATATCTACAAGTAAAGAATCGTTTATTGGCTGTTCAGTGTACATACAATTGAAAAAGTAATTGTCATGTAAATTCATGTTTACTCCACAATGTTATGTTGATTAATTCTACATCCGGCGTTACCGTTGTTATCTTACATTCTCATTTTCCAATGAAAACAACATGCTAACTATATCTTTTGAAACCTATATAGCTTCATCACTTTCACACTAGAGTGTTATATATTTCAACTAGCTTCTAACTTCTGCCAGCGGCTTCACCCACGCAAAATTTGAAATCCCATTTCTTCACGTTCCCGTGTGAATTTTGGGAAATCCTTTCTTAGCGAATGCCTACGTCATAACATCTACCTGGATGCCAAATTTCAGTAGTTTGGACTGTACTTTGATAGATCACTATGTCAGTCAGTCAGTCACCTTTGAGCTTTATATGTATATTTAGATGGATAAGGCACCTGTACTTTAAAAACCACTAACTACATATAACAATTAGTAGCGAAGAATAAGCCTTTTACTGTACCTACTAAGTAAAGAATATCATTAACTTCAATAGACATGACTGGACAATTGCTGTTTTGCATAATAACTAGGAAATATCTATAATAATATTTATACACAACAAATATGTGTACTATGTTATGTATGTTCGTCTTCATCAGCATAAACGAAAAACGTCCACTGCTGGACAAAGACCTCCCCCAAGTTGGAAGGATTTGCCCATACCCACTCGGCTGAGCATGTTTGTAAACACAGTAAGGGATATTTTTATCATGTAGGTATGTTACATACTTACAAAAAATGTAAACCATTTCATATCTGCCCTTTATCTACAGAACTGTGTTATAATTAAAATTTAATTACATAGGTAGGTAATAAGGATGCAAATTACGCATTTCAGATAACCATACTTTAGTTTCACAGGCAATGGTATTGGTACTATCACCAAAGTATGACAAATACAATACCACTAGCAAAGCAGTTATCATAGCTAATCTTTACTAATACTATAAATGTGAAAATTACTATTTTAAAGGCATTTAGGTTTGTAGTACCCTGAAAAGCATAATAATCAACTTTTCATACAAGAAGTTGACACTCAAGGCTAGTACTCTACCTATACCAATTTAGTAAAGGGCAAATGCTTCGAAATTACTGAACCAATTTGAAAAGTTTTGTCATTGCTGAGCAGTAACACTACCCCTGAGTAACATAGGCTATTTTTATCCAAATACGGGAATATCCTTTCTTTCTTTAAGCAGGTGAAACTGCGGAAAAAGAGCTAGTTTGAGATATTTCAAAACATCATCTGACTAGCCTTTTCCCAACTAAGTTGGGGTCAGCTTCCAGACTAACCGGATGCAGCTGTAAACCAGTGTTTTACATGGAGCGACTGCCTGTCTGACCTCCACAACCCAGTTACCTGGGCAAGTGGTCAGACTTTCTGGCTTCTAACTACCCGTAACAACTGTCAAAGATGTTCAACAGCCGGGAACCACCAGTTTATCGTGCTTTCCGAAACACGGAAGAACTCGTAATGACAAGATGGTCACCCATCCACGGACCGACCGCGCCAAGCGTTGC
>NWSH02000613.1:7654228-7665959 GCA_002382865.2 Heliothis virescens | reverse complement strand
TGTATAAATAGAGAAAACTATATTGATTCTATTTCTATTTAATTCGTAAATAGTTTATGACTTAAACTTTTGTATTTTTCAATTTGTATATGGATTACGTATGTAATCCACGCGACCACTCATGAAACTTTTTGGGGCGCGACCACCGTAGGGTTAAGGGCATAGTGTGGGATTTCTAACACATTAGACAATTCCAGTCTCTATAGAAACAAGTTTCTTTACGTTGTCAGATGGACACCATAATGACTTATATAGGGAGGAATGTAAAACCTGAACACCCCAATAAATAATTTGTTCTTTAGATAATCTTATACGATTCTAATGTTTTATAGGCAAAGCATTCATTCTTGTTCAACGTTTTCATTATAAATTCAAACATGTTACTGATACATACAGATAAAAAGCCAAATTTTATTTGAACAAAGGCCAAGGAAAGGAAATATTTCAACTAACCTTAATGCGTTGAACATTTCGTATCGGATAATTGATACTATCCGTTATGTCTGGAAGCTCTTGCAGTAAATAAGGTGACAAATTTGAATGAGGCATGTTTAAATAATCATGTTTTAATTTTTATTCAAAGTTTCACCTAATCAAATCACCTCTCGCCCTGTTTGAAGCAATATAAACAAATGTCAAAGTCAAACCATGTCTGACGTCTGCCTGTCAAACGAATGTCAAAGACTGCTCTGAGCAATGTTACCAGCCCACAATATCTGTTTGTACTAAAAGCCCCTGATGTAGTCGGTCGATTAAGGCAGGGTTCAATTATTTAACTTTAAGGTGCATGCGACGACTAGAAGCGGGAAATTCAAATATAAAATGGTCTTTTCATGTTTTACCTAAGTTAACATTCAATATGAGGCGTGATCTTATGATTGGCGGTTATAATATCCCACAAAGTAATTTCTGATGTCCTTGTTTAACTCCGAAACTTCTTATTATGAACTATAAACTGTCGAAACTATGATATTTCGCAATAAAACGTTTTTTACAGTTACATTTAATTTGTAAGAAGTTTCGGAGTTAAACAAGGACATCAGAAATTACTTTGTGGGATATTATAACCGCCAATCATAAGATCACGCCTCATATTGAATGTTAACTTATGTAAAACATAAAAAAACCATTTTATATTTGAATTTCCCGCTTCTAGTCGTCGCATTCACCTTAACTATAACTTAACCTTATCCTGCCGGAAATTTTCGACGCGACAGCAGTGTGTCCAATGTGCGGCCATTTCACAGCCAGTTATGGTCAGATTAATTGAACGTCTCATTGATTGAACGTCTACTAATAAAAAATATCGATTGATTATGAATAAAACAAATTACTTAAAAAAACACAAAATAAATTAAATAATTATTAATTAAGGTCGGTAGGGGCAAGACCAAACGGTTTTTCAATGAGATGAGCAGTGTTGTGTTTGAAGACGTGTAGAACCGTACATATAAGCGTATTCTAAAATGTTTTTTATCATGAGTAAAGAGCAAAGAATATATTTTCGTATCATATTAATACCTTCCTATTAAATCTATTCGAAAGCAGAAAAAAAAATAAGTTAAATGTTGTTATTACGAAAATATGTCTAGGGGAAAGACAAAAAGGTGATGGGGAAAGACCGAAATAGTTTCTAAAATCGTTCAAATGAATATCTGACGCTGTTGATGCTCACTAGTCTTTATTTTGAAGTGCCTAGAATACTCGGAACTACCAGTAGTGTCAAAATGCCTTGGCATAACAAAGATAAAACGAATTATTTGTTTTGTATATTTCAATCTTACCCCACCGGGGAAAGATTGAAGAAGAGGTTCCCAAACTTTTCACTACAGCTTAAAAATGAATTTAAAAAAATACTGTCAATCAAATAAATCCTTTTATTAATAATAATAATTAAAATCCACACAATTTGAAATGAAACTATGAGTTTTGAAATCGGGGTCAGATCGAAATTTTTATATGTTCTTCTTACCCCGTCAAATTTTTATGGGTGAAGATGGAAAGTTGTAATAACTCCTAAAATACGTTATAAAAACATATTTAGGTGTAATAACACGACTAAAAATTCAAAATAATGAGCAGGTATTCCAATAAAACACTCGTACCTACCTCATAAGTGAAGTTATGGAACTCGGGGGAAGATAAAAAAACTCGATTTAACCTCGAAAAAGTCACGACTCGGGTATGTAAGTTTTTAACACGACCAATCACTCGAAATGGCAAACGCTGAATGAGAAAGTTTGGCGTAACAAAATGGCGATTCTAATAATGTTGCTATCACTGAAAAATCTGCACTAAATCTGGAGTTATGGATGACATTTTGTATTACCCCGTTTTTCATCTTGCCCCCACTGACCTTACTTAACCTTTTAAAAATATATTAAGTGTTCGATTATTCATATTACATTTTCGATTTATCAAATTCACACCACTTACTAATGTTGTAAGTATTGTTAAATAAAGCATTTTTTAATTAAAAATTCACATGTCATCATTTAACATTATATCTAATAATAACTAATATTGTAAATTTTAAATGAAATAAAAACTTAATTAGAATTTAAAAAAATCCTACTCTACTTTGCCTATAGATGTGATCACCTTGTTATAGTAATGTTAATTTTTTATTGTGTATTTTAAGTACGTTTTGTATTTTGTAACATAAATAAGTAAACGAAATATAGTGCAAGTGGATTGAAAATGTTATAAATATCATGTCCCTGTTGTGTTCAAGATAGTGTTTGATTATTTAATCGTAAGTTTTTCCCAAATTAAAAATGCCTTACTTTTGGTTACTTAGACTTTAGATTTACGTAGTTTTCGCTATTTTTTAATTTATTGTTCCTGTTTGACCTATTGCATATTGTTGTCAAATAAGTTTTCTCCAAAATTACTTATTGCTAAAATATTCCTTATGAAGCATCATATGTTGAAAGTTGGTATACATTCTTGAATTCCATATCGCGGTTCAAAATATTTCCCGCCGAATCTACGGTAACGTCAATGTCAAAATCTGGTCGAGCAGAGAGGTTGAAGAAAGTTCATTATTTTTCGGCATTTTTCTCGATAGAATGCAGAGTGAATGAAATTCGTTGGTTGTTGATTTAAGTTGATTATCGGTCAATCGGTTTACCTAATTCTTTTGTATGTAAGTACATATGTACTTTCCTACTTTTGTATAGTAAGTAGGTAGGTACAGACGACAGCAGGTCAACGTATACGAATCTGTCAAATTTTACCAATCAAACATTAACCTACCCCCATTGCGATAAGGTTGAAAATCGATTACAGAAATTTGACAGATTGTAGTAACTTGATGTGCTGTTGTCTGTACCTACCTTTCTACGTGTTTGCGTTTCTCAACAGGTACTTACTTAGCAGCGAACCGTTTGGCACAGTTAGTCCGTACAGACGACAGCACATCAAATTACCACAATCTGACAAATTTCTGCAATAGATTTTTAACCTTATCACAATGGTAGTAGGTTAATGTTTGATTGGTAAAATTTGACAGAATTTGGTACAGACGACAGCACATAAAGTTACCACAATCTGCCAAATTTCTGCGATAAATTTTCAACCTTATCACAATGGTAGAAGGTTAACGTTCGATTGGTAAAATTTGACAGATTGGTATACGTTGATCTGCTGTCGTCTGTACCGTGACCTGCTGTTATGTGTAATTGATGACCATCTCGTCATGACGAGTTTCTCCGTTTTGGTAAGGTAGTGGGTCCCGACTATTATTTTAGTCATAAAATCTATAATCTATAAGATATAATAAAACTGTAAAAAAATCGTGTCTGTACATTTACCTAATATTTTTACAAAACAAAATATGTAGGGTTATTAGAAATTGAAAGAAGAGTAAGAATTCGAAAAAAAAATTTTGTCTGTTTGTATGTTTGAATGTTTGTTTGTCTGTATGCACACGCTAATCTCAGGATCCACTGGACGGATTTAGATGAAACTTGGCAGACATATAGCTTATATATCAGAATAACATATAGGCTATATTTTTTTTGGAAATTCGCTCTTTAAGGGGGTAAAAAGGAGGGGGTAAGTTTGTATGAAACTCCGTCAGTTTTGAAGCTAATTCGATAAAATTAATATTTGGCTATTTGGTTAGAAATTAAGAATGAGCAATAATTATTTTTGGAAATTCTGCCTTAACGGGGGTGAAAAAGGGGGGTAAGTGTCTATGAATCGATGAAAATTGAAGCTGTTTCTGCCCTTCGTTGTGTGACGGTGTCGCTGTTTTTCACACGGACTGCTTTATGTAGCTTTCTCGCGCGTAACTAGCTCCGATAAGTGTTCACTTTTACCGATAGATGGCGTTGTCCATACATTCTAAAAAGGCAGTCAATGCAATGCAATGGTATGGTATGATAAGTCTGAAACATCTCGAATCGTCTCGCGCAACCCGTCGTTTCCCCGGGCTCTTAGAATTCGACATCAGACGTTTAAGATCTTTCATTTTGACGACCCGTTATCGCTGGCATAAGCGACATGTTCCGCGTACGAAGTCGCGGGCAGAAGCTAGTTATACATAAAACCAGCCGTACTCTGGGGTAGGTAGGTACCTTCTTCTTCATATCGAGTGAGCTGCAGGTTTTAATCACCTAACAAGCCCTAGTGTCAGAGTTTTCTCAAATCCGCCTGAAGGCCTCTGGCGTGGAATTATAACTACGAGTGCTACTGAGTAACAATCGAGGACGACGGCTTTACGTGCCCTCCCAGGCACGGGGGTGTAACACCGCCAACTTCCAAACTCCAGGCTGCTTTGTGAAAGTTTCTAAAACCCACAACTGACCAGCTGAACTTAGACTGGAAGCAGACCCCAAAATTATTGGGAAAAGGCCTAAAGTTAAATTCCTTTACCTTAATATAATGTATCGTCTTAGAAGTAGTGAGGTCCCCTCCCACATGCCAAAGCATATCGTTGAGGGGTACTGAGGGGTATATGTGTCTTCCTNCACAAAACGATTTCGGCCTGGCCCGGGAATAGAACCCGAGACCCGTGGCACGGCTAACTAACTAACTCCGCCCCTAAGACGACCCACTGACCGGCAGTCGCGCTATGCGACCACTAGACCAACGAGGCAGTTACCTATCGTAACTACCCATATGGTACCTACACCAATATTTATTTTAATCAAAGAAAACAAACGAACGAGCTAGTAAATCAAGCGTTTCTTGGAGAGGATTTTTCTTGCAAGAACGCAAATCTTCGTGATATCGCGATAGTGTGGCCCTAGCAGCAATACTGGCACCACATTAGAACACTGTCGCTGACTGTAATTGTGACGTCATCGTAAGACGCCTAAATCCTAGCAAGCTGTGTGTATTTCGATTTTGAATCTACGTTTTTAGATAGAGTTATTAGATAGCGAATTAATGGTCGAACGAGTTTTTTTTTTGTATTTGAAGCGTTCATAGCACAGTGATGGTATGATACGGTGCAGTAGATAGAAACCTTAAAATGGGTTAAAATAAAAAGAAACAACATTGTTTGGAATATTGTTTATTAAAAATACTTATGTACCATTCACAATGAAGGAAGGAGTACTAAGTATCAATTAGGTATTGTTGTCTTTACTAGTTTTAAAATGTTTTAAGTATACATATCTTTGACAAAAGCGGAGAGTTTTTAAAAGCTTTTATTTAACTTGCAATGTTAGATTTAGTTGAATGAAATGAAATTAGTTTCGTAAATCTCGATTAGATAATAATTTGTAAATTGCTTCTTCGGGTATGTTAGGCAGATGATTCTGGAAAATAAAAATAATTGATATTGAATGTCAAATTATTTCAGATCTATAATGTAAATGTGCCTGAGAGGTGCTTTAAGCTACACTCCCCAATGGAAGGAAGGTTTTTCGTTAAAAATAGCCGAGTCTTTTAAGATTACAATTTAGAAAGGGCGGTGATGATCTGCGGTGCCTGTTGGGTTAAATATAATTAGGTACAGTCCACCGTAATCGGGACGCCACAATAGTAGCGATAAGTCCCTTTTTGATCATTGCCAAGGCTTCGATTGTCAGCGGCGAAATCTCGCGCCTTTGATTCCAACCCATTCAAGTGCGGGAGGGGATGGTAAAAAGGGCCACTATAACACGATCACAATAATTAAACAAGAATATCAATTTATCTATCCGTGTGCTTGGCATAATAATCGCTGATAAAGATCATTAGGTACCATATTGGATTATATAATTTACAATTTACCGTCAAAAGCACTTGTCAGCCACGTTCTTATGGGTACTCGGAGAACAAAAAAATGCGTTACTTACCACCTAACTTCGTACCATGTAGTTGTATATCAAATGCATGTATGAAGTCTGCGAAAGAGCAGCAGTACGTGTATTCGTCATTCACTGAGAACCACGGGTGATCGTCTTCGTTGCAGAAGTTCTTACATTTGATGTCCTTTTCTGTTGGACTGTCACTGTTAACGTAGACTATAGCCACCGGATCATCACCAGACATTATGAGCTGAAATTCATTATTAGGAACTTGAAATACTTTATCTTCTTTCTATTTTTATTCTTAGGCCTCTTAAACGATCTCCATGCACTGAACGTACAATGAATCGGGGTGTTTTACATCATTCATCTAAGGGCCATCCCTTAGAAAAACGATGTCCAACCCTTTTTGATTTTGATATTAAAAACCATAAAAGACTTGAGATACTATCTAGGATAAAATGAATCTATGTTTCTTCGTTTCTTGTTAAGTCCAAAACTGGCACTTTTACCTTCCATAAATATCGTGGTATGATGCCTCCATATTTGTTTTCAAACGTGTGTGTACCAGACAAGATGAGAAGTTCATCTTCGCCATCTACCTGTTTTCTAATCATATCATCAATATTTTCCCAAGTGGTCTGAAAAAATTAAATACGTTACTCAATAAATATATTCATTAATATTCACATAACATAAATAGTTATATTTTATGTTATTTACCCGTGAATCACAAGGACGCCAGATTGGAATTCCATTTAGATAATCGACGAAAGTGCTTTTCTTTTCAATTTCGTGATTAAAGTCCTTCGCATTCAGCAGCTGGGATTTTCCATAACAACATGATGTCATCGAGTCTTTACAAGTAAATCCTCTCTCAATTTTCGTGCTTCCAATTTCTGGGTATGTAAACCATTTGTAGTTGGTGCTTAGACTGTCGTCAGTTTTTGTAATCGAAGCACGAGCGTGAAGAGGCATATTTTTGGCATGATCGAAACAAACGTCGTATATTTCTAAGAAATCAGTCATATTGTAGCCAACCCGTATCAATTCAGGTTTCTCTGCCAATTTTGAGCACCTGACTTGCTCTCTAAGAACAGACAACTTAATGCTGTTGGTGCACTGTAGGTCCGCAAGCTTATAATTTCTGCCATTTACCACAAACGTGTCCTCGTGTAGGCAAGTTGCTTTTAATTCAGTCTGCTTTGGGTAGTTCCTGAATCTATTTGGAATATCTTGTTGATATGGACAAGACAGTGTAATTTGTTCATTTTCTTCCACTATTGTATATTTATCTGTGAAATCCCATTTAGGCCTAGTTCCTTCGTCAGTTAGAAGAAGTGGCATATAAACGTTATCTCTCAAATTCCGTGGTATCAAACACACTGTAACAAACAATATTGTATAAGGTTTATCTATATACTTCATTCGCCTTGAAGATCAAACCGTGTGAGTATGGTTCTAATTAAATGTACGTTATTATACAAATCACACAAAAATTCTCTGTAAGATTTTTTGTTGGTGATACAAACTTACCTGAAGACTTGACATCAAAGCTGTTCTTATCTGATCCGTGTACGTTACTTGCCACGCATGTATAGTGACCCCACTTATATCGAATACCTATTTCTGGCACCTCCTTGTCAGTTAACTCCTTGCCGTTGAAATACCATTTTATCTAGGATGCAAAATTAGTAAATACATTTTTTGAAAGTTAAATACTTGACTAGCCGGCAGTTTCACAGGTTCCAGATAAAGTTCTATATAGCTATCTGATAGACCATGCAATAGAATTGTTTTAAATTTTCTTTGGCTTTGTTTGTGTTTAATTCAATGGCGGACTTAATACTAACATGGACTTAGGTAATTTCAAAAATCAGGAGGGTCATTAAAATAGAAATAAGATCGCCGCTGTCTGGCCTATTATGCTTCGTTTTATAATATTATAGTAACTTGATGGAACGTAAACTTACTTCGGGCTCTGGTTTTGCTACACTGACTTGACAGTTTGACATAATATCTTTTATATCACCTCTCCAGTCATCTAGATTGCTTGGCGTATAAAGCTTAGGCTTAGAGCCAACATCAATAATATATGTGAGTGTCTGTACGTTTCCATGCTCGTCGCTTACATGGCATGTGTAGTTACCGTCATTGGCATATGAAGCATCGTTTATTTGTACAAATGTCCCTGTCAGTTCAATATGTTCCTGTAAATTAGAAAAACATTATTAATAAGTACATCAGCCAGCCAGATTGTAAAACATTTCAATTCAGAATAAATTTTGGACTTGAATTAGAATACATTTAGATAGATGCTACTTATATAAATTCTGTAACAATCCGAATTCTATTGCCTCTTGCATTGCAAATGTCTCTTGATATACTGCTTGCTGGATTGGATTTCTCAGGGGTAATTCAGAATAATCCATTTTATCCAAAATTGTTTTAAGTTTACAAAATATTCTTCGTATGCAATTTTTTATCAACTAATGCTTACAATACATGGGTTTCTTACATTTAGTGTAAAGGTAGGTAATAAAATGTAATCCATCCTTGAAAAAAGTGAAATACTTACTTTAAACCATTTTATCGACTGGGATTTCGATTTATAGGCATCACATTCCAATTTTTTTGTTTCACCCGTTTTCAAATATACGTAATGCTTTGTGCCAAAGTCAACAAGTCCCTCTGAAAAGTATTAAAACATTTAGAACATACACTGCATATTGTATCAGGCCAATATTGTCAATTCATAAATCTTGCATTGAACTTTTCACACGCATATTGAACACAGAAGTACAGTAAATTAACATACATATTCATTCAGTACTTACTATCAACATTGACCTCAACTGTGGTACTAGATGAACCAATATAGTTTTTGGCATCACACGTGTAGGCCGCAGTGTCCTCTTTAGTCGGATTCTTGATAACGAGAGCTCCGTCCTCAATGACGTACTTAGAATCTGAAAGTATACCTTCGTGAAAACCTACATGATACTCAGCTACGATAAAAGTTTCAAGATGTGGGTAAATTTCAATTTTCGGAAGGGAGGTTTCCGAAAAAAATGTTAAAAAAAACGTGCTATGACTTACTAGGAGTAATCTGAATGCCCTTGAATCGCCACGTTATAACTGGCCGAGGAACAGCGTCGACGTCACATGGAACTCTTAAGGCAAGATCTCCTTCAATAGCAGTCACTGTTGTAGACTTATTCGAAGTTCTTTTTGGCGGATCTGAGAGAAAAATAAAGCAAGTTCAGAAAAAACTGAAGGAACAAAATTTTGGCATACAGAGATGCCACTTTGGAACCACATTGAAATTCTACCTACTATTGATAAATTGCCGTGGGCTCATAGCTAAGTCAAAGCCACACGGATCGATCAATCATAACGTTTACCAACGCTTGGCGCGGTCGGTCCTTGGATAAGTGACCATCTTGTTATGATGAGTCCTTTCGCGTTGTTCTGTGCCGTTAGGTAAATTGGTGGGTCCCGGCTGTCGTTTCAACATTCAACAGAAGCCAGAAAGTTTAACCACCAGTCCCTCCGAGGAGTATCGGGTTGCCCGGATAACTGGGTTGAAAAGGTCAGGATAAGCAGTCGCTCCATATAAAACACTTGCATTCAGCTGCATCTGGTTAGACTGGAAGCCGACCCCAAAGTGAAATGAGATGACTTACATTCAACCACTAGTGTGATGACGTGTTCCGCTCTTCCGACGCTATTCTGAGCTACACACTTGTAACGCCCCGCGTGTTTGCTCTCTAACTTTGAAATGTGTAGAACTTGTTCGGAACTGGGTAGCGGAAACTTTTTTTTGCCAGCATTATCCTCAAAATGCCAAGTAACTGTAGGTGTCGGCACACCCTTGTATAGCCTGAAAGTTGGCACAAGTAATACCTAAATATTTTGTGAATAAAGTCATGATTTAATTGAACAAAATTGAAAAACTTATAAGGCCGAAGCGCAGAGAAGATCTAAATATTATGTCAGATATAGATATAAAAATATGATGACAGCAAAACTTGTACTAGATTTGCCCAGTTTCTGATATTCCCACATCATCCATTAAAGGTTTCTAATTCTTTGAAGATTTTTGGCGGTTTAACAGTCTTTTCTGAAGATTGAAATCTTTCTTTTAGGTTGAATCAAATTTACCTGCACTCTATGTTGACAGCTTTTCCCTCTTTCTCTGTTATGGAATCCACTGCTCTAAATTTAGGAACCTCTGAAACAAATTAAAACATGACAATGGTATTAGTTAGGTACAGATGTGATGTGATGTTGAGGTGTTTTATTCTTTTTCAAATATATATATACTCGCATATATATACATACTCGCATTGTTTAAAATATATTTCTACTTACGTCGGACGAATGTTTTGAATGTCTCGCTGACAGAACCGGCGTCATTCTTCGCTACACATGTGTATGAGTTAGTGTCATCTACGTTAGGATCTCTTATATATAGTGTTCCATCGTTAATGGCATATTTCTTTCCTGAAACATAAGAAAAACTTAGTCTGAAATAAAACAAGAGAGCATAAAATCTAAGTTAATTACAAGCTGCTGGCATAGTGTAGCTGTAATAAAGCACGAAACTTTGGTGTCACCTGGATTAAGAGTTTTATCGTTTAACTTCCAAATAATAGTAGGTGCTGGAAGACCACTCGCAACGCAAGGAATACTTAAAGTCGCATCCCCTTCAATAGCCAAGTAGACTGTCGACCTATTAGGCCTAATAATTTTAGGTAATTCTGTAAACAAGAATATACATATATTAAGTTTTATATTTCAGGTATATAATCTACAGGTATAGGACAAGCTTATAGTTTAAATGAATGTTTTCTTGTATAAAATTATTTTAGTACTAGCTTCTGCCCGCGACTTCGTACGCGGATCATGTCGCTTATGCCAGCGACAACGGGGTCGTCAAAATCAAAGATCTGAAATCTGATGTCGTATTCTAAGAGCCCGGTAGCGACTGAATATGCGAAGCGATTCAGAACTTTCATTTTTGTAAGTCAACCCACCAGTTTAAACAACTTTTGCTAAGACATCATTCCTACACGTGTTATAGAGGTAGTATAGCTGGGCTCTTGAAGTTCCACATAAGGTGTTCTAGATCTTCAAATTAAATATCTCAGCAGAAAAATTTCATCACGTGGATAAATTTTTACAATGGCACCATTCTTGTATCTCTTATAGTTTAGCTCGTCTGTTGCGATTCTGCATCAGGTAAACACACCAAAAACATAGGACTTTCATACAAACTACCAACCCCCGTTTTACTCCCCTAGGAGTATATTTTCGTAAAATGCGATGCGATGTCTACACCCTAAGAGAAACCTATCTTCAAAATTTCATGTCACTTTCTTCAAAAATCATAAGCCTTCTATACAAATTACTAAACCCCTATTTACCACCTTAGGGGTGGAATTTCAAAAAAATGGTGAAACACGTGTTTACTCATTTATTTC
>NWSH02000613.1:7605243-7645146 GCA_002382865.2 Heliothis virescens | reverse complement strand
CGCAAATACTTGTGCACTATAATTATGTCCTGCGCAAGGTGGCTGATCTCCTTATATGAGAACAGCCGCCGTGGCCGACAATCGGCCCTGGTCGTCATTACTGAGGAGTAATTCGTCATTACTCCTCATTGACAAATACTTAAAATGTAGGAATTTACTAGAAAAAAAAACAGGTTGGTTTTTGATGATATTTATTATGTGTTTGTATCAGAGGGTTTGACTAGTTACCAACTGTTATCTAAAATTAAACTAAATATAATGTTATTCTAAATGAATTTGTCGTGATAAATAAATCTATAAATGCAATACATTTATTTCAGTGTTTTTTCCTGGATCTTGTTATTGTTCTAATTAGGTACTTACAACCGAGTTGTTATAATGTGTGTCTGAGTACCTTTACATTTAAATAATATATAAAGTGCCGGGAAATATCTTGTTTTGTTCGTGTTCCCCAATATTATTCTGGAAAAAAGCAATAACTTCATTCAGTCTGATGGATAAAAACCCTATAACTTATACATAACTTTCGGTAGGCGATCTATTTAAAATTCGGTCGAATTCCTAGGTGTTCATGAAAAGCTTACCTAATACCTATAAAGTCGATGCTATGCGTATATAGTTCGATATCGATCTCGGTACCGATGCTATGGATTAAAATTTTTAGTATTTGTTGTTACGTTTACGTCATTTCTGAAAATTTCAGCTTTCTAGCTATAACGGCTTATGAGATACAGGCTAGAGACAGACAGACAGACAACGGAGTCTTAGTAATAAGGTCCGGTTTTACCTTTTGGGTACGGAACCCTAAAAATGATATAAAAGCCCCTAATGTAAACGGTTGACCTAAAAACGCGTGTTTCAATATAATTATTTAGTCTAAAGATTTGAATGTTTGATTGAACGTCTATTTTATCCTACTGGCTGTTTCAGTTATAATTTTCGACAGTTGCCCCTTCTGGTACTCCATTATCAAATCTTGGCCTGATAACCTTGGAACCATACGGAGGATATTAGTAGGTATGAGGTCTCTCTGGAATTGGGGAAAAAACGTTCAACTTAATTTTTTTTAAATAGCAACATTGGTAAATTCTACTTGTCTTTCAGGCTTACAAACTTTTCAAGGGTTTTCCCAGGTATTTTCCTCCAGTGACGTCAATAAGTATATTGGGATTTTTGGGAGCGTACTACATTCAAAGATTTTTTGCCATCGTAGGTATATTTTTATTCGGCGGAACCCCATAGGGCCAAAGACTTCAGAAGCAGCATGGTGAATTTTAGGCACTAAATGTCTAATTCATGCTACACCCACAACAGGTGGGGGGTTTGATGATTTCGCAGCAGTCAAAAAAAGGTATATTTATCATTGTGTTTATGATTAAAGAAAGTTCATATGTTTCGGCATTTTTCTCGATACTAAGAACGGAGAGTGAACGAAATTCGTTGGTAGATGATTATTGGTTTTGTATGTTGTACAGACGACAGCAGGTCAACCAACCCGAATCTGCCAAATTTTACCAATCGAATATTAACTTTCCACTATTGTGATAAGGTTGAAAATCTATTGCAGAACTTTGACAGATTGTAGTAATTTGATGTGCTGTCTGTACCTACCTACTTTTCCGCATACTTACCTAACAACCAAAAGGACCGATAAATCATAGGTAAAATGACCACTTGACATAGTCAGTCCGTGCATTGGTGACGACCTTGTCATGACGAGTTCCTCCGTGTAGGTACCTATGGGAAGGCACGTTATATTGGTGAGTCCCGACTGTATTTTGAACATTTTTGACAGTGTAGGAAAGTTTATCCATCCATACTAACGGGTAGGTGTACCTATCGTAACTCAAATGTGAAAAATGGAATCAAATAAACCAACGAGCGAGCTAGTAAATCGTTTATAAATTGTTAGTCTCCATTGTTTTTCGTGGAGTTTGGCCTGACGTGTCATCGCGACTTGTGGCCACAGCAGCATTATTGGAATTAATTGAAATCACACTAGAACACTGACGGTGACTTTGTGATGTCATCGTAAGACACATAAACCCTAGTAAGGTGTGTAGTTCTATGTTTCGATTTCGAATCTACCATGTTAGGATGTTTTTGGATATCGAAAAAATTACAGACATGTGTTGCTGGGGAGTTTGTTGCGCCACTTCTTCGTCCCAACAAAAAGACATAGAGGGGTGGACGTTTTTAAGGCTGTGTCATGAAATTTTGGCGTTCGAAAAGTACTGTGTTTCAGCCTGTTTTAAATTAATGCTTTTCGATTTAAAAGAAAGAATTTTGATGGTTGGACTAGTTTTGGTGGTTCTTTTTTGCTTTTTACAGCGTAACATGTTGCTTTTTGTGTCTGACACGTTCCTAGCCCAGTAATAGTCATGGTATGATACGGTGTAGCGACCTTAAATGGGTTAAGATAAAATGAAACAACATTGTTTAGGATATTGTTTATTAAAAATACGAAGTACTATTCATAATGTAGGAAGGTGGACTAAGTATCTATCACTGAAGTCTTTAAAATGGTTTGTTGATATTGCACGTTTTTGACAAAGGTGAAAATTTTTAGATTTCGTTGAATGTAAGAAAAAGTTTCGTAAATCTCGATTACACTATTTTATGATAATTTGTAAATGGTTTCTTCGGGTATGTTAGGCAGATGATTCGGGCAGTGGGTATCCTTGAGATTCTGAAAAATAATAATAATTGTTATTGAATGTCAGGTTATTTTAGATCTACATATATTATGAATATCTGACAGGTGCTTTATGCTACGCTCTCCAATGGAAGTAAGGCTTTTTGTTATAAAATACCCAATTCTTTATAGATTACAGTTTGGACTGAGCGGTGACGATCTGCGCTGCTTGTGGGTTAAATATGATTAGGTACGCATCGTAATTGGGGCAAGCCACAATAGTAGCGATAAGTGCAGACAGACAAATCAAGTTACCACAATCTGTCAAATTTCTGCAATAAATTTTCAACTTTATCACAATGGAGGTAGGTTAATAGTCGATTGGTAAAATTTGACAGATTTGTATACGTTGACCTGCTGTCGTCTGTACGTTTTTAAGCATTTCTGGGCATCACCATAGGCTTCGATTGTCAGTAGCAACATCTCGCGCCTTTGATTCCGACCTTTCAAGTGCGTGAGGGAATGGTAAAGAAGGCCACCGTAATAACGTCACAATTTAAATAATATATTTATTTTGAATAATAATCGTTGATAAAGATAATCATTTACAATTAATTCTCCATCAAAAATTACATATAAATATGGTAAACACCTGTCAGACACGATCATATTGTGTACACTCGTAGAATAAATTAAAAAAAACCAAGTGCGAGTTGGACTCGCGCACGAAGGGTTCCGGACCATCTATGAAAAATTAACTTATCTATTGCCTACAACTAGCCAAAATACAAACATTTTTCGGACAGCAAAAAATAACTTTGTTTTTCATACAAATATATGAAAAACAAGGTTATAATTTGCGGTTTCACACGTTTATTGCATGGGGACCCCTCTAAATATATATATATTTTTATTTTTAGTATTTGTTGTTATAGCGGCAAAGGCAATACATCATTTGTGAAAAGTTCAGCTTTCTAGCTATCACGGCTTAGGAGATACAGCCTGGAGACAGACAGACAGACAGACAGACGGAGTCTTAGTAATAGGGTCGAGTTTTACACTTTGGGTACGGAACCCTAAAAATCGTAACTTACCACCAAAACTACCCTGTAATTATATCAAATGCATGAAAGAAGTCTTCCGAAGAGCAGCAGTAAGTGTATTCGTCATTCACTGAAAACCACCAGTGATCGTCTTCGTTGCAGAAGTTCTTACATTTGATGTCCTCTTCTGTTGGACTGTCACTGTTAACGTAGACTATGGCTACCGTATCATCACCAAACATTATGAGCTGAAATTCAGAATTGGGAACTTAGAATTACCTTATCTTATTTCTATCTTTATAGGCCTCTAAAAAGATCCTCATGCATTGATCGTACGACGAATCGGGGTGTTTTAACCAACTTATTACATCATTCATCTAAGGGATGGCTAACTCTTTCTGATTTTGATATTAAAAACCAAAAAAGACTTGTTATCTAGGGAAATCTATGTATCTTTGTTTCTTGTTTAGTCCAAAACTGGCACATGTACCTTCCATAAATATCGTGGTATGATGCCTCCATATTTCGTTTCAAACGTGTGTGTACCAGACCAGATGAGAAGTTCATCTTCCACTCCCACCTGTTTTCTAATCATATCATCAATATTTTCCCAAGTGGTCTGAAAAAATTAAATACGTCACAAAATAAATATATTCATTAATATTCAAACAACATAAATAAATACATTTTATGTTATTTACCCGTGAATCACAAGGTCGCCAGATTGGAATTCCATTTAGATAATCGACGAAAGTGCTTTTCTTTTCAATTTCGTGATTAAAGTCCTTTGCATTCAGCAGCTGGGATTTTCCATAACAACATGATGTCATCGACCCGTTACAAGTAAATCCTCTCTCAATTTTCGTGTTTCCAATTTCTGGGTATGTAAACCATTTGTAGTTGGTACTCAGACTGTCGTCAGTTTTTGTGATCAAAGCACGTGTGTGAATAGGCATATTTTTGGCATGATCGAAACAAACTTCGTATATTTCTAGGAAATCAGTCATATTGTAGCCAATCCGTATCAACTCAGGTTTCTCTGCCATTTTTGAGCATATAACATGCTCTTTCAGAACAGACAACTTAATGCTGTTAGTGCACTGTAGATCCGCAAGCTTATAATTTCTGCCATTTACCACAAACGTGTCCTCGTGAAGGCAAGTTGCTTTTAATTCAGTCTGCTTTGGGTAGTTCCTGAATCTATTTGAAATTTCTTGTTGATATGGACAAGATAGTGTAATTTGTTCCTTTTCTTCCACTATTGTATATTTATCTGTGAAATCCCATTTAGGCCTGGTTCCTACGCCGGTTAGAAGAAGTGGCATATAAACGTTATCTCTCAAATTTCGTGGTATCAAACACACTGTAACAAACAATATTGTGTTAGGTTTACCTATATACTTTATTCGTCTTGAAAATCAAACTGTGTGGGTACGGTTCTATTTAAATGTACGTCATTATGCAAATCACACACAAAAATGAACTAAGTGTAAGATTTTTTATAATACAAACTTACCTGAAGACTTGACATCAAAGCTGTTCTTATCTGATCCGTGTACGTTACTTGCCACGCATGTATAGTGACCCCATTTATATCGAATACCTATTTCTGGCACCTCCTTGTCAGTTAACTCCTTGCCGTTGAAATACCATTTTATCTAGAATGCAAAATGTGTGAATTTATTTATTGGAAGTTAAATACTAGACTAGCGGCCAGATTCACAGGTTGCTCAAATGTTTTTTTTTTATTTTCTATAGCACTGTCCGTCAGATAGCTATCTAGAACTCTATTTGGAACCTATGAAACTAGCCGTTAGTCTCCTATGCGGGTTGATTTCTATTCATTTGTTTAAGTTCTATGTACTTATAGTAATACGATGGCGGACTTAATTCTAACATCAAAATATAAGTAAGAAATAGAAGCAAAATCGCCGAAGTCTATCATGTTATGCTTCGTTTTATAATATTTTAGTGACTTGATGGAATATAAACTTACTTCGGGCTCTGGTTTTGCTACACTGACTTCACAATTTAACTTAATTTCTTTTATATCACCTCTCCAGTCATCTAGATTGCTTGGCGTAAAAAGCTTAGGCTTAGAGCCAACATCAACAATATATGTGAGTGTCTGTACGTTTCCATGCTCGTCGCTTACATGGCATGTGTAGTTACCGTCATTGGCATATGAAGCATCGTTTATTTGTACAAATGTACCTTTCAGTTCTATATATTCCTGTAAATAAGACAAATATTATTAATAAGTATATCAACCAGCCAGATTGTTTTTGGACTTGAAGGAAATCAGAATTTATTAGTTAGGTGCTACCAACACAAATTCTGTAACAACCCGAATTCCATTGCCTCATTGCAAACGTCTCTAGACATTATTGCTTTCTGGCTTAGATTTCTCAGGAATAATTCAGGATAGTCTATTTTATCGCAAATAGTTTTAAGTTTACCGAATATTCTTCGTATGTAATTTTTTATCAATGAATGCTTACAATTTCTTATACTTAGTGTAAAGAGTAAAGGTATTCGGAACAACAATAATAAAATGTAATCCATCCGTGAAAAAAGTGAAATACTTACTTTAAACCATTTTATCGACTGGGATTTCGATTTATAGGCACCACATTCCAATTTTTTTGTATCACCCGTTTTCAAATATACGTAATGCTTCGTACCAAAGTCAGCGAGTTCCTCTGAAAAGTATTAAAACAGTTTGACTTGAGTTCAGACATTCAGAACAACTGCATATTGTATCAGACCAATATTGTTGATTGATATTGAAATTCATAAATCTTGCATTGAACTTTTCACATACATATTGAACACACAAGTACAGTGAATTAACACGGCAAATTAAATTAATACATTTTCATTCAGTACTTACTATCAACATTGACCTCAACTGTAGTACTAACTGAACCTATATAGTTTTTGGCATCACACGTGTAGGCCGCAGTGTCCTCTTTAGTCGGATTCTTGATAACGAGATCTCCATCCTCAATGACGTACTTAGAATCTGAAAGTATACCTTCGTGAAAACCTACATGATACTCAGCTATGATAAAAGTTTAAAGATGTGGGTAAATTTCAATTTTCGGAAGCGAGGTTTCCGAAAAATTACTTAAAAAAACGTGACTATGACTTACTAGGAGTAATCTTAATGCCCTTGAATCGCCACGTTATAACTGGCCGAGGAACAGCGTCGACGTCACATGGAACTCTTAACGCAAGATCTCCTTCAATAGCGGTCACTGTTGTAGACTTATTCGAAGTTCTTTTTGGCGGAGCTGCGGGAAAAATTAAAGCAAGTTCAGAAAAAAACTGAAGGAAATAAAAGTTGACTTGTACCCCTCATCAACTTGATAATTTTGGCATACGAAGATGCCACTTTGGAACCACATTGAAATTCTACCTACTATTGATAAATTGCCGTGGGCTCGTAGCTAAATCAAAGCCACACGGGTCGATCAATCATAACGTTTTTCAACGCTTAGCGCGGTCGGTCCTTGGATGAGTGACCATCTTGTTATGAAGCCGACCCCAAAGTGAAATGAGATGACTTACATTCAACCACTAGTGTGATGACGTGTTCCGCTCTTCCAACGCCATTCTGAGCTACACACTTGTAATGCCCCGCGTGTTTGCTCTCTAACTTTGGAATGTGTAGAACTTGTTCGGAGCTGGGTAGCATGAACTTTTTTTTGCCAGCTTTATCCTCAAAATGCCAAGTAACTGCAGGTGTCGGCACACCCTTGTATAGCCTGAAAGTTAGCACAAGTAATACCTAAATATTTTGTGAATAAAGTCATGATTTAATTGAAAAAAAAAAGAAAAACTTATAAGGCCAAAGCACAGAAAAGATCTAAATATATAAATAAATAAAAGATCTAAATATTATGTCAAACATGGATAAAAAATATGATGACAGCAAAACTTGTACTAGATTTGCCCAGTTTCTGATATTCCCACATCATCCATTAAAGGTTTCTAATTCTTTGAAGATTTTTGGTAGTTAACCAGTCTTTTCTTGAAGTCTTTCTTTCAGGTTGAATCAAGTTTACCTGCACTCTATATTGACAGCTTTTCCCTCTTTCTCTGTTATGGAATCCACTGCTCTAAATTTAGGAACCTCTGAAACAAATTAAAACATGACAATGGCATTAGTTACAGATGTGATGTGATGTTGAGGTGTCTTATTCTCTTTCAAATATACATTACACTCGCTTTGTTTAAAATATAATATTTCTACATACGTCGGACGAATGTTTTGAATGTCTCGCTGACAGAACCGGCGTCATTCTTCGCTACACATGTGTATGAGTTAGTGTCATCTACGTTAGGATCTCTTATATATAGTGTTCCATCGTTGATGGCATATTTCTTTCCTGAAACATAAGAAAAACTTAGTCTGAAATAAATCTAGAGAGCATAAAATCTAAGTTAATTACAAGCTGCTGGCATAGTGTAGCTGTAATAAAGCACGAAATTTTGGTGTCACCTGGATTAAGAGTTTTATCGTTTAACTTCCAAATAATAGTAGGTGCTGGAAGACCACTCGCAACGCAAGGAATACTTAAAGTCGCATCCCCTTCAATAGCCAAGTAGACTGTCGACCTATTAGGCCCAATAATTTTAGGTAATTCTGTAAATAACAAGAATTATTAAGTTTTATATTTCAGGTATATAATATAATCGACAGGTAAAGGACAAGCATATAGTTTAAATGAATATTTTCTTGAATTCAATTATTTCAGTATTAAATCATTTGTTTCATTTGTATTTAAGTTGTTTGCATTTGAATTACCTTGAACGATTAATGAGGTAATGAGCTCATCCTTGCCGCCAACATTCTCTGCCACGCATTTGTATTTCCCTGCATGTTTCTCTTCCGCATTTGTAATCCTCAGAACATCGCCAGAACTCAATACAGGTATGAACTTAGTACCAGTTTGACCTCCCGAGAACCATGTTATTTTTGGTGCAGGTACGCCAGCCAAAACCCTGAGAACATCATTTACATAATTCAGATTGATTCATTTTGGATTTATACTTTATTTTGTTGACCTTGCATCAGAAAGTATAAAGCGTTCCCTCTCCGGTCGTGCCGGATTGTGGTCCTGTTGGACTTTGAGAGAGCAACGTAGTGTGACGTATACACTTCAAAAAAGCGGCTATAATAATTTCGTAATTTTAATACTACCAATGATTACCGGCTATGATTTGCAAACGCCAAATTCGCTCTTTTTCATTTCAATACACGCTAAAATCGAGGATTCTGATTTCTTGTCTGATACTTACCTATGTTTCTAACAGTATAGAATGTTAGGTTGTACCAAATGTAATTATGGGTTCTCTATATAATATCATCTACCTGTTCCTTGTTATTGTATTCGGTGTTTTTACTACCTATGTAGGTATATACTTACTTGCATTCTAAGATTGCTGTTGTGCCCTTAGTAGCCTTTATGTTGGGCACTGACATTAATTTTGGAGCAACTGAAATCAACAGTTTTGTTTATTCTACTGTTCAATAAAAAATGAATCAAATTTTTAAAAAACGTGTGGATAAAAAAAGTATATCATTTACCTAAACCACCTACAGAAACACGTGTTCCAAAAACTTTTTCCTTGTCTTTGTGATCTTTCAAGAAAGCCATGCAGACGTATAGTCCAACTAGGTCCATATCCATTTTCCTTATTTTTAATTGCGTGCGACTTGCTGATATCCAGTACTTATCAGATGTTTGTATCTCATTGGCAATTCCCGTGACATCGTTTCGGTGATACCAGTGAATCTCCATCGGAAGCTTTGAAGAAATGTCGCATGTAATAGTGCCTTCAGATCCAAAATTTATTTTTGATTTTCCTATTGAAAATACAAAGAATAGTGTATTTAATGCCTGATCCAAACCTTATCTTCATTGTATGTAATTTATTGAAAGTTACCATTGCTTTTGTTATACTTTACTGACCTGATGGAACTTGTTTCACATAAAATGGGTCTTTGAT
This sequence comes from Heliothis virescens, assembly GCA_002382865.2. Taxonomy (NCBI): domain Eukaryota; kingdom Metazoa; phylum Arthropoda; class Insecta; order Lepidoptera; family Noctuidae; genus Heliothis; species Heliothis virescens. The sequence continues at coordinate 7,635,450 of NWSH02000613.1, read as the reverse complement.
CGTGACTGTTGCAGACGCAGAGGATTTCCCTTCAATGTTCTCAGCATAACAAATGTATTCATCATTTTTAGAAGCCAGTATTTTAATATGACTAACGTATTTATACGGTACATCTGCACGTGATGTCTGAAAAGAAAATGAGTTAGGTTAGCTAGAATTCTTGTAGGTGAAAATAGACTCTGTGATGCAAGTTCATTTGTGGTGGTCTAAATATAGACAAAGTTGATAACTATGTTCTTGATGTCTGAATAAATACTCTGTTACCATTGATTTCATTGTAGTTCCTTTGCTGTCAACCCACGTGATTTTGGGTTCCGGGTATGCCTCAACTTTACAAGTTAACTTGACTTCACCGTTATATTCATACTGCAATGACGGGTCTTCTACTATAACAGCTGTAGGTGGTCCTGCAAATATCACAATATTGTTGTCAAGTTTCCCGTTAGTTTGGTGCACTGGTAAGTTGAAAGGCCTAAGTTTCTTGGTCGGAATATTCTATTTTCACAATCAAACCAAACTTACTTCTTGGTTGTGGTATTGAAGTAACTGGAAGTTTGGCGAACCTTTTTATGGGATTTCCAGTAGCTTTTATTATGCCATTTACCTGAAACATGAAGAGTTTAGTTTTAATTCTATCCTATAAACACGAAATCTTGTATGGGTGTGTTTCACACAAAAGGTACTTGAAACTTGACAGTTATATTAGGCGTCTGTAATCTGTAGGAAGAGTCATGAAATTAAACCAATATTTAAGGCAAGCCCACAGCCACACTAAACTGGTCGGTATCGATACAATATAAAAGAACCTATTGAAAATATTATCAAAAAATTGGTGAACACTTACGACCACTTTGAACATTTGCGAAGGAGCCACAAATGGCTCTGTCACATAAAAATCTTTCGAAACTTCTTTTAAAGGAAGCTTTTGGATAACTCTATCGTTCATTTGCACAATCTCCGCTGATACTATTTTCACAGAATTATGTTCATCGGTGACGGATGCAGAAAGGTGGACTTTGGTATCTGAAAATAGGATTAATAATTGTTTTAGGACAGATATAGAAGATTTTCAATAACATTGCATCTTTACTTTGATAAAAGCAGCAATTTGATGTATCTAAAGATCAGAGAAAAACAAAAAAAAAATTTTAGAAGGGACAAAATCTTATTCTGTCGTACAGACTGGTCAGATAGCTTAACCAAATAACAAGTCCTTACTTCATATTCAAGAACTATCTATTGGGCGCACGAGGCACGGGGGCTAAGCCCCGGCTAACTACAAGTTTTTCGTACAATATTGAATAACTCACCAGCAATCGGCTGAGGTGTTGCGTCCTTTGGCGACTTAGGTTTTGACTCAGAAAAGCCAGGAACGAAAAAGAAATCAGTTCTACCCACGATGATGATAGATGTTACCGATTGACTACCTACAGTGGCTACGTATTCGCCAGGCCTGATGTTGCTAAGTTTAACCACCTGAAAAATTTCATAGAATGTAATATTTTACGATTGAGATTTATTTGACTCATATTTGTGATAGTTGTTTATGTAATGAAAGATGTTAAATTCCAAGAAGAACACTTTATCAGGGAATCGATTTGGGGGGATCTAATTGAATTTGGAGAAATACTCTACTCACCATTCCGTTATTATTTCGCATCAGATACTCTTGATGAGCCGAAGGTCCATGTATTTGCAGACGTGGGTTTTTACCAGATACGGATACGATGGCGTAGTCAGTGTGATAATCTATTGTAAACTGCGTTAAATAACATTTAGTAAATCACATTTACAGTATCGATAATAAAACTAAGTTAATAATAAAGCTAAGTAAGAAAGCTAATATATTGTAAACACTTACTGGGATATTTTTAAAAACATTTGGTTCTATTGTCGCCGTTACAAAAATACTTTTATTGCCTTTAATGATTTCTTTTATAGGTCCAAGCACCTGAAACAAAAAGATAATGTATATGTATGATTATGTTAACTGCGTCGTCGGTCTAGCCGTCGCATAGCGTGGCTGCTGTGCACGAGGTCTAAGTTTCGTTTGCCGGGTCCGGACGAATTCGCTTTGTGGGTTGTAGAAACTTTCACAAAGCATTGCGAAGTCCGGAAGTTGGTGATTGATATATCCGTGTGTTGGGAAGCTCGTTAATGTCAGTCCTGACCAGATCTCTGATTTCCATTCTATCGGGCTACGAGGGTGAGGTCCGGTTTGGTGTCCGGTTAGACTGGAAGCCGATCCCAACTTAGTTGGGAATTGGGAAAAGACTTGGCAGATGATGTTTATGAGCTACGAGAGTGAGGGAATAGGGAGTGCATTTGTATCTGCGCAAATGATATGCACTATAATATGTCCTGCGCAGTTGGTCGATCTTCTTATATGAGAACAGCCGCCATGGCGGACTATTGGCAAGGACGCCAGTATTAGCTGTAATATGGTAACTGAAATAAGTTAAGTCTAGGAATTATATAATGCTTGATATCTGATAGTAAGTTGACTTTTTACCTGAGAAACTTCTGTTTTATCAACGGAAAACGCGAGTCCCGAACATGCTTTCGCAATGTCAAAGTATACTTTTGAAGCTTCAGGAATGTGGTATCCATAACAGTTTCCGGTTATCACGAAGACTAACTGTAAAATTAAGAATGAGCGGCAATCGTTTATTTGAAATTATGTTTTTATTTTTGAATTATCTCGTGAAAAATATATTTCTCTTGGAAAACTGAGAAGTAAGTGTAAAGAAGTTTTCGCGATTTACTACCTGAATCTGTTTTCTCTGACAGAGCTCTATAACACGAGGAGCATCTCTATAATCTCTGGCCGGTGCATCAGTGAATACGTATATGTAGGAGTCACGGTTACTTTTTTCTAATCCAAGTAGAACTCCCTTCATTGCTGGCTCCCAACAGTCTTCGTTCCTAATGTTATGAGCATAAACACCGTCTAATACCCTCTTATAAAGGTAACGGTCTCTTGTCGCAACTCGTACTTGAGCATCTGGGATTGGTTAAAAATAATTAAATGACAATAGATGGTAAAAAGAGAGATAGGCAATTAGTGTAGTAGATGTGTGATATGTGATGTCAAGTCACATCGTGATGGACGATAACTAGTCATAGGCGGAATATAGGAGAGCTTTGGGACAATGCTTAGAGATGACGCTGATGTTAATTAATATTTAAAATATGTAAATCTACATTACCTGGATCGTTGAACGTGACCAGGATCATATTGTCAGTTAAGCTTGCCTTCTCGTTAAATACAGTATCCATGATCTTGTTCACGCTTGCACGCACTTGATCTATATCATTGTTCATAGATCCTGTGTCATCTATGACAAAGGTTAAACTACCATTTCCACCACCCAATACTTTGGATATAACCGATACGACGATGAAAAACACTAGCGGGAATATCCGCCCACCCATTTTGGACGCTTTTTTTACGAAGGCTCTTTCAAATGAACTGTCCCCTACAATTGCTCAATGAAAATTGCAATTATTAAATTCATATTTCCAATTTATACTAATGACTTATTCCGTATCTACATTTATTTTGGTTTCGTTAATTATTTATAATTATATTTTCCTTATATCACATCATTTTACACCGAGTTAATTTTATCATTGTCCATTTGTATTTTCTGTAATGTTGGTGCTTATCTCGTTAGCAACAGGAATTTTAAAATAAACTACGAATCTATAGAATGTTATGTTGAAACACACTTTCACATTTAAGTATTAGTTAGGATTTGAGGACAATGGCCGTTTAAGTGTAACCGTGTAATGGATTTGATTCAAAGCTAAAGAACCTCCTCGTTTTGTTTTCACCACAATCCAACGGATTCTTCGAGCAGTAATGGTATCCAAAGCCGATTGTCGGCTACGACGACTGTTCACATATAAGGAGATCAGCCAGGTGCGCAGAACATATTATAGTGCACAAGCATTTGCGCTGACAGAGGTTCACTCCCTATTCCCTCAATCTCATAGCCCGATTGGGATGGAAAATCCGACACGACCGGAGAGAGATCAGAAGCAGGACCGACATTAACATGCTCTCCGATGCACGGGTGTATCAATCACCAACTTCCAGACTCCGGATTGCTTTGTGAAAGTTTCTAAAACCCACAAAGAGATTTCACCCTGACAGGGGATCGGACCCAAGACCTCGTGCACAGCAGTCGGCTATGCGACAGCTAGACTAACGAGGCATTTTGAGCAAAAGCTAGCATTTGAATAAATTGAATAGCATATGAATCAGACGTGATTTTCCTCGCAGTATGTACATTTTTGCTTACACTTTGCCTTTACTGCCTAGCCTTTTCCCAACTGTGTTGGGGTCGGCTTCCAGTCTAACCGGATGCAGCTGAGAACCAGCGTTGTACATGGAGCGACTGCCTGTCTGACCCCCACAAGCAAGTAACCCGATACCCATCGAGCTATCAGAATGAGAGAATAGGGAGTGCGCAAATACTTGTGCTTTGTAATATGTCCTGCGCAACTGGCTGATCTCCTTATATAAGAACAGCCACCGTGGCCGACAATCGGCCTTGGTCGTTATTACTCCTCATTGTTATCAAATACTTAAAATATAGGAATTTGCAAGAAAAAAAACAGGTTGGTTTTTGATGATATTTATTATGTGTCTGTACCAAGGGGTTAGACTAGTTACCGACTGTTATCTAAAATTAATTTTTTAATGTAATTCTAAATGAATTTGTATAGTGATAAATAAATCCTTAAAAGCATTACATTTATTTCGGTGTTTTTTCCTGGATCTTTTTATTGTTCTAATTAGGCACTTACAACCGAGTTGATTATAATCCGGTGTCTGTGTACAGTCGACAGCAAGTCAGTGTACCCAAATCTGTCAAATTTTACCAATCAAACATTACCTTCCACTATTGTGATAAGGTTGAAAATCGATCGCAGAAATTTGACAGATTTGGGTACACCGACTTGCTATCGATTGCACCTTTATATTTAAATAATATAAATATCTTGTTTTGTTTTTGTTCCCCAACATTATTCTGGAAGAAAAAGAAACAATAACTTCAATTGGTCTGATGAATAAAACTCCTATAACTTACACATATCTTTCGGTATATTATTCAAAATTCGGTCGAATTCCTAGGGGTTCATGTAAGGCTTACCTATAAAGTCGATGCTATGCAAACCAAATGCTTCTACGAAGTCATTCAGATCGCAGCAGTAAGTGTATTTATTACTGTCTGAAAACCAATACAATATGTCGTTCGTTTGGCTGATGTCTTTGCATTTAATATCTGTGTCCACTGGTGTTGGGTCATTCACGTGAATTATAGCAACAATGTCATCGTCTAATTTTAACACCTAAAAGAAATAAGATTTAGATTAATAATTTAAATATTTCCATCATAATACTTTCATATCATATTCATTTATCATCTGATTACGAGAAAAACATAATGCGCGGGTCAAGCTTGACGCTGTATTTATAATTACTAACCGACTTTCCAATACATAGGACGTTCCCAATTCGACCGCGTATATATTTTTTACTTTTAGCAAGCGTTTTGAAAAAAGAACCCCAAAAGAAAGTGGAAAGGGTGCATTTGCGCATAGGTACACTGTTGCAATGTTCTTAATTTTGACAACTTTTCTTTGGAATTGTCTGTCAGACATTTATCTAGAACTTTACAAATATCTGGAATCTGTGAAACTGACCCCTGTTGGTTTAATTTTGAACTAGCCATTTGCTTCGTACACCAAATAGATCCCTACCTCACACTATCTCGTACCCCTAAATAGATCGATAAATCCCGTAATGCGCAGTTTGCCACCAGCGTTTTTTTAACATGATGCTTTAATTAAAACATAATGGCGAATTATGTATGTACCAAAGGACGACAAATCAGGTAAATCAGATTTTCCTTAAATTAAGAACTCGTTTCATTTATATACCTTCCACAAATAACGTGGTACGAGCAGTCCATATTTCTGTTGATAGGTGTGTGTACCAGACCAGGCGACGATGTTATCGTAGTTGAATAGCTGTTCCCTCACCATGCCTTCTATGTCTTCCCAAGTTGTTTGCTGTAACAATAGATGTACCTGAGTGTTGCCTTCACTTCTTCCTTACTTAATATTATAAAGCTGAAGAGCATGTTTGCTTCCTCGAATGCCCTAGTCTCAGGAACTATTGATGCTATTTGAAAAGATTTCAGTTTTCATTTTAGCGTTATATAGACCATTTATCAAGGAAGGCTACAGGCTACTTTTTATCAGATTGCGGTAGAATTTTTAAACTGATATATTGTGTAGATCAATATCGGGGATTTGTTTATTTTGATCCGTTACCAGACCACCTTCCTCGTATTCAGTCAAATTACAAAATATAGCTTATATGTATGTGTTTTCTTACCATTGGACTATTTTCACAGGCACGCCAATATGGGAACTCATTCAAATAATTTAAGAACGTAGTTTTCTTAGCAGCGTTGTAATTAAAGTCTCTAGGGTTGACAAGATGAGTTTTATTATAACAGCAAGTTTGGCAAGTAAATTCACCTTGAAATCTTGGATTTCCAATTTCTGGGTATGTAAACCAATCGTGGACACCGCTTAAACTGCCGTCTGTCTTCGTGAGTAATGTTCGAGCATAAAGAGGTATATTCTTGGCATGATCAAAACAGACCTCATAAGTTTCTACAAATTCAGATATTCGATACCCGACTCTCATCAGTTCAGAAGTATCAGTCAAACATGTTTTGTGTTCTCTGACAACAGAAGTTTGCATATCGTTATTGCAAATTAAATCTATAAGCTTGTAGAATTTATTATTTATTAAGAATGTGTCTTCTTTGTGACAAGACGCTTTCAATTCAGTTATCTGAGGAAAGTTTCTAAAAGTATTTAGTGTGCCTTTACTATCGTAGGGGCAAGAGAATGTGATGCTATCTCCTTGTTCTACTATTGAATCATGCTTTGTGTAGTCCCATCGTGGCCATGTCAGTTCTTCAGTGAGCATGAGAGGCATATTTTTGATTTCCTCCAGTTTCCTGCTCACGAAACATGCTGTAAATGTTTTTTTAAATATTATGTTTATATACTGCTTAAAAAAATGTAGTAGAGAATAATAAAATATGAGAAAAGCCTGTACTGTTTTTATCCTCAACATATTTTAAAGACAAAATAACTTACCTGAAGACTTGACATCAAAGTACCTAGTGACTGATCCGTGCACGTTACTTATGCTACATCTATAGTGTCCCCACTTAAATTGATCGCCTACTTTTTTTAAATCCTCATTGTTTAAAAGTTTGCCATTGAATTTCCACTCCACCTGAAAATATTCGCACTCAATACAATGTCAATCACTACTAATAAAAAATTAAAAAATATTGCTGCATGTCAGTTTATTTCACTTCACGACATGATGGATTCGAAGATGAAAGAAGAAATAGAAGGTAGCGTTAACCAAATGCTAAGAGTATTTCTTTCGAGATAAGAGTGAAGCAGTACATTCGTTTTATTTCGATGTTGACTTACTTGTGCCTCCGGTTTTGCGTCACCCTCACAATGGGATAAGATGTCTCCTACATCACCACGCCAGTCGTCTACTTGGAAATTATCTGGAATCTTCGGTGGGAAGCCAATATCCACCACGTATGTATGTGTGCGTGTGTACCCACGAGCGTCACTTATACGGCATGTGTAGTTACCATCGTTGGAAAATGTAGGTTTAACTATTTCAATGTATGGTTTATGTGTGAAAACTTCTTCTGTTTCCTGTAAATGGCAAAAATGATTTGACGAAGTCGGAGACTGCCTGAAAAGTATCTTAGATTTTAAAAGTCGTGGTAACTGGTGTGATACATGCCAACTCGTTTATAGGCATAATCTAGCTACATGAAGAAAAGGACGTAAAATATTATTTTAGGTAAGTCTGTAAGTTTGCAATTTAAAAATCCTAACATACTCACAATGAACCATCTAACTGATTGAGACGAAGAATTATACCCTTCACAATCTAATTTTGTAGTTTTGCCCCATAATATGTAAATGTACTTGCTTCTTTCCAACCGGTTGATAAATTCTGAAATTAACACAATCAGTTTTATATACATACTTAAATTTATTATTATTAATTAATTATTAATTAATTTATTATTAATGGAAATAAGTATGTATATATTTTCGTTAATAAAAAAAAAACTTAAATTTAGATTTCTGATAACAATGAAATGTTTCACTTACTATCAACCCTAGCTTCAAATGTCTTTGTAGTTGAACCAATATAGTTTTTAGCTTCACACGTATAGAAAGTAGAGTCCTGTTCTACTGGATTCTTAATAACAAGAGCGCCATCATCTATCGTGTATTTAGTATCTGAAACAGTTGACATCTCAGTATTGTCATGATTGCAAGCATACTACATATCTGCCATACCCCAACTTTACACTTGTAAGTTGCCTCCGTAAAAATTACGTAAGTAGCTTTCGTAAGTTATAAATAGTTTTGAGATATTACTGAAAGTGGCTTACGAGGCTTATATCTATAAAATCGTAAGTTGCTACTTACGTGAGCAAAATAACTTAAGTGCAAGGCTGGCTTTGTGTTTCATTTTCTAATAATTTACTTACTGGGATTTATTATTCTGCCATTTAATTTCCATGTGATCAGTGGTCGTGGATTGCCGACGACGTCACAAGGAATTCTAAATGCTATATCACCTTCAAGACCTTCATACACGATAGATGATTTTGAAACTATCGTCGGTGGAGCTGTTGACAGAAATATGTTTATTACTATCATAGTTTTAGGACTACTAGAGAGTACTATTGTTTTTATTTAAGATTAACAATTACTTACATTCAATAATAAGTGTAGTAATATGTTCGTCTGTGCCGGCGACGTTAACTGCTATACACTTGTAACGACCAGCGTGTTTATCTCCTACATTTTCTAAAATCAGCCTTTTCCCTGATCCGGATAAAGTCAACAGTTTTGATCCACGTTCAACGATATACTTCCAATATATCTGAGGAACCGGTGAGCCCCTGACAACGCTGAAATAAATATTTAATCGTGTTAATAATTTGCATAAGTTGCAACAACCTAACTTAGATAGAAAATTTTGTGTCTTTATATTCTAATAGGTATATAAGAAATAGGTTTACGAAACATAAATCTTTGTTTTGTCACGATAATTCTTACTCGCATTCTATAACCGCGTTAAAACCTTTAGTAGCTCTCACTTCTGCCTTTCCCGTAATTCTTGGGGCCGCTGAAATGAAGAAAAATATATTTTTATCAAAGTAAATTTTGCGGTTCCATCGGCGCTCTGAAGGACTTTTTGGAAAATCTGGGTGAAAAATTGCCTTTAATTTCTTAAGTGTTACTTCGCTCATACACCGTACTTATCCCAAAAGATCAGTTAGTATTAGACTGCGATAGCCTAATAAAGAAACAAATTCACGTTCGTATTTTCAACATAAATGGAAGACTGAGTCAATAAGGAGTAATCTCTAGATTTACTAAACCAATGTTATATGTATATATTATATAAAACTAATATTATTATTTTACCAATAGAAAACCAATAGGAAACTGTTTTGGATCATGTATGACTTATGTTTGTAATTCTTTTATGTTTCTAAGATATCTGTTTGTTTCCCAAATAAAATAAAAAAAAAAAAAAAAAAAAAAGAAAGCCGTGAGTTAATATTTATTCTGGTATGGAAAATAAGTAAGTACTTCTCTCGGGATGAGGGCAAATCGCGAATGGAAATAATGTACTATACTAATAATGAACCGGCGAGATTTTGTACCCGACGACATCTTTTAAACATCTTAGTTGAAACCTATTAAGCCTCTCAAAATCGGACAGTTCAATGAAAAAGTCGGATAACTTACTATCCAAGCGGTCCACTAGGGCCACTTATACTAGAGCCTGCCGGGGCTGCGGTATTGTTCGAAAGCGTTCCCGCGGCCCAGGTACACAAAGGGCTCAAGAAGGAAGACGGTGGGTTTCAGTCAGTAAAAGTTTTACTTACTATGAATTTTAACCATGAATGCTTTATTTGCTGAACCGATATAGTTTTTGGCTTCACATGTGTACGATGTCGAGTCATTTTCATTTAAATTCTTTATTATCAAAGCTCCATTTTCTATGGAATACTTGTCGCCTGAAAGAAATATGATACATTTATTTAAACAAAACGTCGGTCGTGATAATTTTGATTTACAGTACTGGCGACGCGGCGAGACATATTAATATTTCTACTGCCTGAAAGTTTTAGTTCAGTTTCATAGGTTTTTCTTCATTAATTCTTCATTTTCGAATATCTTTAAATCGAAATACTACACAATTTTACCTTTTGTTGTAAACTCACTGGTAAGGTACTTACTTAGTGTTATAAGTTTGTCATTTATTTTCCAAGAAATAACCGGTAATGGGTTACCAATCACTTCACAAGGAATCCTTAGAGCTTGGTTTCCTTCAATACCTTCATATACTGACAGTTTTTTTGACGTAATAGTTGGTGGAGCTGTAGAAAAAAAATATTTAATTTTAATATAGAGTTCATGTATTGAGATTATTTAATATTTTCTGTAAGAAATCCCGCTTACATTCCACAATAAGTGTAGTGACATGCTCATCTTTGCCTGCATCATTTTCTGCTACACATTTATAACTACCAGCATTTTTTTCTTCTACATTTGGAAGAAGTAATTTTTGAGATCCAAACGACAATTTCAAATTCTTGTATTCAACTTTATCCCAATAAAACCAAGTTATATCTGGTGCTGGTATGCCTTTAATGATGCTGAAAAAATAAGTAGATAATTTTCAAGATTTAGACCTTGCTACCACATAGACCAATTTCTTCTTTGCATCAATGTAGGTAATAGAGTAGGAACTTACTTGCATTCTATAACAGCATTAGAACCTTTGATAACTTTAACTTCGGCCAATCCTGATATTCTTGGAGTGGCTAAAATAATAATTAGTAATAAAGTTCTTTTACGACAAAATGTAATTCATCAATAGTGGCCTGGATAATTAATAGCGTCAAGAAAGGACATAATATAAGATACAATACAATTTATAGAGACCATAGGAGTAATATTGAGTAAACATATAAGATGAAGGTAAATATGATTAAAATGGTAAAAATCTTGTATGTCTGAAATCTTCGAGTACTTACTGTGAACTCTCACGATAAAGGCTGCTTTAGCTGATCCAACATAGTTCTTAGCTTCACACGTATACGATGTCGAGTCATTTTCATTCAAATTCTTTATTATAAGAGTCCCATCTTCTATAGAATATTTTTTATCTGGAACAGTTCATAAAACAAAGTTTTTCCATCAACCTAATTTCTGTTGGGTGCAGATTTTTGCCAAAAGGATATTTTATCCGTATTTATACTTTAATATTAATTTCTTATTCAACTTCAACTCTTAGTTTTTTTTCTCAAATCATTACGTTGTAAAAAACAGCTGTGTCGATGGGAAGTTTGTTCATCACCATTTCTTCTTCCCAGCTAGAACACTAAGATGCGGTGAAAGAGAGGCGTTTTGGGAGTACTTTACAATGTACCTAATTGACGTGAAAAAGTAAAAGGGCTTTTCTATTGCCTAATCTATAATACACATATTTGTATTATTTATTACTTTAATCTTTACTTTTGCATGTGCTTAACGTATCTTTTGACTCTTGTCTCTCTTATCTCCAATTGCTTACGTACTTACTCTGTTTACCGGCTTACAACTAGATCTCGATACCTTCAAATTATTTTTTTTTACTTACTGGATGTTATTACAGTTCCATTCATTTTCCATACAATAACTGCTTTTGGATTCCCTACAGCTTTACATGGTATAGTCAACGACTTTCCTTCGAAGTTTTCGTACATCTCCTGAGATTGTGATATCGTTGGTGGAACTGTCGACAAATTATATTTCTATAATATTATTAAATACTGTGATTTTCTTTTTTGGTTCTTTAAAATTGGACGTTTCAATTATGAGCGATTTGTCGTTTGACACACGGACATTTGCATATTTTCGCATGGAGAAAGAAGAAATACCTAGTAGGTAAATGAAATTCGATTGCAACTTTGGTTTTAATTGTCACGCTTGCAATTAATAGGTCATGACTGGAGTGATAAAAGAGAATTGTTTAAGAAACAGAATGACGACAATGTACGTTGTATTTTTGAAGGCGGGAATTATGTATATAACAAGGAAAAGATAAAATATTTTACAATCAACAACAAGGTTCGTGATATGCTCATCTTTTCCTGCGACGTTCGTTGCCACACATTTGTAACTTCCTTCTTTTTGGTAGGTCACACTCAATATCCTTAACTCATCTCCTGACCCAGGCACAGGTCTAAAGTCTTTTCCAAACTTGTCTTTATATTCCCAAGCTATTTTCGGTTTTGGTGAGCCTTTGATGATTCTGGAAAGTTATTCATAGTTAGATAGATTTTAAAAGTAGGAACCTAACCCGTCGAAAGTTTTATCTGATCTTTCGCTTGACATAATAACAAAAATCGTCAAGAAGGTATAATAGATGAAACTTACTTGCATTTTATTACAGCATTCGTACCTCGAATGACCCTGGTTTCATTCGTACCAGTTATCTTAGGAGGCGCTAAAAGTCAATATTAATATCAGCTTCATGATAAAGTATATGTTATGTGAAATACCCATAGCGAATATGGCAAAGCAATTCATGAACATTGTAAGAGGAAAAAATGTGTAATCAGTAAAACGCAGGGAAAAAGATACAGGATATAATATGTTTTTTTTGCTGAAGATAATAATAATGGCGTCCAGACCGATGGTCGGCTATGACGACTGTTCTCATACAGGGACAAAAGCCAGCTGCACAAGACATATTGTAGTGCTTTAGAATTTGTGCAGATAGTTGCACTCCCTATTCCTTCAATCTCAGCACGATGGGACAGCAATACTATACGATCGAAGAGAGATCAGGCGCAGGCCGATATTTTCATGCTCGTTGAAGCACGGGTGTATCAACCATTAATTTCCAGTCTCCGGGCTACTTTTCGAAAGTTTATTTAAACCACAAATCGATTCCGGGAATCGAAACCGTGCACAACAGTCGCGCTATGCGACTACTAGACCAGTAGGTAACACAATTTAAATATACTATTATAAATTACATACTGAATGAACTTACTCAATATTATCCCAACGTTTTTACTAACGCTTGCTATACAAATGTAACGACCGACGGTATCAAAATCCATTTTCATGATTCTTAGTACTGTTCCATTATTTGCTATCGAATACTTTTCCGACGGCACTATTTGATTCATCATTCCTGTTTTCCCATCGGTATAGTACCAATGAATTCGTATTGGTACGGTTGAATGAATTTCACATTTTATGATACGGTCGGAACCGTACGGCACGTTAGTGGTACCTTTATGGGAAGAAATTATATTATTGTTATTTAGCAGGTTAGTTTCTTTAACTTTACCAACTACATAAACGTCCTTTTTTTAAATGTTTAATTCGACTTGGAATTCGTATTTCATATGAATTTTCGCTTTAAACTTTTCAGTTGTTTTGAGACAACTAACGTTTATATAGTCGGTGAGAGTCTTGTTTAGAATTAATTCTAAAGATTTTACTGATCTATTTTTATTTTATTGATTTCCTTGCCTTGCCTTTCTTTCATCATAGCTGCATAGATATCACAAACACGCATCTCTAATAAAACTTCTACATCGAAAGGTATTTTTTTTTGTTGCTTATAAAATGCGTAGTATCATCATCATTGAGTTATCTGATTTCGAAATAAACATACCTGTGTCTTCGCTGGAGTCCAGTAGTAAATTTTCGATCTTAGAACAGGAGCTTGATACACTCAATAAATTGGCTATAATCAATATTAACACGTATTTCCACATTTTTAATAAGGTTCGCCCCATATTGTTCTGACTTACTGTTCATGAAAAAATGCGTTATTTTATGTGGGATCTATTGTTTTATATATTGCAATGTTGTCCTCCAGATAAGGTTACATGTTGGTTTGACTAAGATTTATATCCGTATTTGTTAGTTGTTCTAAGTTTAGAAGCAACTGTAAAATCGATCGTTTTGCGATCAGTTTCCTGTTAAACTTATGATTACTCTTTTACCTACCGGTATAGTTGGCATTCAAAATCACAGATTTTTATGTCCATTTCTATTGTAGTATTCGGTAGCTACCTACTGTCTTGTACGAACATTATCTAAAGAAATATTAAAATTTTACCCTACATAGAGGTAAGCTGCGCTCTGTTGCATGAAGGGAACTTTAATTACAATTTTGTAAGACCTCACAGTGTTTGTGCTCATGAAAATTAAGTCGAAATAAATAGTCACATCACGTTTATTAAAGAAGTAATTTATTGTAATAATTAAACCAATACATCTAAAATTATGTAATTAATGGCTTATTGCACTTTGACATAAATATTGATGCTGTCAGTACCGATACTGTTGTCTGCTATGCACAGGTATGATCCTTCATTGGTGTATTTCACATTGTTTAAATACAGTGGACGAGACGAAACGCTCCTAGAAAAAAGAAAATGATCTAAAATGGAAGAATAATGAGAAAGATGTAAGTATATAATTGTTGAAAGTCACGATATTTAACGTTGTGGTAAAAAATAAAATAGAAATAAATAGGTTTAAAAAAGTACCATTTGGATGGTTCTTAGGAACAGGATTACAAAGCAGTCTGTGAATGACAACCTGTTACTAAAATTGTTATATTAAGAACATTACACAGACGCCATCAACAACAGACAACAGACACATCAACTTGCCTCAATCTGTCAAATTTCGTCAATAGATTTTCAACCTTATCACAATAGTGGAAGGTTAATGTTCGATTGGTAAAGTTTGACAGATTCAGGTAGGATGACCTGCTGTCGTCTGTACCTACTCAGTTCGTGGTCTTCGTCACAACCTAAAATATCCAGTATTCGACAAAGGCCTCCCCATATTTGGGAGGATTTGCTCATACTCACAGCTTAAGGCATGTGTGTTGGCGAGCACAGAGTGGGATATTTTTAGTTTCGGAGATGCTGCTGCCTATTTCCAAGCATGAACTTTAATATCCCACTTGGTACTCTATACATATATGCCGCTGTCAGTTATACTACTCGGTTATTTTAATGTAAAGTTATCAATAGTATTGAAATACCTTGACAAAATTGATACAGTGGAATCTGGCGCTATGAACTCCCAGGTAGCAGATGGCTCGGGGTTGCCGTACTGTACGTTGCAGTTCAGCACGAGACTGTCACCAGTTCTTGCCACCACAGTCTTGCGACTAGGCGCTTCAATATAAGGCGCAACTGAAAAATAATTAACGCTTTATATCATGCACACAAATGTCATGTAGTTACTATGTACCTAAGGCCAAGATATTATTGATCCGCAGGTTTTGATGAAAAGTTATATGTAGTTATTTTACTATAAGTAAAAGAGGAAAAGGTATTTTAGGTAGTATGGGTATTATAACAGTTGGTACGAAAATTGATGCGTGAGGTTTTTCATGTAGTAAACTAGTAGTCGAGAAGGTATTGAACATAAAACATGATTTGAAAATCATGGTGTCCCATGTTCGGCCGTTTCAAAGATATGAGGTAATAAAGAATATTACCTACGTGCATACATACTTAAAACATAACTCTTCGTGGTAGTTGGGTAAAAAGGGAATAAGTAGAGGATGGAATTCTACCGAATGTTGTTACAATGCCGGGATATTCGGCCCAGGGTTTGGGCTTATTATCCTTGATTTGCAGGAATTTAACTTACCAAGAACATTCACTGTTACAGTTTTTCTCGCCACACCGTAATCATTTTCAGCAATGCACTCATACTCGCCAGAATCTTTCCACAAGGCTCTAAACCTGAAGAAAAATAACACTATCAGCCACCAGTAAAACCGATTTAATATATTCTGTGTATACTGTATATACTGTATTGTGTATACTGTATTCCAAAATTATGAAAATATGGTCCGTTAATCCGGAATAAAACTACAATCTATGTCTGTTCATCGGAAAGATAAAATAACCTAAAAGCATGATTCACTTAAATTATTTTGCACTTAGTTTCAAACTTTGATAACAGAATTGTTACCTTCAAACAGTGTATATTCTGCAACAACATTTTTTTTGTTATCACCAAAATAAAGAGTTTATTAAAGGTCAAGCCAATCGCTTTAAAAAAACCCAAGCTTTACCGGTGATTGTAATGTTCGTCGGTAAGATGTCTGCTGTCCAATATGACTTCGTGTGGGATCTCCCAATGCACTCTTGCTTCTGGAAAGGCTTCAACCTTGCACGGCAGCACTACGTCATCTTCTTCTTTAACTGTCACGGTAGCGGTTTCAGCATCCGATATCGATGGCGGATCTAACATGAAAATATTACATTATATTTGGATTTGATTTGAACTCGCAGTAACTATTAATAATTCATTGTCGACCACGGCGGTTATTCTCATGTAAGAGGATTAGCCAGCTGCAGCCAGTGCAGGACATATAGTGCACAAGCGTTAGCGCAAACACAGGTACAATCACTATTCCCTCACTCTCGTAGCCCGATACGGATAGAGATCAGGCGCAGGACCGGCATTAACGTGCTCTTCGATGCACGAGTGTATCAATCACCAACTTCCAAATTCCGGGCTGTTTTGTGAAGTCTAAAACCCATAAAGCGATTTCCGCTCGACCCGGGAATCGAACCCGAATATTAGTATTAGTTTGATTTTATGGTGAATAAAAATTCTCTTACATTGCAATTGGACAAGGATTACTGCAGTACTAGACCCTTCTATATTATTGGCCCTACACCTGTATTTGCCGTAGTGTGTACGCGTTGCTGATGCTATCTTTAACTTCCCATCATCAGTAACTTCTGTGCCTTTCGGTAAATCACAGTAGTCATATGCACGATAGGGTAGAAATTCCCATGTTATGGTAGGTGTTGGCTTTCCTTTAATTAATCTGAAAGTAAACAGTTAAATCATTCAATTACTGTAAAATTCAAAAATCTATCTATCTGTCGATTCAGTTACTAGAGATAGAAATTTGACATTAATTGTATGGAGCTAATGTCAAAATTCAAACTCTAGTAAGCAATTCAACAGATAGATAAGTTATTGGGAATGGAAGTTAGTCTCTATCAAAAAGTAAAGATAGATCTGTAAATTTATTATTTTTCAAACCCTGGCAGTTACTAAATACAAATACTTTTTTTTAATATGATGAGATGGAGATTGGACAATGTGGGTAAGGGTTATAACCGACAATTTAGCTTTGTTATTTGTCTCCCTGCGATGTTTACCTGCATTCAAGGTAACTCGTATCTCCAAGCCTTANAGGTAGGATGACCTGCTGTCGTCTGTACCTACTCAGTTCGTGGTCTTCGTCACAACCTAAAATATCCAGTATTCGACAAAGGCCTCCCCATATTTGGGAGGATTTGCTCATACTCACAGCTTAAGGCATGTGTGTTGGCGAGCACAGAGTGGGATATTTTTAGTTTCGGAGATGCTGCTGCCTATTTCCAAGCATGAACTTTAATATCCCACTTGGTACTCTATACATATATGCCGCTGTCAGTTATACTACTCGGTTATTTTAATGTAAAGTTATCAATAGTATTGAAATACCTTGACAAAATTGATACAGTGGAATCTGGCGCTATGAACTCCCAGGTAGCAGATGGCTCGGGGTTGCCGTACTGTACGTTGCAGTTCAGCACGAGACTGTCACCAGTTCTTGCCACCACAGTCTTGCGACTAGGCGCTTCAATATAAGGCGCAACTGAAAAATAATTAACGCTTTATATCATGCACACAAATGTCATGTAGTTACTATGTACCTAAGGCCAAGATATTATTGATCCGCAGGTTTTGATGAAAAGTTATATGTAGTTATTTTACTATAAGTAAAAGAGGAAAAGGTATTTTAGGTAGTATGGGTATTATAACAGTTGGTACGAAAATTGATGCGTGAGGTTTTTCATGTAGTAAACTAGTAGTCGAGAAGGTATTGAACATAAAACATGATTTGAAAATCATGGTGTCCCATGTTCGGCCGTTTCAAAGATATGAGGTAATAAAGAATATTACCTACGTGCATACATACTTAAAACATAACTCTTCGTGGTAGTTGGGTAAAAAGGGAATAAGTAGAGGATGGAATTCTACCGAATGTTGTTACAATGCCGGGATATTCGGCCCAGGGTTTGGGCTTATTATCCTTGATTTGCAGGAATTTAACTTACCAAGAACATTCACTGTTACAGTTTTTCTCGCCACACCGTAATCATTTTCAGCAATGCACTCATACTCGCCAGAATCTTTCCACAAGGCTCTAAACCTGAAGAAAAATAACACTATCAGCCACCAGTAAAACCGATTTAATATATTCTGTGTATACTGTATATACTGTATTGTGTATACTGTATTCCAAAATTATGAAAATATGGTCCGTTAATCCGGAATAAAACTACAATCTATGTCTGTTCATCGGAAAGATAAAATAACCTAAAAGCATGATTCACTTAAATTATTTTGCACTTAGTTTCAAACTTTGATAACAGAATTGTTACCTTCAAACAGTGTATATTCTGCAACAACATTTTTTTTGTTATCACCAAAATAAAGAGTTTATTAAAGGTCAAGCCAATCGCTTTAAAAAAACCCAAGCTTTACCGGTGATTGTAATGTTCGTCGGTAAGATGTCTGCTGTCCAATATGACTTCGTGTGGGATCTCCCAATGCACTCTTGCTTCTGGAAAGGCTTCAACCTTGCACGGCAGCACTACGTCATCTTCTTCTTTAACTGTCACGGTAGCGGTTTCAGCATCCGATATCGATGGCGGATCTAACATGAAAATATTACATTATATTTGGATTTGATTTGAACTCGCAGTAACTATTAATAATTCATTGTCGACCACGGCGGTTATTCTCATGTAAGAGGATTAGCCAGCTGCAGCCAGTGCAGGACATATAGTGCACAAGCGTTAGCGCAAACACAGGTACAATCACTATTCCCTCACTCTCGTAGCCCGATACGGATAGAGATCAGGCGCAGGACCGGCATTAACGTGCTCTTCGATGCACGAGTGTATCAATCACCAACTTCCAAATTCCGGGCTGTTTTGTGAAGTCTAAAACCCATAAAGCGATTTCCGCTCGACCCGGGAATCGAACCCGAATATTAGTATTAGTTTGATTTTATGGTGAATAAAAATTCTCTTACATTGCAATTGGACAAGGATTACTGCAGTACTAGACCCTTCTATATTATTGGCCCTACACCTGTATTTGCCGTAGTGTGTACGCGTTGCTGATGCTATCTTTAACTTCCCATCATCAGTAACTTCTGTGCCTTTCGGTAAATCACAGTAGTCATATGCACGATAGGGTAGAAATTCCCATGTTATGGTAGGTGTTGGCTTTCCTTTAATTAATCTGAAAGTAAACAGTTAAATCATTCAATTACTGTAAAATTCAAAAATCTATCTATCTGTCGATTCAGTTACTAGAGATAGAAATTTGACATTAATTGTATGGAGCTAATGTCAAAATTCAAACTCTAGTAAGCAATTCAACAGATAGATAAGTTATTGGGAATGGAAGTTAGTCTCTATCAAAAAGTAAAGATAGATCTGTAAATTTATTATTTTTCAAACCCTGGCAGTTACTAAATACAAATACTTTTTTTTAATATGATGAGATGGAGATTGGACAATGTGGGTAAGGGTTATAACCGACAATTTAGCTTTGTTATTTGTCTCCCTGCGATGTTTACCTGCATTCAAGGTAACTCGTATCTCCAAGCCTTAGATTAACGGTATCACTATCAATAGCGACTTCAGGGGCTTCTGCAATATTAAAAATGTCATTAAATTAAAAAGAAGTTTTAGATATCCAAAGTGCAGTACTTCATACAGATAGTTTTTCTATACTAATAATATAAAGTCGAAGAGTTTGTTTGTTTTCAACGCTCTAGTCACAGAAACTTCTGGTCAGATTTGAAAAAATCTTTCAGTGTTAGATAGTCAATTTATCGAGGAAGATTATAGGCTACTTTTTATCCGGATGTGCAGAGTAGTTCAGAGAATCTAGTGTACATAAAAAGGTGACCTTACCTATGCCCGAAATTGAAACCGTGGCGGTAAAACTTCTGACATTAGCTTCGTTGGTGACATCACATTTGTATTCACCTATATTTTTAGTAGTCATATTTTTGATCCATAAGGTGTTTGTCTCGGGGTCTATTTGGACATCATCAGACGGGAATATGGTAGTATCGTTGTGGGACCACCTAATTTCTGCAGCTGGATATGCTGACACTTCACAGTACAGTTTGCCTTCACTCCCGTATACGATAGTTTGGTCTACAATAATAAAATCACTAGGACGATTACGATATATGGAAATTATTTATATAAATGTAAATATGTTGCTTACATATTTGTTTCCTATGCTTTTACTAAGGGACACATTAACTTTGTCGCTAGTTCCTACAGAAATTCTTTCCTCACCGAATGGAAACTTAATTTGCAGGATTATAATTTATGATTCATCAGTTTCACAAGTTTAGATAAGTAATCTCTTATTTACATTTACAGCGCTATACTCTATTTGAGTAGGCAAACTAAAAGTAAACAATCTCCATACGACCATTTTCCTCAATTATTATTGATTTATTTGGTGAAATAATTGCTATTATATCTAATCTATTTCTAGTCATGCCTTATATTCTAATGATAAGATCGATAAAACCCATTAATTTAAAAAAAAAATACCTGAAGGAGTCTGAATAATCTCAAATGTAAACGGCCTATGCACATTAACGTCAATACTTCGATTATCTTCACCTTCGGAATTTTTCGCTTTACAGTATATTGTGGAATTGACCGTTGTATTTTCTATGCTAACATAACTTATGTATATTGATGGTATTTCCAATAACTCATTCTGGAACATAATAATATTATTGTTAATGTTTTTGTAAACCAACGTTGTTTTAGATAAGAGCCTTACGACCAGCTCAAATGAGGCGGAATTTCCCAACTGATTAAAATGAAGTGTACAATATTATGGCCCCGCAGATCGATCGATCATAAGGTAATGCAACGCTTGACACGTTCGGTCTATGGATAAGTGACCGTATATTCATGACGAATTCTTTTGTTTTATTTGAATGCACAATAGATTGGTGTGTCCCGGCTGTTATTTGAACATCTTTGTCAGTCAGAAGCCAGAAATTCTGACAACCAGTCTTATCAAGGCATATCTGTAACTAGGTTGAGGAGGTCAGACAGGCAGTCGCTCCATGTAAAACACAGGTACACAGCTGCATCCGTCTAGATGAGATAGCGACCTCAAGATAATTGGGAAAAGGCTAGGCAGATGACGATTTGTATTCACTCTTACCTCTGATGGCAATGTATTTCCATCACTGTCCTCCCACGTGATGTTTGGTGTTGGGTAGCCAGTAACTTTACATGCTAAAGTAGCATTTGTTCCGAATTCTATCACCACTGGTGCAGTGTCCAGTATTACTGAATAAGGTTTAGTCCAAGTTGGATCTGTTCCAGTCGCTAAAATGTCATAACCAACATGTCAGCATATTTCAAAATTATTGGGATAATTATTTAATATAATCCGAGGAATCATGACGTTTTATTCTTTAAGTTTCTTAATTTTAAAATTATATGCCTATCATTTAATAAAAGTTAATTAAATTAAATTCTTGTTGATATAGGTACAGTCCATGATATATCAATACCTTTTTGAGGAATAATGATTTCTGATGAACCCTGAATTTCTTGGAATGTAGTTGTATGAGACCCCTTTATCTGGAATTGAAAATGAAAGTACTGTTATTTAAAATGGCTATGATCGTAAAATGCAACGTTGACTAAAGTAAAATATTTAATATTATCATTTTATGCTGTATTTGGTTATATTTATCTTAATTTTAAAAGTTGTAAGTATAAAGATTTCTGGATAACCTGAAGTTTGGTTCAGACATGCCGAGATAGTCGGACATCGAAATTTGGTAGTATTACTAAAATTATTTTTTATAATAACAATATTTATAACGCATTTGGCTGCGCTTGCGTTATGTTGTGTCGCAGCACTCTAAAAGAGTCGTTCAATCAAACATCTAGCTTTATAATAGAATACTCGTATTTCGAAGGGGGAAGCTATTTGATTGAACGGCTATTTCAACCAGTTTGCTGCAACATCAATGCTAATATAATAAAGAGAAATATTTTTGTTTGTATCTTAAAAGCGCCGAAACTACTAACCCAACGATACTAACTAAACCCATCTGAAAAAATATTTTACTGTTGGAAGCTCCGGGTACGGAAAGAACTTTCTTCATGATGTGAGTAAAACCGTGAGAAAAGTGCTAGTATTACATAATATTAATGTAGATATATCGCAAATCAATAATAAATACCCAAATGCGAAAAGATTTCTCAGGTTCAATGACTGTGTTGGTCAGGTAGATGCTTTCGGTAGCAGTTTGTTGTATCGTCAATGATTTTCGCTCTTCTTCATCAACCACTTGTATTTCTATTCCTTCAATTTTCAGTTTATCTTGCGATGCATCGACGAGGATGTTATTTAATCTCCCTGTAACATATTATATTTTTTAGAAACATTTTCATGATGAAATTATTATAATAAGGTAAACTGAAAATAATTATGTCTTATTAACAAAAAAGAAAGAAGTAAAAATTGTGTTTTTTGGTGGTGGATGATTTTACCAAATTGGTTCAGTTCAGCAGTTAAGCATAAATTAGGTTAATAACATTATTAAATACTATTTTCCCCCACGGTTTCACCCGTGTCTCGAGGAAAGTATTTGCGATACTGAGTTAAAAAGTAGCCTATGCGTGTTTCAGATATATGTATGTGTAAGTAGTTTTTGCGAAGCGGAATAAACATTTATACATCCATCCATATAAATGTAGAAACTTTCGCGTTTATAACATTATATATAATTTATATTAGGATAGTAGAATTTATTTTTACCTGGAATTGGTCTTTTACTAGTTTCGCTCATTCTTCGAGGCACCTTGGTTGAAAATCCGAAAGTGACCGGTAAATCATACTTTTTGTACATCAGAAGTGATGTTTGTCCTCTACTCCGGATTACCATCGTGTAGTTACCGAACGTCGGATTTTTCAAACGAAATGCCTGTCACAGAATGGTATTAAATAAATTAGACTTATAACATAATGAGAAGTAGGTGATTGATACACCCGTGCATGGGAGAGTACATTAATGTCGGTCCTGCGCCTGATCTCTCTTCGGTCGTGTCGCATTGCCGATCCTTCGGGCTATGAGAGTGAGAGAATAGGAAGTTCACGTCTGTGTGCGTAAATGCTTGTGCACTATAATATGCCCTGCGCAGCTGGCTGATCTCCTTATATGAAAACAGCTGCCGTGGCTGACAATCGACTAGGAGGCCTTTATTATAGAACGTAGCAAATAACTTTGCAATTCGTTCAGCCGTATGCGCGTGATACAGTAACAAACATAAACTTTCTCATTTAAAATAAGTAGGTAATAAGTATAGGAATATAAAAAGTTGATTGAAATACCTGTGTATGTCTTGTGTCCAGTACTTTGTCGGTAACATCTTTTGAGGAATCAGGTGTCGTAATTTCCAGCGTCGGGTAATCACCAGAAACCACTATCAATACGCTCGTTGTAAATGTGTCGGCTGAAAACTAATATAATTTATTTGTAAACAAGTAAACATGAATATAAGAATGTAAATTCAGTCCTTAGCATATATAAATAAGTGTGGATTTCTTTCAATTCATGGCCTCATTTTTGTTACAGAAAAATAATATTTATACTTCTATACTATACATACTTATATGTAGGTATAATAAAGAGGTTTTTTTTGTATCCTAAAGGCTTTAAAACTACTGAACAGATTTGAGAAATTCCTTCGCTTTTGGGAAACGACATTATCCCCGAGTAACTTAGGCCATACAGGCTTTAGTTTCCCCGGGACATGAGTGAAACCGCGAGAAAACAGCTAGTACTTACATAAAATTGTTTATAGGACATAAATGTATCATAAGTGGTAACATCTGTCCATTCCTCGTTAATGACCTCCTTTATGTATCTGAAAGACTGAAATAATCTATTAATATTTTTTCATGTCATACATTATCTTGTATTTTTCTCTAAATATTATGGTTGGATGTTTTAAAAATATGAGTCATAACCTTCACAATATAAATAGTAAATACGTCAGATTCTGCTATCGTCAGTTGTTTCATGTAAAACACTATGTAGAAGCCGAACCCAACATAGCTGGGAATAGGCTAGGCAGACACTTTATACTTATTTTTTTTGTTGTGAGAAAAAAATATATAACTATTTTCTAATTAAAAACCAAGATACTCACATGTCTCAAAGCGGCTGCATCCAACAGAAGCAGTGCGCCTGAGCAAGCTCTGGCTACATCGTAATACACTTGTACAGTCGCGTTCGGCGATAACTTCGGAGAACAAAACCCGCTCAAGAATATAACAACCTGTAACAATTATCATCGATATTATCTCTCAATAAAATGCATTGCAATTAGTATTGAAAGGAACAATAAATAAATAACAAAAAGCTCGTGGATAAGTCAAAGTCGCGCGGAACAGTCGATCATAAAGTTAAGCAACCCTTGGCACGGTCGGTCCGTGGATGGATGACCATCTTGTCATAACGAGGTCTACCGTGTTTCGGGGGGCACGATCAACTGTGGGGTCCCGGCTGCCATTTGATCATCTTTGGTGGCAGTTGTGACGGGTATTTAGAAGACAGAAAGTTTGACAACCAGCCTACCAATGGGTATCGGGTTGCCCGGGTAACTGGGTTGTGGAGGTCAGCCACGCAGTCGCTCCATGTAAAGCACTGATTCTCAGCAGCATTCGGTTGGACTGGAAGCCGGCTAGGTAGATGATAAATTAAGAAAAAAATGTTTAAAGCAGAAAAAAAAATTCAATGCCAGTAAAATACCCATCATCTGATACTTTTATTTCTCCACTAATATTATGCTGTCTTTAAACAGGAATATTCTTAAACACCATAACAAATAGCAAAAATCATTTTACCTGACTGCCAGTAGATTTGCACAAATTTTCAATAGAACCGAGTTTGTGGGCATCTCTCGAGTATGCATCGGTAAAAACGAAAATGTTTGATTTAGGTTTACTTATAATAAGGGCTTTTTCAATGGCCGATAGTGTATTTTCTGGGCATGTATTTCCTCCCCCGACAGTTGCTGAATTTACTAAGGATATCAGTTCCCTTGGCGTGTGCACAATTGTAGGCGTTCCTACATCTGTAATATGAAAGTTTGTTCCCTTTAGGGAGGTGCTACTACATAATATTAAGAGCTAATTTCACAGGTTCCAGATAAAGTTCTAGATAGCTAACTGACAGATACTGCAATAGATATGATTTTGATTTCGAATATTTTTCTACAACAGCATTCATCAATCAATCACTCCTGTCTGTATGGACATTTGGATCTCACTTTGAACCAGGGTAACGAAATTCATTAACAACTTTTTTGTGCTGACAAATATAATGTTTTATTATGTAAGAGCATAATCACTCACCAGAATCATTAAGTGGCACTAAAATATAATCAGTAATCGCCGCCTTAGTAGCTGGATCAATAGCAGACGGTAGATTCACTTTTATTGTTTCCACTTCCTCTCGCATAGACCCTGTGGTATCCAGCACTATTGCAAAGCTTTTTTCACAATATATACATCTGAATAACCAGAAATATATTAGAAGACTTTTGAACCACATCGTGCAAAGGTATTGGAAGATGACGGACTGACGCTTCATGATACGCACATGTACGTTTATGAACCATTACTATTAAGGAGAAGCGGACACTAATTAATTATTATCGTAAATAGTCTAATGTACACCTATTAAGGTCATTCAGTATATAGGCACTATGCTTGATGACAATACCTTTGTATGATGCTGCAAGCCAGCTTATCCTACTGTCTCTGCGAGGGGGGGCCACATTCAATATGGACGAAAAGGTGTTGCTAATATTTTATCAATTTTATATAAAATATTCGAATACTTCCGCAAATGGGAGGAGTGAAGAATATACGTATTAAATATTTATGTATTTATATAAGTTAAGCATTATGTATATATATATGTTACAGTTACAACCCGTTTTAAGATAGAACGCGTTTTCCCTAGTTAGAACTAGTTTTTACTAAATGCTTTTGTTACAACTAGAAATAACTAATACTCAAAATTAAATATCAGTTAAAACTAGTTTTAAACTGTTCATCGTATCTTATTCTTAATCAATGTTCCATCATGCAGCAGGCATGATTTCTGTCACGGCTCCAGCGCTGCGGGGCTCCGGCGGTCCCACGCGAGTTTATCGTCGCAGATAGGTTTAACGCTCACCACCGCAGTTTCGGCTTGCTGGCCGGCGGTGCCGGCCAGCCTCAGCCACGGCGGCGAGTGTTACAACCACCTGCTCCTCAACTCGCGGCCCGCCTCGCTCCTCCGCGCCTACGCGATTTTGAAAAACACTCTAGGGGTAGGGCAGACAAGTCTACGTGGAGTCGGATTTACAGCAATTCGTAACAGAAATCATGCCTGCTGCATGATGGAACATTAATTAAGAATAAGGTACAATGAACTCTGAGAACAGTTTTGACTGACTCGCTTAGGACAAACGCGTGTTGTCTAGCAAGAACTAGTTTTAACTGATATTAAATTTTGAGTATTAGTTATTTCTAGTTGTAACAAAGGCATTTAGTAAAAACTACTTCTAACTAGGGAAAACGCGTTCTATCTAAAAACGGGTTATAACTGTAACATATATATATAAGTATATACTTAAATATTTTTGTGTATGTATAGATATATTTCCTTTTATTATGTCATTTCTTTTAATTTTCGCACTCTATTGTCTACATTTTTCTTTCATGCATCTCCTTTCGCAGGTCTGCTGGCAGAAATTTCTCTAAAAATAAGCAGTACCTCTGTACCCAATATTAATTATATCATTTCCTATTTTTGTTTACAGTGTGTACCTACATAAATTATTATTAAATAAATACGTAAATAGTCCGAAACAAACAGTATCGAATAAAGTTATATGCTAAAACGTCATTGAAATTATAGTTTTGTGTTCGCCTACCCTTAACAATGCAACAAAGTAGCCGCAATGTTGCTTAAGATAACTTTTGACCTAGGCATATTAGTAGTCTATTACTAGGGCATTCTCCTTAGAAGCTGACACGTTTAATCAGCAGTCTTCCGCTTCAGTTGCAGATTAACATAAATTGAGAAAAGTAGTTCATAATTAATGGATTTTCAAATGGAGAGCAATCAAAATAAGTGCAGTGATATGACCGTAATCTAATATTTATACGTATTAGAAAGTTTTATTTATTCAAATTTAACATAAAAGTATTTTTCTAACAAAAACTTAGCTTATAAATATATTATATTAAATATATCAATACAAATATTTAAAGGTACCGAAGCTATGGACCCGTATTGAAAATTTATTTCTACACTATTTTATATTATTCCCGAATCCCGGGTGACGCAGGCTATATATAATCCGGGTAAGTTTCACATGACGCTGATGATACCGCGGAACCAGCTGGTTGACAGTGAAGTGAGAGTGACCCATACTATACTTTTCAAGCAATAAGATCGAACTAAAAGTTTCTTAGGTCTGTCATTTGTATATCTTGGCTAAAGGTTTTCTGAAGCCACAAACTAACAATCAGTCTTACCTAAATCATTTACAGAACTGAAACCATCATTGTAAAAGCTGCATTATGTATGTATTAAAAAAAAACGGGTTGCACTCCGAGAGTGCTGGCAGAAGTGTAAACGTGAATAATAGCGTCATAGGGTACTTCAAGGCTGATGCCATAAAATATTTTAGGCATGGAGTACTATAGACGCTATGTAAAACAATTGAACAATTACTAAAAGATCAAATGAATAACCAGTTGCATGGGAGTAAGTTGTAAAAATATAACCTCGGTGTAGATAAGTCTCTAATTTTATAACCACAAGGAATATCGCAATAATTAAAAGTTCAAAAGAATCTCTAAAAGGAGGGTAATTTTTCCTAACACGTACTTTTTGAAATTTCATTCACTAAATCCATATAAAAAAAAAGCATTTTTTAAATAGCCACATCTTTTCTACCTGCGTAAAAGTACTACCAAACAAAAGGCCAACTCTACAACGACATCTTTCTCATCATCAAATTTCTTCTTTGACCACTGATTTGGAATTGTTGAAAATTGCTTAAATTGGCCATCATTTTTGACCCACATTCTGGAATCAAAAAGTTTGTAATTGACATTGTCCATACCACTATTCCATTTGATCGAAACTTCGAGGGAAACCCTGCATAGGTACCTAAATAACGGTTAAGCATAATAATATTTTTGGCGACAATTTATTGCGTAAACATCCGATAACAGTACCTATGCTGATCCAAATTGTAAGTCGATACTTCATACTTAGAACCCGGCATCAGCATAAACCAGTAGCAAATAAGAACGAAATAAGCGCCATAGCGCAGTAACGTTACAAAAATATCCACTCTTTGTTTCTAGACTAGACATTCCAGATAAATAATTGTTTGACACGGTCGTAGCAATTGATATAGGTACCGGGGATTCCCAGGCTGCATTATTTTTATTTACTGTTGCTCATAAAGAATCTGAACTCTTATATCAAGGGGTCAGTTGGTATCTATGAAACATGTAGTGAAGTTTTGAATTACTCCAAATAGGTATCAATATACGAGCCGTATCAACCGTTATTTGCAACCATCAGTATTCAATATGACTCCATATAGAGTGTGTTTATTGTTTGTTGTCTTAATTACACAAAAATGTGCAGTATTTGGACAAGAAGAAATTATGAAAAGCAGTTTAACATTCGTTATCGATAGTACAGGATCTATGACGGAAGAAATAAATCAAGTCAAAAATGAAGTGAATATTATATTTGAAAAAGTTTTATCGTCTAGTGAATCGCAAATAGAAAATTTTGTTTTAGTCACATTCAATGATCCAAGTAAGTAGGAAACATTTCCTAAACTTTCGTATTTTTACTACTATAGTTAAACTTTAAAATGCAACGCAGAAACAAGTTCCGAGTAAATATTTTTCTAATAGTAATGAGTAATTATTTAAGTTTATAATCGTTATTATAATGTAAATATAACCATATAATTTCGTTACTATCACAAAAATATTATCCGTTTGTGTACTCGTAGAAAGTTAAAAGTCCCGAAATGTATTGACAAATATGTGGAGTGACTTATGGCCGGTTTCTGAGTCTCGCTATCGAAAGGTTATCTATTCATTTTTAAGGGAAAATGAATAGATAAACCATCGATAAAGGTGCTCAGAAACTGGCCATTAGTGATTATATTTCAATTGTTGTTATATTCGTATAGAGTTTGTTACATCAATAATGATTTTAGTTACCATAATCTCACTGCCAATAAGAACTTGATAAAAAAAAAACACATAAGTATGTANTAGTGATTATATTTCAATTGTTGTTATATTCGTATAGAGTTTGTTACATCAATAATGATTTTAGTTACCATAATCTCACTGCCAATAAGAACTTGATAAAAAAAAAACACATAAGTATGTAGTACATATTTGCATTCCAGAACTGCTGGCAGAAGTGAAAACTTGAATAATAACTTTGTGCATTTTTTATATTTTGGAATAGTTAGGGAATAAAGCACGAATTGATTCAATTAACGAATTGATTAAATTGCACACACAAACATGACAATGTAAAATACAAAAAAAAATACTTCAGAACTATTACGATTATTAAACAATTAACATTATAAAAAGTTTATCTCTCAGAACACACGGACGCTAGCGACGAAATATCATCCTTATGTCTTACCTACAAACGCCTTACGGACTTTACGGGTTTCAAATCTGTCGGTCACGTGATAGCTGTCGCGAGTTTATATTTTTTTCTTATCACAAAAAAGTGCACATAGACCAGTGCTAATCCCTTTCAACAAGGCAAAAAGTCAAATAAAATTATAGTAGAATGAA
>NWSH02000613.1:7576993-7605143 GCA_002382865.2 Heliothis virescens | reverse complement strand
AAGACTATAATATGGGCATATTCTTTATTATGTTGGATAAATAATAGGATAAAATTATGCAGACCCTAATATATACCTAGATAGGTAGTGTTATGCGGCACAAAGTAATTATTCAACACTGACGTATTCTCTGGTGAAACCAAATGTGTCCTCATNAAAGTAAAATACTAGCACAGCATAAATCTCCTAAGTACATAACAATCACTGGATGTCCATTCAACTGCTCACCATGTCCTACTGGGACCGCATAACTTACATAAGTGTTAATTACCCGACGCAACTGCTAAATGGATTTTAATGAAATTTCGTAGGAATATAGCTCATAGTATATTAGAAGATAATACTCTCAGGAAGCGGGAGAATCCACTGGCGGAAGCTAGTCTACAGAATGTTATAAAACTAAAGTTTGCTTAGTTGAAAGCTCTGGCGAATCTTCGGGTGGATAGTAAGACTCTCCATGGTAAGACTATAATATGGGCATATTCTTTATTATGTTGGATAAATAATAGGATAAAATTATGCAGACCCTAATATATACCTAGATAGGTAGTGTTATGCGGCACAAAGTAATTATTCAACACTGACGTATTCTCTGGTGAAACCAAATGTGTCCTCATAAGACATATACGAATTACGAATTATGAAAAATACTAAATAGGTACAAACTTTTTGGTAGAGGCACCAAAAAGTTTGTTGTTGGGCATAGAAAAAAAATTTGTCAGTTTGAAATTGACGTGTACATCACGTACTAACTCTCATCTGCTCATCACTGGCGCTATATCTTTTCCACGGCTTGCCAGGTGAAATAGCAAGCATTTGTAACATGACAGCCAATGACTTTGCCTTGGCGTACAGGGAACTCTTAACTGCTGTCTGGATTTTATCTCCGAGCAAGGCATTTAATACCACTTGATGTCGTGAGGTGATTTACCGACCAATCGTTCACTAGACCCTCGTCCGTTATTCAGCAGGGTGAACCACCAGAAGGTGAGATGGCATGTGAAGCAGGACGATGTTGGTTTACCCTCTTATACTTATGGTGGTCCTGACAATTTTAATCTCTTTTATCTTTTCATTATTGATTGAGTAACTGGTTTCACCCGTGTCCCGAGAGAGTTTTGTCGCGTACTCAGATAAAATGTAGCCTACATTTAGATTTTACTCAAAGATAAAGACTATGAAGAAATATGGTGACAAAAGATCTCTCCTCATTATTTTGCATGTAAAATTAATTACGGAACTTTAAATCGTAGGTGGTGCAAGATCCGGCAACTACAGAGTCTCTAGCGATAATTCAGGTCAATGTTCCCGAATTGACCTTTGAAGATGCTTCAAAGTACATACTATGTCCTGACATTTGTGAGAATATTGACTGGATGCAAAGCCCTGATTGGAAGAACGTCGAACAAGGCTTCATCTACTGCTGTGCTATTACAGAATTCGAAAAGGCTTTCGGCTTCGAAGACAAATTTAGCCCCGGAATGAACCACGTGCTTTTCAGCGCGAGTTTCTTACCTGAATCTTATTTGACTTAAAGATTGACTTATTTTTAATTTAAGAACATTATTTTTATTTATTTTTTATGTAACAGTATCATTGATTATTTTAAGGTTTAATTATATTTAGTTTTTTACATATTTTCGATTCATTTATTTAACATAGTGTACTAAACCTTTTTAAATGACAAATATATAAAAAAAGATTTTTCATATAATAAAACTAGCTTCCGCCAGTGATTTCACCCGTGTCCTGTGGGAACTACTCCGCGCACTTGGATAAAAAATAGCCTATAACCTTGTCGATAAATGGACTACCCAATACTGAAAGAAATTCTCAAATCGGATCAAGATGCTGCATCAACCAACCTCAATCTGCCAAATTTCAATAGATTTTCAACCTTGTCACAATAGTGGAAGGTTAATGTTCAATTGGCAAATGTTGACAGATTCGGGTAGGTCGACCTGATGGCGTCTATAGCAACAAATGATGGTTTACTCTAGAAAGACAATGAATTAGTGTTCTGTTCAATACTGACTTTCAAAAGACAACGTGAAGGCTGTGGCACTGACATTACCATCCTATCTGACATTATGCTAAGACAAAGATTATTGCCAACAATTATTTTTGTGTACATTCAATTATTAATTGAAAAATCGTGTTATCTGATAATAATCTGTTGTATTGCCTATCTAACGAACATAAAATAAAAAACTTCGATATGCATCACTCGTAATTTTTACACAACGGATAAAAATGATGACCCTATTACTAAGACTCCGCTGGGTATATTGCTCGATATTAAAATAGAATCGGGCTTACGCGTCGACAGTTTTTTTATCATAAACAAATTGTCAGAGAGGTCAACCAAAGTATGTATGTATGTACAGACGACAGCACATCAAGTTACCACAATCTGTCAAATTTCTGCAATAGATTTTCAACCTTATTACAATGGAGGTAGGTTGATGTTCGATTGGTAAGATTTGACAGATTCGTAAACGTTGACCTGCTGTCGTCTGTATATTTTGTACATACCTAAATGTGCAAAAATATATAAAATTCACAAGCATCTAAATACTGCAGAAACTTTTAACACATTCAGGCATTCTAATGCATTGCAGTACCGAAGCAATGACAAATAACAATGACCCCGATGCCAGAATGATCGTACAGCATCGCCAGAATTGTTGCAAAATGTTTATTTTTTTTACAAATCATATCATTCCTTATCAATATTAGGTAGGTAAGTACTATAATGTGAAAATGTCAATGATTGTTGGTTACGGTATCACTTAAGACGGCTGAATTGATGATACGAGTAGACAAAAAATTAGCCTACATCTTATTCTGTTAACTTGTACACATATTTTAGATAACCAGACGGGTCTTACTACTAGTAAGACCCGTCTGGTTATCGTAAAAGTCGGGAGAAAAGAGGTATCGTAAAACCTTTATAATTTTTGTTTGTTATTGTTATCTAAAATACCTAGCCTTTTCCCAACTACGTTGGGATCGGCTCCAAGTCTAAATGGATGTAGTTGAGAACGAGTGTTATATAATACATGGAGCGACAGCTACCTATACGACATCCACAACCCGGTTACCCGGGCATCCCGATACCCCTTGGTAAGACTAGTTAACAGACTTACTAGCTTTGGACCTCCCGTAATAACTTCCGAGACATGGAAGAACTTCTCATGATAGTCAACCATCCCCGGACGTATGATCAGGCGATCCGCAAGGCTTTGACTTAGCCACGAGCTCTTCCTGTATGTTATTCTAATTGCTTTTATTCTGTATGCTTCAAGTTTCATCAAAATCCTGTTAGCCATTAAAGCGTGATTGAGTAACAGACATCCAAATCCACAAAGTTTATCTATACTAATATTATAAAGCTGAAGAGTTTGTTTGTTTGTTTGTTTGAACGCGCTAATCTCAGGAAGTACTGGTCCGATTTGAAAAGTTCATTCAGTGTTAGATAGCCCATTTATCGAGGAAGCCTACTTTTTATCCGGGTACGCGAATTAGTTCCCACGGGAAAGCGGGTGAAATCGCTGGCGGAAGCTAGTCGTTTATAATATTGCTTAGATACACGTGCGAAGGCAGGCCGGGTTGCTAGTGCATTACTCGCGTGAAATATATCTAGCAACTGTTTTTTTATATATCAGTGTTACGACACTCCACACATCAAAATCCGGCCTATAGTTGTTATTTATATGTCACCATATTTTACAGCGCTACTCAGTCGTAAATTGCCATAAAATCCTAAAACCGTCATCATAAAGGAATTTATTGGAGTTTTATATCCTTTGATTTTATCTATCTTCTGCTTCTGACTTTGTCTGTTTTAAATCTTGCTTCCTTCACACAAACCTCAACATTTCAATCTTGTTTAGAATATTTCACAGTCTACATGTAGGTAAAAAAGTATGGACAACCACATTTGTATACAAAAACCACATAAGCTCTTGCCTGTCTCACCACAGAGTTAAAAGCGTCACTTAAGGTTGCGATAAACTTATACTTATTATAAATTGGATATTAATTTGGTCTTAGAGTTGTTATAATATTATTTTGGCCATCGTAAATAAAATATCACGTTAATTTATATATCATTTCACCAAGGAGATATGTTTCGAATTATTTACAGGTAAGATGAACATAAATAAAATATGAATAGACCTGCGTCTAGTATAGGTACGTACCTGCCTATAATACTCTTAATGGATAGATAGAAGTTCCCACACATTGCTTGATTTAAAAGGGGTCTTTATTTCCATCTGTCCATTCATTCTCATTCTTATTACTTATATTGAACCATAAATAACTCAATACGTTTTAATAATTCATATCAATTTGTTCACACCTTCCCAAGCATGTCAAAGGTCACTCCTACTACAATCAAACACAAAACATTATTATTCGACACGTACGCTGTCAAAACACAAAGAAATAATATTAAATTCCATTAATGGCTGTACTTAGGTACTGATTGATGTTACATTCGCACCTTCGTCAAAATAATGCAATATAACAAAACGTAGTTCAAAATGCCAATTGTAATCAACGTCAGTCATAATTTTTCGAACTCTTTAATTCTTAGGTCAAGGTTCTAAATTATTTAATTTGTTTTTTTTACATAGAAATTCATCTTGATGAAGTAATAAATTAATAACACTGTGAATGTTAATTTGACCACTATGCTATTTGGACTAAATGCCGCCGGTTTAACGTCTTAGAATATTTAAGCTACCTGTTAAACTGTATTGCACTGCCAAGGCCTATCGATGTGATTCTTCTAATTGAGGCATTCTCACGTTTATTATACATAATAATTATGCGTTTTTGGAATATGCAGTAACGTTAAGCAATAGATTGTGAGGTGGTGTGTAAGTATGTTGGGCTGATATTTAGTCATTCTTAGCTGTTACTGTTTGACCCATTACCAAAGGTAGTTCAATGATGTAGGTATGAAAGTTTGACCAAACATAGGAATTCGAATAAGAAGTAGCTTAAAGCCTTCCTCGATAATACCCTCGGTATCCAAAACTGAAATAATTTTTCAAATCGGTTCAGTAGTTTAGAGATTAGCGCGTTCAAACAAACTTCAACTTTAAAATAATAGGTGATAAAAGTATAGATTGCAGTACTATTCAAGTCAACTCACATAAATTGAACAGACACTAAAACATTTCAATCGAAAACACGTCAGATATTATCTATTTCTCCACTACACTCTATTGAAGACATTAATTAAAAGACAATTATTTAGCGAGTATATTGCTATCGTGTATTAGGCGTATCGCTAGCTTATGTCAAAGGTTGCTAAGCTTGAGTGCAAGAGGAATGCGAGCTTGTGAAACTGTCTAACACTAACCTTCAGTGTTGTTTTGTACGATAACGTTGAAAGTACCTAAGTTACTGCTAACTATAAAATCATTATTCTTGCCTAATTAATTTTATAGAAAAGACTGGTTTCTGGTAGTGGTCTCACTCGTGTTCTGTGGTAACTATTGTGCTTAATCATTACCCAAGGTGAATAGTTTGCTTCTTGATCTGATTCGAAAAAATATTTCAATGTTAGATAGCCCATTTATCGAGGAAGGCTTTTTTAGATAGCTTTTTTATCGTCCCACTGCTGAGCACAGGCCTCCTCTCACAAAGAGAAGGAGTGAGCGTCAATCACCAGGCTTGCTCAATGCGGGTTGATGTTTTCAGACTTTATAGTCTTTATACTTATTATTATTAGACTTCATAACTTCTCGAGGAAGGCTACAGTCTACTTTCATCTGAATGCATGGAGCAGTTCCTACGGGGCGCGTGTGTCACCCCTGGTGGAAGCTAGTACTCAGAGTGAATGTTACCCATAGTCTTCCTTGATAAGTGAGAACACCTCTATTATTTTTCTAAAAGTATATCAAATTAATTGCCTATGTAACAAAGTTTTTGTTCCCTAACGCGGTATAGGTTTGTAAATATTCGATCAAAGAGTTTAAAAGATTGCACAGAAATAACTTTTCAATCGCTAGGTATATATTTAGCAACAATTATTTTAGCACATTACAAACGTGCAAAATAATAACTAACAGTTTTAGGTCACAGATAATAAAGATTTGCGAATTATTAAAACATTTTGTAATATTGAATTTTGCTGCACATTGTCATGAAGATGGTTAAGTGTTGCATCTATTGATTATTATGAGTTACATTGACGGGTCAAGAGGTCAGTAATTGACTACGTACGAGTCTGAGAGTAATGTGTCGTGATCCTTATATTTTGTACATCACGAAATATTGTGATAGCATTTGTTTTATGTTATAATAATGTAGGTGCTTTATTTTTTGGTTTTGAAGTGGTGTGACCTTATATCTATTCATCTTTTATAATAGTTATTGTTTGTCTGTGGATTTTTGAAAAAAAGAATGAATATGATTCTAAAACATCTCAATATGATTAAGCGTTCCCGCACATTGCAGACAAAAGAGTCGGCCGACAGTTGTTCCAATAGTTGGCCATTTTTTTTTAAAAGAAAATACTGAATCCAATCAAAGTTCTTAGTCGATCTTATACCGGCAAAATACCAATATCTTCTTACTGATTTATGAGCCCGATCAAACTGTGGACCAACTAAAAGTCTGCAGTGTGTTCTTAAGATTTAAATTAATTAAAAAAAAAAACACCAGGTTGCACTCCGGGAGTGCAGGTAGAAGTGAAAACATGAATATTAACTTTATGCGTTTTTAATATTTTTTTGAGATTATGGAATGAAGAAAGAGCACAACTACTTTTTACTGTCATCACTTGCTCTCGATATTGAGAGTTTCTCAAAAAAAACTTTTGTCCCTATGACTGTACTGGAAGGTATACCCCAACACGATTAAATATAATCAAAATTTAAGCACGACTCCTATGATTTTGATGAATAAAAACTATACTCGTACTTTCATACTTGACTAACTACTTGACTTTGAAAAATTATAGATGGCGCAACACATTTTTTCTCACATGTCTTTCCTCGATTTTGAGGGTTCTGGTTGAGCTAAAATTATTCAAATATATATTTTGAGTTTATTGCTGTGGCCTGGATGCTAACCTAAAGATACTCCGGCACCATTTCATTTTATAAAAATAAAAACCCAAACTCCATCTATGATTTTAAATGATAATTACTAAGCCTGACACTATTGTCAAATTTCACATGTTTGAAACGTCATAAAATATCTTACCGACCTGTACTTACGGAATTTCTATAGAATTTCGGGTTTCACGATTTCGGGTATCACGATTTTGGGTTTCACGATTTCGGGTTTCACATTTCGGTCACGTGATACCTGTCGCGAGTTTATACATTTTCCCCCATACAAAAAGTGCTCAACGCCGCTAAAGAAGTTTTCACTTCAAAAAAACATCAAAGATTTTGCCATCTTTTAGGGTCCCGTACCGACAGGGTAAAACGGGACCCTATTACTAAGACTCCGTTGTCTAAACCGTGATAGCTAGCTGAAATTTTTACTAATGATGTATTTCCGTTGCCGCTATAACAACAAATACTAAAAATTAAAAAAAAAAATAAGTGCGATCCCCGTACAATAAACGTGTGAAATCGCAAATTATAACTTTGTTATTCATATCTTTGTATGAAAAATAAATTTATTTTTTGCTGCCGAAAAGTGTTTGTATTTTGGCTAGTTGTAGGTAATAGATACGTTCATTTTTCATATACAATGGTACGGAACCCTTCATGCGCGAGTCTTACTCCCACTTGGCCGGTTTTTTTTTCAATATCTGTGTATCATTCAATTAGGTAATACCCAATTACATCATTGATACAAGAGTTTTCATATAAACTGGCTGCACATACCTTAGAATACACTTGACCGCTTTTTATGACTGAGTTACGATCGACCTCCCAAATTAGTAGGATTTCCTTATTTGTGCTAAGGTCATAAGGCTTCTTCGGTGATGATAAACATTATAAAGTTATTTACGAATTAGCTATACTTACGTAACTTAACATAGAAATTAAACATGCTAACAATGTGTTTTTATTCATCGGCTGCCTCTATTTTGTTCTAATTAAAATTATCATGTGGTTTTTCAAATCTATTAATATTTCGGTTGGTGCAGGCCTTTATGTAGTACTTTTTAAATTAAGCTTCTTTATGATTGGAGAACAGCTTTCATCTGGCGAATAATCATGTCTATAGCGGGCAGGTATCCTTAAACTCTTCTTAAAGAGTTGGGATCGTATTTGTTTTTATACATATTATGAAATCACAATAGTTAATCTATCACTAAATTGGTCTCAGTTTGAATGATCTATATTCTATCTGGTACATTTGTAGCCACATTCGTCAAACAATTAATTAAATTTGAATTATTATCATTAATTGTCATCTTATAAGGCCCATCGTACATTTTTACATTTGACACAACAGTGCCCTCACCTCTGACATTTCGCCCTTACATTAAACACAATGTAAACAACAACTAATTATAATTTATTATATTCATTCAACTGATGTACAAAGAAACATTCTTCTATGACTATTACAAAGGTATCTAGATAATGTACCGATTAGTATGTATTATCATAAAATCTATAATTTATTTAATTGTTGATTGATATCGTGATATTATTGATCGAGTTTATAAATTGTATTGTATCTCTTAATAATGACGTTCTAGCCGATCGTCATAGCTCACATAAGGAGATCAGCCAGTTGCGCAGGACATATTGTAATGCATATTATAGGGCAAACGCAGGTGTTCACCTTATTACTTCACTCTCATAGCCGGAAAGGACGGAAATTCAATACTACCGGAGATACATTAGGCGCAAGACTCCTGTGCATGGATGTATCAAATTCCAGAATTCGAAAAACTTTGTGAAAGTTTCTAAAACCTCAAAAGCGAACCCGGAACCGGGAATCGAATTCACCACTGCAGTCGCGGTTTTTGAATTAAAATGTATGCCCCTCATTTACTGTATTACAGTATATGTTTACATTGAGATTCCTTACTGGTAAAGCAACACATTGCTACTTGAAGTCCTTTTGAAGCTTTAATATGTGACCGAAGACCAGTATTCTAAAGAAATGTATTAAATAATAATACCTACTCTGAATTGGAAATGATACCGTCAGATTAGAAAACATATTTTTGAATAGTTAAAAATAGTGTAGGATATCTATATTTGCATCCGCTAGACACCGACTTCTAGACCGATGCACCTAAAAGTATTTTTGTAACCGTTTTTTTTGTTTTTAGAAGTCGTTCTTTTTCAAATCTTATTATAATTTTCTACGTCCTTGAACAAAATCTGATTTTAAGAAATTTTCGTAAACTAGTCTGTTTGTCTTTAAAACTCGTTTCACTTAATTGAGAATAAAATTAGATGTTGAATCACTATAAAATAATAAATAAAAAACACACCCTCATATAACACGTTTCTTCTATCAATTTTATTAAAACAGGTTCTTGTTGTCAACCAGACACAAACTCAAATCAAGTTTTAATAAATTAACAATTATTTAAAAACATACATGTTCGCCATTTTTTTACCAAAAAAAAATTTCAACATTTTTTTTACGATTTATGGTGAAATCACACTTCCCAGAATCGAATTTTAGAGAGGCCACGCACATTTACACGAGACGCTCGGAAGAAATCTGTCATACAAAACTGTCAGCCACTGGAAACTAATACTGTCATCAGATTTTTTCTGTAATTTCTATGATTATTCCAGATGATTCAACCAAGACGCAGGTGTGCGAGGTATCTTATAATCTCATACATATAAAGGATACTAATAAAATTCTATTCTTTTGCCG
This sequence comes from Heliothis virescens, assembly GCA_002382865.2. NCBI lineage: Eukaryota > Metazoa > Arthropoda > Insecta > Lepidoptera > Noctuidae > Heliothis > Heliothis virescens. The sequence goes on along the minus strand of NWSH02000613.1, from coordinate 7,595,309 downwards.
CTGTCAATTCTGACAGGTGCGTTCAGTATTAAACCTTAGCTGATAAATCGTATTTATTAGCGCATTTAAAACATTAGCACATCTGCTTGAAACGGATGCGGTCAGGACCGACCTTCACCAGCCGTGCCCTTTCAACTGAGCGCGGACGTGTCAGAGGCATCGGTAATACGGTAAGCTCATGCACACTGCACACTTTTAGTCGGCCGATAGTTAGATGAGCTGGATCACAGCTCATAAATCAGTATCAACGCCTTAGAGTGAAAACCTCGAAAGTGTAGGAAAGATAACTTTTCAGGAGGAAAATATAGAATGTTCTTTGCGAAGTTGTCTTCCTAAAAACGCAATAAAAATAAATGATGAAAAAAAATTATTTCCGAGGTTTTCACTTTAAGATGATGCTATGGATATGAATGGTTGTATGCATATTACAATGACGAGGTATTTTACCGTTATAAGACTGACTAAAACTTCGATTGAATTGGCGACTTTCTTAAAAAAAAACTTTTTTGTCTACCAACGAACCGACTATCGGCCGACTATTTAGTCTGCAGTATGCGGGAACGTTAATACCGGACCACGGACACTCAGTTGGGTCTAATGTTCTAGTACAGACGGAATGGAGTTTTTTGTAGACTGGTGGGAAAATAAATAGATATAGTACCACCGAATCTTTTGTGGAGTTGACAGTTGTCAGGTTTTAAGGGACGCCTGACTTATTTGTACTCACTGACAGCAACTGTCAACTGTACCAAGAAACGGTCAGAACATAAATAAATTAGAAGCTGCATTTGGGCTACGTTTTAGTTAAAGCTCATTTCATACAAATTATAAGATAATACATAAATATAACTTTTAAATAATCTGCCGACTCTAATCGGATTAATAATAATTGAAGTCGGTTAAAAAAGGGTGCGGATCGCAAAGAAAATTAAAATCTTTTATTCTCACAACCTTCTGTAAGCTACCAAATAACATCAAATACATACATTTAAATTAGATTAGCTCATTATTAGCATTTTGTGATTTATGAATTTTAATAAATAAGAAGATAGTCTAGTTGACATTGCTATAGATTCATTTGAAATGAAAATATCGCCGACATCACTGGATGGAGTTATTGTACTACCGCGGTTTCACCCGCCTTCCGAGAGAACAACTTCTCACACATAGATGAAAAGTAGCCGAAATGTTAAACTGATAAATAAGCTATTTTACTACCAAGCTTCATCAAAATCCCTTCAGTCGTTTGCGCGTGACGAACAAATATACGCACTCACTGACTTATGGATTTCTAATATTAGTGTGATTTTTTTAATGTTAATAATATGTGTCACGTGTCAATTAACGAGTTATTTAGATTAAAAGATCTCGTCTTGTGTTTGCCACACCCATCTGTTTCACAGGTCACAGCTTAATATGAACGACAAACATGACCAATGTCATAGGCCAGTCGATTTAAGAATAAGGCGAATGTTTCGATTATTAGCGGACAAAAAAAATATATTTTTTTAATGAAATTTCAAATATTGTACTACTACTGTTTCAAGTATTGTAAGGCATTCAAAATGACTTTGTGGTATATTATTACCGCGGTATATTATTATATTTTATTTTGAATTTTCCGCTAATAGTCGAAGCATTCACATTAAGTACTTATATCAATTTCAGTAAACACAATCTCTTTTATTTTTTGTTTGTTTTATACCTTGAAGGCTTCAGAACTACTGAACCGGTTTAAAAAAACTCTTCAGTTGGGCAGCTAGTTAGAGCGAAGCCCCATTAGTGCGTTGCGCTGCGTTGCGTCGTGTCGTCGCAATGGAACAACGCATTGTATGCCAAACTTGCGTTGCGTTGACGCTGCGACAACGCAACGCAAGAGGGTATGCACGACGTCGCAGCTGCGTCTCAGTTCACCTAGTTCACCAGTCTTGCTTTCTCCACTAGCAGTGAATCACTGGCTGCGTCGTCGCAGCGACGACGCAGCGCATCACCCTCCCTCCCGCTTCGTCCCTTGTCCGTCGATCCATTGAAACATCGCGCGCGACGACGCAACGGTCTAATGGGGCATGTCATAAAAAAATGTATGGAAAACGACGCTGTGACGAACGCAGCGACGGACGGCGCAACACAGCGCAACGCAGCGCAACGTACTAATGGGGTCTCGCTCTTACACTGTCTCTGGGTGATATGACTATATTTTATCAGAGTATGGTAAAACTTGCCACGGATTTTTTAAAGACTTCTTTATCTAGTAGTTTGGCCCTGTACATTAGGGTGGAGTGAAAAAAAATTTTTTACATAATCGTTTCGGAATACCTGTAAAAAGTTGCTGTTATTGCTCACAAATATACATAGAAAATTTTAATTGGGTCATGATAATTTTAGAGCTGCCCCCAACATCATGAAATTTGGAGAAAATCACCAAATTTTGCAAATGCAGTTTGTGAAGAACATAAACGAGACGGTTTTATAGGAGCAAGAATGTTATCACGTCAGCAAATGTCTCATTTTGAAACAAAAAAAACAATTTAATAATTGACTTTTTTCTGATTTTTTTCATTGCTTGTAATTTTTTTTCCAGTTTTGTTGATAAATAAGCATTAAAACTACTAATCGGGCATTTATTTAACGTTTTACCATGTAGTTTGTTTTATTATAGACTGAAAATTTTGAAAAATACTATCATTAAAAATGAAATCAAAGTTTTTTTTTTAATTTAGAATTTTTCTATTTTTCAATTGGGTGAGGGCACCTCAAAACATCAATACAAGTAATCAATATTTTGTATGCTAAACCAACTCATAAAAAGGCAACTTTATATTGCTATTCCATCGAAAAAAATAAAAATAAAATAAATTTCATACATTATCACTCCACCCTACTGTACATATATATAAGTACTAAAAGATCTATGGATAAAACAAAATTTATGGTTCAGGAAATGTTTGACTTAGGTCACGAAACACAACTTTGGATACCTATTCATTAATTTTAAATTATAAACCTTTGAACAGCGCAATTAAAATTCTGTAAATATCAAGATTTTCTCATGTTAACCGATACCGAATCGGTTAACATTTTATACGTATGGTTCTCACTTAGGTACTTAAACTCAAGATAAAGGCTTAACTGTATGCTTTATATATTGTACTTTTAGTTAAAATAGTACCTATACAAGTAATCTAACTAATATTATAGACGCGAAAGTCTAAACTAATGTATGGCACCTTTGCATGTATTTTGATGACATTTTGAAGTAGTATTTTAGAATAAACACCTGCACTAATTTTTATCCACGTGACAGAAGTAGTTCCCTTGAAACGTGGGCGAAACCACGGGTGGAAACTATATGTAAATATATACCGTGTTCAGTTTCTTACTGATGTTTTATATCTTCTTTTAAATAAGTGTCTAATTTAATTATCAGTTTCTAATAAGACGGCTTATTTAATGTGAATTACAATAAAAAGTGTACAATCACGATTTTATAATACACAGTATCAATCACGAATAAAAACAAACTGATACGTACATTCGGAAACAAAAGTGAAGTGTCAAATGAAACATCTTTACTGATTTTGCTTTCCATTATAATCTCCAATTACTAAAATTTTGCAATGTACTTGGTAGATGATATTCTGAAGAATAATTGTACATTCATTGGCAATGTTTCAAAAAGAATTCATATGCAATGCTGTTTGCAACGGTATTTATTCTGCCAATCACAATGCGTAGACAAAATGTTCAAAAGTCATCTGTCGCAAGAAATAACATTAGATGGAAGCCAATATATATTTGTAAAAGATCAATGAACTAAGGAAATCATGGTTTTTTTTATAGATCAGTATAGATAATACTATATTATTCTAATCCAAATATATAAAACTCAAAGGTGACTGACTAACTGCGGAACTCAATATTCTGTGTATCGCTGGATTTGCTTACTGGAGATAGAAATTAGACATTACTTGTATGGGGCTAATGGCTAATGTCAAAATTCTACCTCTAGTAAGCAAATCCAGAGATAGATAGGTTATTGGGAACGGCCGTAAGTGACATAATGATCTATCAATGCACAACACAAACCACGGGAGGGATCGGGCTGAAATTTGGCATGCAGGTAGATGTTATGACGTAGGCATTCGCTAAGAAAGGATTTCAATACATTCTATCCAGGAAGAAAATTTGCATGAAACTTTATAAATTTTTAACCGATCGGGCTGTGTTAATTTTATACTGGCAAACCAACTACACAAAACACTTTTCTTATCGATGATCCTTCGTGGATTAGTGGTTTTGTATCATTTAAAATACACGATATCCGTAATCTACTTAGATCATCACGTACAAAAAGGACTTTTGTATACATTTATACTCATACCGATACATTACAATTAGCTAGGAAGATTCTTTTTTCTATAAATGCAATTATATTACTACGAAGTCGGAACTCATAAATTAGGGTCAAGGTAACTGTGAATCATTGAACTTTATGATATTGATAGGTAATAAAGATAATTATTTGTTTTGTTTCAAGACTAATATTTTTTTTCTAACTCAATGTTGTATTTTTCCCATCGTTTTTTTTTCCTAAAGTACGATAAATGAAATTGCAAATGCGTTAACGATAATTTTTCACACAAATGTTATATCACGTCAAAGATTGGTAGGTATTTATTGATATTAAACACAAAACAACAAAAGTCTGGGTCTATTCACATTTAAATTAATGGGCTAATTTTGTAAGCAAATATGCATTTAATAGGTCTGCAAATTAATAATCTGAAGCTTGAAATTAAAATAGCTCAAAGAAACATAACAACTTTGCAAAAAATACACATCAGATGACAAACTGGTTTTTGATAAATTATGAGTTAACAATTTTAAAATTACTAAAATTATACCTATACCTACTAGTGTAAAAATATTCACTACGTGTAAAAAAATATTTGTGTTTTAAGATTATTAAACATTTTAACAGTTTGAGACGTTCCAGATAAGATGCTGCCACAGAAAAGTACCTTGTCAAAATTAAAGACATTTTTATGGCATCATCTGTCATATAGCTATCTAGGACTTTATCTGCAACCTCTGAAACTGGTGCTTATTCTTATACACTTACCGTAGACGGGGTACCTACGCTCCGGAGGCGATGGGGCGAAGATCTAGACTTCTATCATCGAGGCTGGTGGGCTCGGTCGAAGGATCGGGAAGTGTTGATGCCGGATGTGGAGGCCTTTACCCAGCAGTGGGACATTACAGGCTAGAAAAAAAATGATATTACACTCCAGGAGTGCTGGCAGAAGTGAAAACTTGAAATTTAGGGAAAAAATATGCACGAATTAATTTAATTATCAGCATAAAAGTGCTATAATTAATGTAGTAAAATGCAATATTCAGTTATGCATACACAACAATGTAATAAACAATTAAAAAAATAAAGCACTTATAGCATTCGACCGCAGCATAGACTGTATCTACTGCTACTAGGTACAAAAGGTTTTAAATATTTGAAGTCCATACATTTCGTGCACTCATCTATAAGCACTTACCTATAAGTACTCCATATTGTACAAAGTGGAATCCACCTTTGTTTAGCTCACAAAAGCACAATTAGATCGTATCGACAGTCGGAATCCCATTTTTCTAAGCCGGACCGGTTTTATAACGAATCGGAGCGTGACCATCTTTTTTTGCATAAATCTACAAAATTAATGTCAAAGGCAAAGCCTTATTAGTATTTGAATAATAAATATATACAAATGTTATATAACTGAGGAGTTTGTTTGTTTCGTTGAATGTGCAATCTCTGGAACAACTGGTCCAAATGTAAAAATACTCCGTACAGTGATGTATAACCCGTTTATACAGGAAAGCTTTGTATCCATGTGTGTCGAGTTGTTTCTACGGGATGCGTGTAAAAAGAAATTGCGTGTTGTAACTAAAGCCGAGTGATATACTATTGCCTAATGTCAAGAAAGGTTAATTTAAAATCTGATAGGTAAACTATTGACCAAAATATGTTCGTAAACTGGTTCTAACAAGCATTTTATTTTTTCACCTTGGTTGTTTTATAAGAGTTTAGGTTAGTAACAATATATTTATATATACCTACAACAATATATTTGTAAATTCATAATATATAAGCACTTAAAGTTATGTAAAACTTTTTGTAGGTATTTCACTTAGAATTAGTGAAGGTAGTTAGGTATTTTGCATCGTTTTCATTCGTAAAAGTCATTTCTAGTTGCCTACTTGTTATTACTCTCTAATCTAATTAGATATTAGACACAGTGCTAAGAAAATGTTGATTATGTTTAGTTAAATTATAAACTGTTCACTAGACACCATGTAAAAACCTTAATCAAAAGAATCTTCACGAAATCGGTATGAAAAAAAAAATGAATGTCGGTCCAGCCATCTTCGAGTACCTAATCGAAAAAGATACGGTCGAATTGAGAATCTCCTCCTTTTTTGGGAAGTTGGTTAAAAAGAGCCTTTCAAAATAACATTTCAATGTAAATCGAAATATTTGTCAAAGTTAAAGTAATGTTGAAAGCGTCAAGTCCGTTCTCTATATTGTTTAGAAATCAAGCGCAAACGTTAGCGAGCTGGTGATAATTGAAAACGCATTGACTTCTCGATTTTACTAAGTGTGGGCAATGTTACACAATTGTTTGATTACACTCCATATCTGAGTGTAGTTTTATTGTTTCAACTGTTTTTGGAAACTTGAATGGCTTTATAATGTTAGATTATTTCGGTAGTTTAATGTGCAGTCAAGTGTTTGAATTCGTAAGGCCTATAATACCATGGCACCATAAACGTGAGGGGGCAAATTATATCGAAATCAAAATTTAAATCCAAGTAGGCTGAAGACAGCACTTTTCGAACGTCAAAATTACATAAGACAGCCCCAAAAACGCCCGCCCGCCTTATTTTTACCCGACTAGGGCGAAGCGAAAAGGAGGGTTATGATTTATATTCTACCAACGGCTTCACTTGCGTCCTGTAGAAACCACTCCGCGTACCCGGATAAATGGCCTACATACTTCCTCGATAATTAGGCTAAGATTGAAAAAACGTGTTAAAAAAGACAAATTAGTCCAGTAGTTGTCGACAACTCTTCAGTTTTATAACATTAAAGTATAGATTTTGAGAACGTTTCGTTGTTTTAGAGATATTTGATTTACAGTTTCCCAGGTTCCAGATAAAGTTCTAAATAGCTAATTGACAGATAGTGCCATAGAAAGTTTTTTTTATTTTTTCATGGCATGATCCGTCAGATCTAGTACCTATTCTATCTTGGACTCTATTTGGAAACGGTGAAACTGACTATAAGTGTTTTACACTGTGTCACTAAGTAGTGCTCTAAGTGCAACTGATTAACTTAAAAAGTACCTATAATCTTTAATTCGCTTCTAACAATACTTAGGTTATTTACCCAGAAAAATATTGTTAGTGATTTTCGCCTCCAAACTAGCGCAAGAGCTGTTACGTCAAACATACCATATACGCACGTTTATTGATATTCATAGACCACAATTTATAAAATTTGCGGATTTTGATCAAAGAAATAACAAACCTGTTTGTTTCATTAATAGTTATCTCGTTAGTAGGTAAATAGGGTTCGATTATATATTCGACGTTTAAATATGTTACATAATAGTTTATGATTCGCCAACTGTTTCGCAATTTATATAAAAAACCAGTCAAGTGCGGGTCGGAGTCGCATACGAAGGGTTCTGTACAAAAAATCACGGAGTTAACTAAATAGAGTTAACTAAATTCTTATTTTATTATAAGTTTTAGTACTTGTTGTTAAAGCGACAACTGAAATACATCATCAGTGAAAATTTTAGCTCTCTATCTATCATGGTTCAAGTGATATAGCCTGGTGATAGATGCACGGACAGACGGTTACCCAAGTTTTAGTAATAGAGCCTGCCAGGGCTGCGGGTTATTCGCAAAAGTTACCGCGACCATGGCACACAAAGGGGTCCCAAGGAACACGGTGGGTTTTAGTCAGTAAAAGTCTGACACTCCCTCACGATGTCACCCACAGTGGGAGGGGTCATTCTGATGATTTCCCATCGATACGGACCAGTTTTACCTTTTGGGTACGGAACCCTAAAAATGACTAACAAGAGATGTTTATCCGATGACATTAAAAGGACAACCCATATTTTTAAACATGTCTTTTGTTATTTATTTATATTCATTGATTCTGTCCATCTCCTTGGTCGGAAAGTTCAAGTTACATCCTGTATACATAATGCAACGTGCCTATGTTTGAATATTTATCAAACGCATCTTCATCAGGCGCTAATGACTTATCAGCAACCGTTAGTCCTGCCTGAAGGTCACTAAGGACCGTTCCCAATAACCTATCCTATCCGTTGATTATGTTACTGGAGATTACATTTTACCGCAGTCCTGGCACACAAAGGGCTCCCGAAGGAACACGGTGGGTTTTAGTCAGTAAAAGTCTGACACTCCCTCACGCTGTCACCCACTGCGGGAGGGGTCATTCTAATGATTTTCCATCGACAAAAAAAAAGTTCCTATCTCCAGTAACCAAATCGATGGATAGATAGGTTATGGAATCCCGCAGTAAGGATACGAATGAGTTCTTGCTTGTTTTTCACTGCATTCGTCTCAAAATAGATTATTTTTAGCTGGCCAATGCAACATTCTCCGACAGATTATAAATGACGATAAGAATGTTTTAAGTTTTTCTTCGTTTTTGAGTTATCTTGCTTAAATTTGTAAACACCTAATAAACTTTTTTTCCTATTATCGATATATACGATATATCTGTCGCCAGCAGTTTCACTCGCTTCCTGAGCGAACTACGTAGATACAGTATCCGGATATAAAGTAGCCTATGCATTATTCTGGTATATAAGCTATTATTACTGCGTTTTGCTATTAAATTACATCAAAATCCATCTAGTGGTTTTTGGGTGAAAGAGTAACCAATAAACATACATCCTCACAAACTTTCACGTTTATTAAATAATTTATTTTACACTACTTATTTTTTATTTATAGTGTTAACAATCGTAGCTCACAGAATTACTATATTTGTAAAGAACTAATTATAACCATTATCATATAATCACAATTACAGGCCGCAACAAGAATGTACGCTGCGTACAAATACGACAATTATCACAGAATTATATCATTACTCATACTGTATTTATATTATGAAACTTTATATACAACTAGCTTCTGCCAGCGGCTTCGGCCACGTTAAACTTAAAATCCCGTTTTTCACGTTTCCGTAAGAATTTCGGGAAATCCTTTCTTATCTCTAAGATAAACCTCTGTGCAAAATTTCAGCTTTATAAGTCACGGGTTTGGGTCCTGCGTTGATGAGTCAGTAGATGAGTCAAGACTTTGATTTTTATATGTATAGAAGAAGATATATACGTATATCTATACTAATATTATAAAGCTGAAGAGTTTGTTTGTTTGAACGCGCTAATTTCAGGATCTACTGGTCCGATTTGAAAAATTCTTTCAGTGTTAGATAGGCCATTTATCGAGGAAGGTTATAGGCTACTTTTTATCCAGGTGTGCGCAGTAGTTCCCACGGGAGAGCGGGTGAAACCGCTGGCGGAAGCTAGTAATATATAAGCTACCATGATTAAATTATATATGAAGAATATATGTATATAAGAAGGTAGCGTGGTGATGTTAATTACAATTATTATTTTATTACAAGGCGTCAGTCGCGTGCTTCCTAAGAAACGAGCAAAAACAAAATGTTAGATGCCTCAGGCAGGCATTAAATACCATGGTATTCCATATAAGCGTTGTAACTTAAAATGTCAAGAGCTTAGAAAACTTCACCTTACTTTTTACACGTAGGTAAATTATATTCAGCCTTCTAGGATAATAATTGCTGAGAAAACATGTAGATAACTGTTTGTAAAATAACATCAAACTTGTTTTGTTTAAGGTATAAGCAGATGTAGGGCGTATCTCTTATTTGTTATTTAAATTTATTTTTTGAGCTAATATTCACCTTAAACACCTAACCTTAAACACCTAACTTAACAGCTGAAATTTTGCACAGACTTTCAAGCGAGATACGAAAGGATTTCCCGAAATTCCTACGGGAACGGGAAAAAACGGGATTTTTATTTTTACGCTGGCGAAACTGCTGGCGGAAGCTACTTTATAAAGAAGAAACATTTTTTTGTTTGTTTTTGGGTAAAAAACAAACAAAAAAAAAACTTTTAGGGTTAAAAGCTCCGAAAAAACTGAGCCGATTTGAAAAATTCTTTCACTGTTGCACAGCTACATTATCCCGAGTAACATAGGCTATATTTTATCTGGTTACGGGCAGTGGTTCCTCGACACGCAAGTGAAACCGCGGGAAAACAGCTAGCAGCTAGATAAAAGTTGTAAAAAGAAATGAACCTCTGTCATCTTAACCCTACAATACCATGGATTGATATTGTGTTGTCAATTTAAAAAGTCGAAGTTGGAAAGTCTAAGCTGGTACAGTCACGACAAAACACTTATCGAGATTCAACAATGAATTTCTCTTAAAACATTCATTGAAATTATGAGGAATTGTGCAAAATACTGTCGGCAATGAATCTATACTAATATTATAAGGCTANCATCGTTTTCATTCGTAAAAGTCATTTCTAGTTGCCTACTTGTTATTACTCTCTAATCTAATTAGATATTAGACACAGTGCTAAGAAAATGTTGATTATGTTTAGTTAAATTATAAACTGTTCACTAGACACCATGTAAAAACCTTAATCAAAAGAATCTTCACGAAATCGGTATGAAAAAAAAAATGAATGTCGGTCCAGCCATCTTCGAGTACCTAATCGAAAAAGATACGGTCGAATTGAGAATCTCCTCCTTTTTTGGGAAGTTGGTTAAAAAGAGCCTTTCAAAATAACATTTCAATGTAAATCGAAATATTTGTCAAAGTTAAAGTAATGTTGAAAGCGTCAAGTCCGTTCTCTATATTGTTTAGAAATCAAGCGCAAACGTTAGCGAGCTGGTGATAATTGAAAACGCATTGACTTCTCGATTTTACTAAGTGTGGGCAATGTTACACAATTGTTTGATTACACTCCATATCTGAGTGTAGTTTTATTGTTTCAACTGTTTTTGGAAACTTGAATGGCTTTATAATGTTAGATTATTTCGGTAGTTTAATGTGCAGTCAAGTGTTTGAATTCGTAAGGCCTATAATACCATGGCACCATAAACGTGAGGGGGCAAATTATATCGAAATCAAAATTTAAATCCAAGTAGGCTGAAGACAGCACTTTTCGAACGTCAAAATTACATAAGACAGCCCCAAAAACGCCCGCCCGCCTTATTTTTACCCGACTAGGGCGAAGCGAAAAGGAGGGTTATGATTTATATTCTACCAACGGCTTCACTTGCGTCCTGTAGAAACCACTCCGCGTACCCGGATAAATGGCCTACATACTTCCTCGATAATTAGGCTAAGATTGAAAAAACGTGTTAAAAAAGACAAATTAGTCCAGTAGTTGTCGACAACTCTTCAGTTTTATAACATTAAAGTATAGATTTTGAGAACGTTTCGTTGTTTTAGAGATATTTGATTTACAGTTTCCCAGGTTCCAGATAAAGTTCTAAATAGCTAATTGACAGATAGTGCCATAGAAAGTTTTTTTTATTTTTTCATGGCATGATCCGTCAGATCTAGTACCTATTCTATCTTGGACTCTATTTGGAAACGGTGAAACTGACTATAAGTGTTTTACACTGTGTCACTAAGTAGTGCTCTAAGTGCAACTGATTAACTTAAAAAGTACCTATAATCTTTAATTCGCTTCTAACAATACTTAGGTTATTTACCCAGAAAAATATTGTTAGTGATTTTCGCCTCCAAACTAGCGCAAGAGCTGTTACGTCAAACATACCATATACGCACGTTTATTGATATTCATAGACCACAATTTATAAAATTTGCGGATTTTGATCAAAGAAATAACAAACCTGTTTGTTTCATTAATAGTTATCTCGTTAGTAGGTAAATAGGGTTCGATTATATATTCGACGTTTAAATATGTTACATAATAGTTTATGATTCGCCAACTGTTTCGCAATTTATATAAAAAACCAGTCAAGTGCGGGTCGGAGTCGCATACGAAGGGTTCTGTACAAAAAATCACGGAGTTAACTAAATAGAGTTAACTAAATTCTTATTTTATTATAAGTTTTAGTACTTGTTGTTAAAGCGACAACTGAAATACATCATCAGTGAAAATTTTAGCTCTCTATCTATCATGGTTCAAGTGATATAGCCTGGTGATAGATGCACGGACAGACGGTTACCCAAGTTTTAGTAATAGAGCCTGCCAGGGCTGCGGGTTATTCGCAAAAGTTACCGCGACCATGGCACACAAAGGGGTCCCAAGGAACACGGTGGGTTTTAGTCAGTAAAAGTCTGACACTCCCTCACGATGTCACCCACAGTGGGAGGGGTCATTCTGATGATTTCCCATCGATACGGACCAGTTTTACCTTTTGGGTACGGAACCCTAAAAATGACTAACAAGAGATGTTTATCCGATGACATTAAAAGGACAACCCATATTTTTAAACATGTCTTTTGTTATTTATTTATATTCATTGATTCTGTCCATCTCCTTGGTCGGAAAGTTCAAGTTACATCCTGTATACATAATGCAACGTGCCTATGTTTGAATATTTATCAAACGCATCTTCATCAGGCGCTAATGACTTATCAGCAACCGTTAGTCCTGCCTGAAGGTCACTAAGGACCGTTCCCAATAACCTATCCTATCCGTTGATTATGTTACTGGAGATTACATTTTACCGCAGTCCTGGCACACAAAGGGCTCCCGAAGGAACACGGTGGGTTTTAGTCAGTAAAAGTCTGACACTCCCTCACGCTGTCACCCACTGCGGGAGGGGTCATTCTAATGATTTTCCATCGACAAAAAAAAAGTTCCTATCTCCAGTAACCAAATCGATGGATAGATAGGTTATGGAATCCCGCAGTAAGGATACGAATGAGTTCTTGCTTGTTTTTCACTGCATTCGTCTCAAAATAGATTATTTTTAGCTGGCCAATGCAACATTCTCCGACAGATTATAAATGACGATAAGAATGTTTTAAGTTTTTCTTCGTTTTTGAGTTATCTTGCTTAAATTTGTAAACACCTAATAAACTTTTTTTCCTATTATCGATATATACGATATATCTGTCGCCAGCAGTTTCACTCGCTTCCTGAGCGAACTACGTAGATACAGTATCCGGATATAAAGTAGCCTATGCATTATTCTGGTATATAAGCTATTATTACTGCGTTTTGCTATTAAATTACATCAAAATCCATCTAGTGGTTTTTGGGTGAAAGAGTAACCAATAAACATACATCCTCACAAACTTTCACGTTTATTAAATAATTTATTTTACACTACTTATTTTTTATTTATAGTGTTAACAATCGTAGCTCACAGAATTACTATATTTGTAAAGAACTAATTATAACCATTATCATATAATCACAATTACAGGCCGCAACAAGAATGTACGCTGCGTACAAATACGACAATTATCACAGAATTATATCATTACTCATACTGTATTTATATTATGAAACTTTATATACAACTAGCTTCTGCCAGCGGCTTCGGCCACGTTAAACTTAAAATCCCGTTTTTCACGTTTCCGTAAGAATTTCGGGAAATCCTTTCTTATCTCTAAGATAAACCTCTGTGCAAAATTTCAGCTTTATAAGTCACGGGTTTGGGTCCTGCGTTGATGAGTCAGTAGATGAGTCAAGACTTTGATTTTTATATGTATAGAAGAAGATATATACGCTTATCTATACTAATATTATAAAGCTGAAGAGTTTGTTTGTTTGAACGCGCTAATTTCAGGATCTACTGGTCCGATTTGAAAAATTCTTTCAGTGTTAGATAGGCCATTTATCGAGGAAGGTTATAGGCTACTTTTTATCCAGGTGTGCGCAGTAGTTCCCACGGGAGAGCGGGTGAAACCGCTGGCGGAAGCTAGTAATATATAAGCTACCATGATTAAATTATATATGAAGAATATATGTATATAAGAAGGTAGCGTGGTGATGTTAATTACAATTATTATTTTATTACAAGGCGTCAGTCGCGTGCTTCCTAAGAAACGAGCAAAAACAAAATGTTAGATGCCTCAGGCAGGCATTAAATACCATGGTATTCCATATAAGCGTTGTAACTTAAAATGTCAAGAGCTTAGAAAACTTCACCTTACTTTTTACACGTAGGTAAATTATATTCAGCCTTCTAGGATAATAATTGCTGAGAAAACATGTAGATAACTGTTTGTAAAATAACATCAAACTTGTTTTGTTTAAGGTATAAGCAGATGTAGGGCGTATCTCTTATTTGTTATTTAAATTTATTTTTTGAGCTAATATTCACCTTAAACACCTAACCTTAAACACCTAACTTAACAGCTGAAATTTTGCACAGACTTTCAAGCGAGATACGAAAGGATTTCCCGAAATTCCTACGGGAACGGGAAAAAACGGGATTTTTATTTTTACGCTGGCGAAACTGCTGGCGGAAGCTACTTTATAAAGAAGAAACATTTTTTTGTTTGTTTTTGGGTAAAAAACAAACAAAAAAAAAACTTTTAGGGTTAAAAGCTCCGAAAAAACTGAGCCGATTTGAAAAATTCTTTCACTGTTGCACAGCTACATTATCCCGAGTAACATAGGCTATATTTTATCTGGTTACGGGCAGTGGTTCCTCGACACGCAAGTGAAACCGCGGGAAAACAGCTAGCAGCTAGATAAAAGTTGTAAAAAGAAATGAACCTCTGTCATCTTAACCCTACAATACCATGGATTGATATTGTGTTGTCAATTTAAAAAGTCGAAGTTGGAAAGTCTAAGCTGGTACAGTCACGACAAAACACTTATCGAGATTCAACAATGAATTTCTCTTAAAACATTCATTGAAATTATGAGGAATTGTGCAAAATACTGTCGGCAATGAATCTATACTAATATTATAAGGCTAAAGAGTTTGTTTGTTTGAACGCGCTAATATCAGGAACTACTGGTCCGATTTGAAAAATTCTTTCAGCGTTAGATAGCCTATTTATTGAGGAAGGCTATAGGCTACTTTTTATCCAGGTGCGCGTAGTAGTTGCCACGGGAAAGCGGGTGAAACCGCTGGCGGAAGCTAGTGTCAAATATAAAACCTAGCACGTTTTATCTGAGGGTTAGAATAGTGA
Organism: Heliothis virescens; assembly: GCA_002382865.2. Taxonomy (NCBI): domain Eukaryota; kingdom Metazoa; phylum Arthropoda; class Insecta; order Lepidoptera; family Noctuidae; genus Heliothis; species Heliothis virescens. The sequence goes on along the minus strand of NWSH02000613.1, from coordinate 7,580,029 downwards.
GACAAGTTTAGTGCATCTCTACGAGTATAATCGCCAATGATGTGAAAAATGCCCAGGTAAGTTCATCTACAAATTAGCCGATTTTCAAGCTTCCTGCAATTATTATGTTGAAAGTACAATTATTAAGCATCGAAAACAGCACTGTATTTCGCACTTCATACGGTATTGGAAAATACACTCTGTAGCTACATACTTATATTGTTCTGGAAAATCTATTTTCCTACAGACGCCAAATTTTATCAATCGAACATTAACCTTCCACTATTGTGATAAGGTTAAAAATCTATTACAGAAATTTGTCAGATTGAGGTTGATGTACTTTTTTCTGCATGATAGACTAACGAAAATTGGTATATTCTTCTCCTTTTTTAGAATAAAGTCTATTGCATACACACAATAGATCATCACACGACCTGCTAGGGTTATTTCATGATGCGTGAGTGATGGTTATCATAATGTAGGTAAGGCGAGGCTCGTGAACCGAAGCAAGTGGTGTTGATTAAGTTCTTCTATGTATGGCTGCAAATCTGTTGTATTTTCGGAATAGAATCGTCGAAACCTTATCAATGGGCCGATATTTCGAGGCTGGTTAAGGTTAACTTATAGTTAAAGTTAAATCGAGCAACCCAGCTTTAATCTTATCTCAGTATTCTATATTAATCTAGCTGCCAGTTTCCCAGGTTTCATGTAAAATTGTAAATAGCTATTTGACCATGCCACAAAAATGTTTTTAATTTTGATAACTTTTCTATAACATAATCTATCAGATACTAATCTAGAACTCTATCTGGAACCTGTGAAATTGGCCGTAAGTCTTATATTTGGTACTGAAGATACAGGCATACGTAGTTTGGTCAATGTAAAATTATGTAATTTTTCTTTTTTTGTCGGATTGCCGTCCCATCGGGTTATGAGAGTGAGGGAATAGGCAGTGCACATGTGTCTGCGCAAATGCTTGTGCACTATAATATGTCCTGCGCAGCTTGCTGATCTTAGTACATGAGAACAGCCGCCCGCGCCGTGGCCGATAAATCGGCTAGGACGCCGTCATCATGTAATTTTTCTTGTGAAGAACTTAAGTTTTACTCTATTCTATAAAACTTTATAAAAACACGACCTGCTAAGGTTTAGTTCCTGATGCGTGAGTGATGATTGTGATAACGTAAGGCGAGGCTCATGAACCGCAGCGAGTGGTGATTGATTACTTCGCGTGCTTCTTAAGCTAGGCAAGTATTGTATACCTTGTGAAATAATTTAATCATGGTAGCTTTATTGATTTTATCAGAAATCTCACATTTTGTAAGGCATTGTTTTAACTTTCGGATATATATGGCCAGTTTTACAGGTTCCAGATAAAGTTCTAGATAGCTGTCTATATAATGTAAAGGTTTCACTATGTGAATTGTCCGGATTATAAATTATATATCTTTAACTTTACCTGCAACTCGTGAGACGGGCGCTTAAAGAATTTTAGTATCAAATAATTGTCGCTATAATAACATAATAAAGATGAAGAGTTTGTTTGTTTACTTGAAAGCGCTAATCTCAGGAACTTATAGTCCGATTTGAAGAATTCTTCCAGTATTCGATAGCCCTCTCCCCCTCGAAATAGTCCACTTAGGAGGAAAGTCTTTTTTATACTATCCCCAGGACGCGAGAGAAACCGCAGGCGGTAGCTGTATAGTTCAAATATAAATGGCGTTTTATGATATTTTGTACGTACATAAAAACTCCATTCCAATAGTTTAACAACGGTATAGTAATGCTTTGTAACAATATACTAATCACTTTGCCCTTTACTTTTACGAATATCGTCTTATATCCATCTCTGTACAGTATTGTAGTTATTTTTATCACCAATATTTTATTTATATAACTGTTTGACTTTTATTAACCAGTAACTAAACAGTAATACGCAGTAGATCGTATAGGATAGGTAGATCTTCCAACTTCGAACGATTTATGCGGCTATTATTGAAATTCTCTTTCTAGAACTACGTAACTAACATAAGCCAAAGAAAAGCCTTTTTTTGAATGTGTTCTCGTTAATGGTCCCACTCGCGTCCCTGGGGACTACTTCGTGCATCTAGAGTAGGAGTAGTCTTTAGCTTTCCCCTGATCATTCCTGAGATTAGCTAGATGTATGGATAAAGTCATTATCAAACTAAATGATTGCTACAACACATATGATTATTTGTTTCCCAAATCGATATGTAATCGAGCTGAAATCGGTAACGTCCATTAACCCGGCGAGAATGTGGCAGGGTATTTCATACCCACCGTGTTACTTATTTGCGTATATTTTTTGTTTATTGCCTTCAAAGTGGTTGTCGTCTTGAGTAGCTGGAGTTAAAGGGTTGCGGAAGGGGATAGTGGAGTGATTGCAGTGACGCGACAGCCTGCACTCGAGTAACACGCTTGCAAATCGCGTTTGGGTATGTCATACCCTGCCACATAGTTAGTGTATATGTTAACGGAAATGTATAAAATCTAGGAATTGCATACAACTCCTAGGAAATGTATACAATTCCGAGGCTATTTAGGAAATGTATAAAATATTGTTTTAAAAATTATTTAATAGATACATATCCTGGGAGATGTATACATTTCCTAGGAATTGTATATAATTCCTATATCGTATTAGGAAATGTATAAAAAGAAGGCTTTCTGTAATAAAAAGTTTGTCATAAACTAGGCTTTAATGGCAAAAACGAATCGCTGTAAATCCGACTCCACGCAGTCTTGTCTGCCCTACCCCTAGAGTGTAATTCAAAATCGCGTAGGCGCGGAGGGGCGAGGCGGCCCGCGAGTTGAGGAGCAGGTGGTTGTAACACTCGCCACCGCGGCTGAGGCTGGCCGGCTCAGCCGGCCAGCAAGCCGAAGCTAAGGTGGTGAGCGTTAAAGCTATCTGCGACGATAAACTCGCGTGGGACCGCCGGAGCCCCGCAGCGCCGGAGCCATGACAGAAATCATGCCTGCTTCATGATGCATGCTTGATTGCATGTTGCCTGCTTGCTTGCATTTTACTACCTCATT
>NWSH02000613.1:7558103-7568557 GCA_002382865.2 Heliothis virescens | reverse complement strand
GTCAGACTTTTTGGCTTCTGACTACCCGTAACGACTGTTAAAGATGTGCAAATGAGAGCCGGGACCCACCAGTTTATCGTGCCTGCCGAAGCACGGAAGAACTCCTTATGACAAGATGTTCATCCAAACACGGGCCGACAGCGCCCACCGTTGTTTTATCTTAGCCATGAGCTCTTATTCTGATTAATGCAAACTGTACGAAATAAATAATTTTCTTGTAAAACTGCCTTCATTTTCTACTAAAATTTTAAGATGTTTTAATTCTCATGGTCAATATAATGTGCCATAAAGTCATTTAGCCAGTCAATGATGACCACAGAAGGTTAAATGCCATGAAAATTTAAGAGCATCGTTTAACTAAACTGTAATCATTATTATAGTGATTTAAAACGTTAAGTTTTATTTTTCCGGTTCATTGAATAAAATCGAGAATCATGCTCAGAGTTACTAAAATTCAGTTGAAAACTCCACACGATTTCAAATTTAAATTGATGGTAACTTATTTTTGTATTAATTAAGTACCTTTTTGCAAGTAGCATTTGATTTTTGAAACGTTTGGCACTTCTACAGCCTTTTGCATCGTCATAACTCAAAGCAAGCTGACAAATAACACAAGTAGGTACATTTTGATGTTAGCAAGGAAAATAATAACTGAAAATGTAGATTTCTGAAAAGCTCACTGACATTCATTAATCACATGTAGCAATGATTCTTTTGGTGTTTTTATAAAAAAGTTAAACAAATGTTTAAAACGTGTTTAGGAAACCCATAAGTTTATGAGTAGGACTTTCAAGTCTCGGTCGTTTGGGGTCATTTGTTCACCTATATGACAATGGACTTCTGACTACTGCCATAATATTTTAAGAATACACACAATAACAATGTTGATAGATATAAGTATACTAATTATGTATTGGCTTTTCAGTGGCTAATGTTGATGTCCCATAACAGAGTCCACAATAACTTTAAACCATATACGACACCTATAAAACTTGTGGAAGGCAAATAAAGAATATGAATAGACTAGTTCGTACAAATTTTACATTTATTTATGAAGTACACACGTGTTTTTGACGACGCAGACTAGTTTTGCACGTTACACACAACTCATAAGACTAGACGATAGAGCCACAACAACAATAAACAAAAACAAATCTTGCACAAACTGACCGAAAAATTCCATCATACATCCCTTTAGTTGCGGTCAATTCATTAATATCTGACCTTATCAAGTGGCCAACTAATTCGGGCAATGATCACGCTCTTCACACTTTCAGCTATTGTGTACGAAGTTATTACATCTACAGATGTACTACTATTATACAATAGTTGGTATGTCAGTAGTACAATACAACTATTAATCATTGCTCTACGTAAAGGTGGTATCACACTTGAAATATCTTAGACAACAACCGGGTCTTACTCGCGATCAAACTATTAAAGGTTTACGATACCTCTTTTCTCCCGACGTTTCGACCGAATTGCACCGACCGTGGTCACGGGAAGACTTTTTATTGAAATATCTTGTACCTACATTTGATCATTTTACGAATTGAACAAATGTATTGTAACACAGAAATTTTCAAGTGCTTATTAGAGCTATCCAACGTTTAAATAATTTTGAACATCGAACTAGTGAATACTAACTTGGAGTATATAAAAAAAATACAATGATTCAGTCGTTCTTGAAATTAGCGCTTTCAGTCAAACAAACAAATTATTTTTTATTCAGGTTTATAATATTTGTTTTGTGTAATAATGACACAAACAATTTTTTTGCAAAATTCTTNGTCAGACTTTTTGGCTTCTGACTACCCGTAACGACTGTTAAAGATGTGCAAATGAGAGCCGGGACCCACCAGTTTATCGTGCCTGCCGAAGCACGGAAGAACTCCTTATGACAAGATGTTCATCCAAACACGGGCCGACAGCGCCCACCGTTGTTTTATCTTAGCCATGAGCTCTTATTCTGATTAATGCAAACTGTACGAAATAAATAATTTTCTTGTAAAACTGCCTTCATTTTCTACTAAAATTTTAAGATGTTTTAATTCTCATGGTCAATATAATGTGCCATAAAGTCATTTAGCCAGTCAATGATGACCACAGAAGGTTAAATGCCATGAAAATTTAAGAGCATCGTTTAACTAAACTGTAATCATTATTATAGTGATTTAAAACGTTAAGTTTTATTTTTCCGGTTCATTGAATAAAATCGAGAATCATGCTCAGAGTTACTAAAATTCAGTTGAAAACTCCACACGATTTCAAATTTAAATTGATGGTAACTTATTTTTGTATTAATTAAGTACCTTTTTGCAAGTAGCATTTGATTTTTGAAACGTTTGGCACTTCTACAGCCTTTTGCATCGTCATAACTCAAAGCAAGCTGACAAATAACACAAGTAGGTACATTTTGATGTTAGCAAGGAAAATAATAACTGAAAATGTAGATTTCTGAAAAGCTCACTGACATTCATTAATCACATGTAGCAATGATTCTTTTGGTGTTTTTATAAAAAAGTTAAACAAATGTTTAAAACGTGTTTAGGAAACCCATAAGTTTATGAGTAGGACTTTCAAGTCTCGGTCGTTTGGGGTCATTTGTTCACCTATATGACAATGGACTTCTGACTACTGCCATAATATTTTAAGAATACACACAATAACAATGTTGATAGATATAAGTATACTAATTATGTATTGGCTTTTCAGTGGCTAATGTTGATGTCCCATAACAGAGTCCACAATAACTTTAAACCATATACGACACCTATAAAACTTGTGGAAGGCAAATAAAGAATATGAATAGACTAGTTCGTACAAATTTTACATTTATTTATGAAGTACACACGTGTTTTTGACGACGCAGACTAGTTTTGCACGTTACACACAACTCATAAGACTAGACGATAGAGCCACAACAACAATAAACAAAAACAAATCTTGCACAAACTGACCGAAAAATTCCATCATACATCCCTTTAGTTGCGGTCAATTCATTAATATCTGACCTTATCAAGTGGCCAACTAATTCGGGCAATGATCACGCTCTTCACACTTTCAGCTATTGTGTACGAAGTTATTACATCTACAGATGTACTACTATTATACAATAGTTGGTATGTCAGTAGTACAATACAACTATTAATCATTGCTCTACGTAAAGGTGGTATCACACTTGAAATATCTTAGACAACAACCGGGTCTTACTCGCGATCAAACTATTAAAGGTTTACGATACCTCTTTTCTCCCGACGTTTCGACCGAATTGCACCGACCGTGGTCACGGGAAGACTTTTTATTGAAATATCTTGTACCTACATTTGATCATTTTACGAATTGAACAAATGTATTGTAACACAGAAATTTTCAAGTGCTTATTAGAGCTATCCAACGTTTAAATAATTTTGAACATCGAACTAGTGAATACTAACTTGGAGTATATAAAAAAAATACAATGATTCAGTCGTTCTTGAAATTAGCGCTTTCAGTCAAACAAACAAATTATTTTTTATTCAGGTTTATAATATTTGTTTTGTGTAATAATGACACAAACAATTTTTTTGCAAAATTCTTATGATTTTCATTAACTTTTCTTTTATGGTGTTAAAAAAAATCCCATATCAGTTTAAGACAGTGTGAAATCACCCTAACACGAACTTATGAAATATTTCGACTGATTTTTGACGCTATCTGCCTTTATCTTCACTTGAGCATTGTAGGGTTATGGGTATCGAGTATCCGATTTGTTGGTCAATTTTCCGGGTTAACTGTTTCAATGGAGCCATTTATCAAAATATTTAAATGTTCTCGTAATCTCGATTGCAATGGAATGCTATAATATTTTTATTGTCAATGAAGTTTTATTGAAGTTGCTATTTGGAATTTTCGTTTTTACACCATAATGTTTGCAAGCACAATACGTTACGTATTCGTTAGTTTTGAGTTGTCTATCTGAAGGATTCTATGAATTTGTTCAGTTTATGTTGATGACGGCGTCATTCAATAGTACACAGGGCTCGTTGAAGGCTTGACCATGAATTTCGATATCCGATGTCCAGATGTAGGATAACTCTCACGCATTATATAATTTTTTTTCAAGCAACAACAACAAATAGTGGTACACCATACATAAGTTATTATGTATAGGGATGATTTAATTACTCTACTTTAATTACAGTTGTCGAAAATTATAACAGAAAATTAAATGATTGATCAACACACTATACAAGTTTAAAAACATATTTCAACATTCTACGTGCTAAAAATAAACACTATTTAAAATAAGCTCCGAAAAACTTAAAAATAAACCACCCAAAATAAACTCAGCAGAACAAAACTATGTCATTGCCATTTTGAACTTATAAGAAGTAATTAAAAATATACATCTTCGGAGCTTCGCAAAGTTCATCTCATTGTTTCGGCTGCCCATAAATCCATTGCAGTGTGTGACGTCACACGTGCACGTTTGCAACTAAAAGGCTATATAAGCACTTTCACTGCGCGAGCGCGCGAGTCGCGGGATGAGACCGCGGTACCACGCATGCGCACTCTGACCCCGGCGAGCGCGATAACGGACATTATTTGATTTTCGATTTTTGAGTGTGAGTGACGTAGTGTCGTGTTTTATTTTTTCTGTGTGCAAGGTGAGTTCTTTTTTTGTTTTTTTTTTCTGTTTTTGTGTTAGGTGTGGAAAAATATTTTTGGGATATTTTAGAATTTTAGGTTATTAGGTCTTTTAAAAATATATATATGGGAAAATCAAATTAAAAATTGTTGTAAATTCAGCAATTAATTAAAGGACTAATTAGATTTTCTTTACCGTGTCTTATAATTTGCGCATTTTTTTGAAAATTATTGGATTAGTCTTAAGTAAATAACTCATCAAGGTTAATTCGTAATTAAGTCATTCAATAATTATTTAAAACAAAAAAATCGTTAGCATTTTTTTATCCCAACTTTTGTAAGAACCTATCATTACAATTTTAACATATTTTTTACACCTTACTAAAATATACAATATACAAGTCAGTAATAAAATACATAGAAATCCAATACAAAACACTGCAATTTGAGAACAAATTCACGATGCACGGTCGCGCATCAAAAAGACATCAACGCACAATTGTTGCATTGACATACAACTGAACGTTCCATAATGGCAACCGGAACAGGCTGAGAGGAAGAATAGGCACTCCTAGTGCTTATACCGAAGGCTTTTACGGCACATAATAAACATTTCTACCTATGACTTATGGCTTTACATAACTATTATGTGACTTAGAAATCGTATGTAACTTTTTGTAAAAAAATACCTATGCCATATCTATACGTTAATTGGTCTGTATTTTTTATAATAACAGCAGCTTTAAAATTGACCTACATTTGGGTGTAAATGTGAGAAAATTGTTTATCAAGATTTTATTATATTTCTACTAACCTACTTACAAGCAGTTGATAATATTAAATTAGTTTGTTTTACTGTATATCTAGTCACCTATTTATTTAGCATTGTCTGAGTAAATGCTATAGTTAATATCTACATTTGAAGCCCTTTACCGAGTGTATTATCGACGGTGACCCGAGGAACTAGGTTAAATTAACCTAAGTATATAATTTGCAAGAAAATCATCATAGGTTAGTTTTGATTATACATTTTAATAGTCAGCATGAAAATCTAAAATGACTGGTTTCACCTGATCAATGAAAAACACCTAAATAATTACAAAAATATATAGATTTAATATTTTCTATAAATTATACTTACTTTTTTAAACGCAAAGGTTTTGTTTGTTATAAATGATCAGTAAATTATGTCTTTCTTTTTTAATTACTTACTACAAAAAATATTTTTTAAACAATTGAGCATCGTCACAAAAAAAAACCTTACCTCCTTAAATTACACATGCATTAAATTTCGAAATATCCAAATCTACACGACCAATTAACCCATCAGCGACCAAGCTTTAAACACTAGATTCGTGCTCGTGAATATATGCACTAACTATTGTTGTGGCCGACCTTTACTTACGTATCGAAGATGCACCGTGATGAATATTAAAACGAATTGGATACAGTCTAAAAGCCTATTGCGAAATCACTATTCAATATTTACCCATAAAATGTTTGCGCATCAAAATTGCATTAAGGTTATTTGATTTTGTAAATAGGTTTTACATATAGATATGAATATGACACATCGCGAGTACTATCAAGTTTTTCAATTGATTGGTAAACTTAAGAGTGTAAAGTTGAGTGCAGAGCACACTGCAAACTTTTAGTCGGCTGACAGTTTGATTGGGCTAATAGATCAACGAAGAAATAATTGGTAATTACACAAATTACAATGGTCAGGTATTTAACCGTCATCAATCGGTATCAGACCGAATAAAATTAAAAACTTTGACTTAAAAAGAAATGTTGCCCGCCATCTGTCAGACTTGCCTTGCCTTGACTTTGCCAACTGTTGGCCGACTATTTAGTCTGCAGTGTGTGAGAGCGCTTAGTATTACAGCCAGTTTAAAAGGTTCCAGGTAAAGTTCTAGATAGCTATCTAGCAGATACTGCCATTAGAAACAAAATCGTCAAAATTCAAAACATTTCTATGGCAGAATCCGGCAGATAGCTATATAGAACTTTATCTGGAACCTGTGTAACTGGCACTTAGTATGTCATTACTAAGTTATTTATAACGAATACGACACATCGGGAGTACTGCCAAGTATTTCAATTCGTAAACTTGAGGCCAATGTATTGTACATAAGGGCTATGTATAATATATGTGCATTGGAACATGTTAAATGTCAAACGCTTACTCGTAGGAAAATCGACCTTATTGGTGGCATTTGAATAATTGAATCTGATAGTGATCGTTCTATTTGTTTAACCCTTTCTGGTTGAGAATAAAACAACTTATTTAAATTATTTTAAGAAACACGTAAACTACAATTTACTTTAAATATGCCGCATATTTTTGTGCGTTACTATTACATGTTTTTCGACTGATTTAATCTAGGATTTAAAACGAGTTTTGACAGAATTAAAATTCTCAACAGTCTGGTAAAAACGGTCTCTTCATGATCTCTTGTCAGCTAGTCCAAGGTCTCAATATGTCACTAATTTCGAAAAACAAAACAACATTAAGATTAATTAGTGTTCTTCTCGTGGGATTAAAACGTTTGGACGACTCGTTTATCAAAATCAGCTGTTGAGTCATCCAGATTTACGTGGGAATTACTTGACATACTTAGTATAACATGCACTTGTATTAGTGCAAAAACTTACACACATTTTGCATGTTACACGCACACTATTAAACTTTAATTAATAATATTATGTTTATTAGTAATTTTGTGTGGAGACCCGTAGGTCAGTTACCAGGTATGATGCACAAGCATGTGTTGTTGCACCATATGGTAATTACTAATTTTAATCTCTGATCATCTCTGTCAGCGAAGGAAAACATGATGAAAACAGACTTGAAATATTAAGATCAGGGTGGTATCAACATTCAATTTTGTTTCTTCTCTTTTCTAGTAGATTGCAATTACAAACGAAAATAAGCATTATTTTGCAGCATTTTATGGTTCTTTAAATAAAGCGCTCTTTCATGATTGCCTCCAAAAAAAGATGTGAATAGAATGAGCGTTGCTCGTTTAAACGCACCCTGAGAGAAGATGCATTTGCACTCCAACGTGTTTTTATCGCAAAAAAAAAACATAACTAGTCGTCATAGTAACGAATTTTTTTGACCTATTCATTGAACGTATACTAAACAGTACATACTAAGTATTCCTCAATAGTAAAAGAAAGTGCGAAGGTTAGCAGCTGCACTTGATCGACCTTTGGCTAGTTGAAGAGCCTGTTTGTGATGCACCAACTGGCAGATATTCCACTTTCGGATAGGTACTGGAACTCATTCTGTTTGGTTACCGTGGTGTATGTGTCACCAGAGTAATAATAATACTAGATCCATTATATTTATTTTTCGACTAGCTTCCGCTAGCGGTTTCAACGGGAACTATTCCGTGCATCTGCATAAAAAGAAGCCTATAGCTTTCCTCAATAAATGGGTTATCTAACACTGAAAAAGAAATTCAAATAGGACCAGTAGTTCCTGAAATTTGCGTGTTCAACCAGACAAACTCTTCAGCTTTATAATATTAGTGTAGATATATATTAAGTATTTTTAATATCCCGGATTCTAGCGCAGATTTATCTAACAGGTTTTAGCCACATTTAACTTATGTCGTAAAGCTATAGGGTTTTGTTTTATCATCGACCTCTTAGAACAGGTTCAGCAGTTTTCAAGATTAAGTTTACCTATTCGTTGAGACAAATAAATCAACACCGTTTTATAACTTGTTGATAGAGCATCTAAAATTAATTAATTTATGCAATCAATGACGTTTACTAATATCATTACCATAAAATTACCTTGATTTAAATGTACAAAATAAGGTAAAGTTTCTATATATTAAATTACGTGGGATTTTCTATCGTACGAGACTTTAATACTGGATTTATTTTTTGGCCAAGGTCGTTATATTTTTAGATAAAAAGTTACGAAAGTTAAAAACATTGCAACACCTTGTTGGGCTCGTTAACCTATGGGTCACGACATAGTAACTTATATAGTGAGTAAATAAATATTAAACAAATAAAAATAAACCGCTAAATACATATGTTGCTAAGAGAAGAACTTCAATACAGCTTAACAGATTTTAATAAAGTTTAGTAAGGTGATAGACGAAACCCTAGAGACTGCTTTTACTGGGAAATTGTAGTACATAGTTCCAACAAGATACAGATAAAACTATAAAGAGCCCCAATATTCATATTATGAACATTGTAACCAGAATCAATAATCATCAAACCATCTACACTTTTCAGAAGCCAACCAAAAAGGTTTAACCAAAAGGCATTTTTTGGCACAAAAGAGGCCAAGATCGCATAACAAACAGCCAGAACATCTAATCTGATGGCACTAGTGGCCTGAATCCGACTCGTTAGCTATTCGTGAGGCTTCGTACCGGAGTTCATTAAACGTTGAAGATGCTAGATAGGCCATGCAACAATGCTTCTCCGGCAGTCGGCTACCGTCCGGTAACTGGGAAATATATCATGCGTTTTATTGCCGACAGGTTTTATGTGGTGTAGTTGCTTTTGTGGTACTTACTTGCATAATGAATTAAATTTTTAAAGAATCTAGTTGAAAAAAATAATTCGCAAACTCCAACTGCGCCTAAATTCATAACTTCATGACTTGCTACAAGATTCAACGTAAACAGGTCTGTTATGAATAAAGTTTGCCAAGATCAGTTTAGAATTCGTTATTTGAAAAAAATAACGGAAGCACATGTTACTTTGAACACTTCTAAATTTTAAATTCAAATCAACTCGAATACCTAATTATCACCAGCCAGCTACTACAAAGGTTGAGCTTGTTATATCGACCTTTATAGTAGCAACTAATATCTATAGTATAGCCCATGGTTTCTATAGTATAATACTACAATAGATCATAGCTTTGTCTGATAACTAAGCGGTGCCGCCTGACATAATGATGACATCACAGAGCCCCATTTGTCGCCCAAAGGGTATTTTGACGTGATTTGTTGCCTCCGCAATATTGCCACTGCATAAAATTATCTTATTATAATGGGGTCTTGCGAAACGGACTTGTTAAATTCTCATTTTTAATCTGGTGCCTTCGTGATGGAATTTAAATGTTATAATGTTTATCTTTAAGTTGTATGTACGGACGACAGCAGGTCAACGTATACGAATCTGTCAAATTTTACCAATCAAATATTAACCTACCGTCATTGCGATAAGGTTGAAAATCTATTGTAGAAATTTGACAGATTGTGGTAACTTGATGTGCTGTCGTCTGTACCTACGGATCAGAGAATTCGATTTTCGGATACAACTGTAATTACAGTGACAATGAGCACTGAAAAAAATATTACTATAATTTGAAAAGCAAAATTTTCTTGATAATGCTAGTACTTTTTTGTGATAAAACCAATGAAAATTGGACGCGCACAAATGCATTTTTGTTCTTTACCAAACACATTAAACTCTAACAAAAAAGTCCGGATCTACCAACACAGTTGCATAATCTCTAAACTTACAGGAAATATGTTTAAGTTTGCGTGAAACCATACAATACGAGGGTAAATAACAAAGCACTTTAGTAAGACAATTAGTATTGTAATTATAGTATTATATTCAACACTTATAACAACAATTATTTTAACTGCCTCGTTGGTCTAGTTATCGCATAGCCGACTGCTGATCACGAGGTCTCGGGTTCGATTCCCGGGACGGGCCGAAATCGCTTTGTGGGTTTTAGAAACTTTCACAAAGCAGCCCGGAGTTGGAAGTTGGTGATTGATACACCCGTGCATCGGAGAGCACGTTAATGTCGGTCCTGCGCCTGATCTCTC
>NWSH02000613.1:7537407-7547736 GCA_002382865.2 Heliothis virescens | reverse complement strand
GTTTGGTTGGGCTTTTGTGTTTTCTAATCAGGGTCACCAGGTACTCCAGATCTTCGATTATCCTAGTTTTTATAGTTTTCCTTATATGTGGTCATTAAATCCTAACTCTGTTCCAAATTTCAGCTCTCTGACTTTATTGGAAGTACTAGTTCTATTTTGATGATCATGAGTGAGTGAGTGTCGAAAATACGAAACTTTGCTTTCGCTTAACTTCGAAATTAAATGACCTACAGACTTGAAATTCTGGATTTTACGTATGTGATTATAGCTTTCTGGATGATGAAAATTTCGGCGTTCTGGTATTATCCAGAGGTTCTCAAACAGAGGCCTGAAAATGCGTCGAAATGGTTCTAGTAAAGGATGGTACGGCAGTGTTTGCGTTGCGCTCGACTTGGCGGGGGCACTGCCGTGCCCCCAAATAAAGTTATGTCATTGATAACGTCAGTAACCATACATTATTCAATCTCAAGCTTGTCATAACTTCATACGACATTTATAACGATTAGTCAGCTAAGGATGTGACATCGATTGTATGTAAAATTATCGATATTTTTTTAAACTTTTTATTTAAAAAAATATTTTTATAGCAATTTTTTTTTATTTTAAAACTGTAAATTCTACAAATAACACAATCAAAGTACACTAAAATTTAACAACATTTCCTACGTAACTACGCAATGTGGGTAAGTGTGTCGGGAGAACAACGCATCTTCCGTGAGAAAAGTCGTGTAACAATGATAGATAAAATTCGACCGACCCAACCGTAAGTAAATCAGCCTGGGTGTTTATTTTAAAGTTAATACAATACTGGAGGTAATTTGTTCGGATCCGGCTTTAAAATAAAAACAAACATAGGTACTGTAGTTAAAAACCTGAAGGCATAGTCTGGTTGAAGTAAATTCAATAAAATTTAAGACATATGCAGATCATTTTAAACTGTTGAAAGATTTTTTTATTGAGTTCTAAGATTTTATTTTCATCTACGAGAATGTTGTGAAAATACATGTTACTCTAGAATTAAAACCACAAGATTAGCAACACCTAACACCATATTCAATCTCTTTACATCGTTATATTCATTCTATTCACTCTGAAAGCAATTATATTCCACACATCCGTATTCTTCTAGCCTATAGACATGAAGTATCAACATAATTCATCGATGAATATGTACATAATTGCTTTGATCGGTAATTAAATAGAAATTCAAAGCTATTCAGAAGTTTTACGCCTATAAGGAAGATTGTAATGAGTGATGACCACAAGAGGCGAGAGGCCGCCTTATTCTGTAATACGGGTTACTTCATCGGTTCATGGAAATTGTGTGGTCATTAATGTTAAACTGCTTTTTAAACAATATTGAAGCGAGAATAAGGATTAAGTAAGAGGAAAGGTTAAATAAATAGTATTTCAAACTACATTTAAGTCTAAAATTGAATGAACTAGATAGTACCCGAAAAGTTGAAACGATTTGAGTAAATGTATGATGATTCTAAATAATTCAAATGTCTCTTGTCTTTTCATGAGACTTCAACCGAGAAAATATATTTTTATGCTAATATAAGCTGATTTTATCGAAGGAAAATCCTGACTTAATAAGCATCTCTTTAACACGCCTGTGTATCTGCGTAAAATAATTTTAATCAAACCAAGAACCAGAAAAAAGGTAAAATAAAAAATCTATCAATATGCAATCAGACAAGGTTATTTTAATAAAATTATTTTTTATTAAAATACTTTTTAGAGAATAGACCCGGAAACTGCTAAAATCTATAACAATAACAATATTAGAGGTCATTAAAAAATATTACGATGGATCTTAACTAATTGCATCAGACTGCTCGCTCACGCGTATAATACGTTATGTCTGCCAATTTTGTATGAACCTATATTAAAAAAATATAACTACATGTCTAAAATCTCCAAGCACTCGATCCTGTATTAAATCTTCTTCTGAATCATATATTTTTGTTAATTTTAGTAAGTAGTATTGCATTGGTAAGGAGTATTGCAACCTATTTTTAAATTATATAAAATATTGTGAAATATTTTGAAAACTATTAACTTTATTGGCCGACTTTGTCTTGATTTATTCAAGACTAAAAATGGGAATAGGTATTGGTTTATAATCGTGAGCGATCACCAGAATTAATAATACGATTAAAAATATAGTAATAAAATTATAGAACTGGATAACCGCTTGCTCATTAAAATAAAATTACTTATTTATGATTCTTTAGATTTCAATGAAACATCACAAATATTTGTCTCATTATTTTAATAAGTCACGGATCGGCACGGAACGGACACGGAATAAAAGTTCTATTTAATACAACAATGCAAATCAATAACAATAAAAGTCTCATCTAATCTTCATCAATATTTAAATCCACTAATAATGGGAGATCAATAATTTAGTAAAACTGGAAATAGAAGCAAAGCTTATTAAATTAATATGCGTTCACGGAATTTATAAATAAAAATTATTAGCATCTAAAATTTGTTTTTTTAGACAACCTTGTCAAAATTATCGACAACAGATTTCCCATCCTTATTTAGTACATATATCTACTTTAGAGGTAACAATAATTAGACCTTTGAATGTAAATTGGTATCTTCATTTATTTGCATAAAAATTAATAGCTAGTTGGATAGTAGCTGTATTCAAATAACTAATTGATCATTTAATTTTTTGATGATAGTTTTGATGATTGCAATCATCATCAACCTTGTATGTGATGTAATCACGGTGCCATACTGTTTCTAATCGTACAAAATTCTACAAATATATAGAATACTAGCCGCCGCCAGCGGTTTCACTCGAGTCCCGAGGGAACTACTCCGCGTACCCGGATAAAAAGTGGCCTATAGCCTTTCTCGATAAATGGACTATCTAATACTGAAGAATTTTTCAAATCGGATCAGTAGTTCCTGAGATTAGTGCGTTCAACCAAACAAACTCTTCAGCTTTATAATATTAATAAGTATAAATTAAGGCTTTTTAAAATTATTTATTAGAAAATTAAAAATTGGACAATTTATTTAAATAATTATGTTACCTTTATAATTAATAAACCATGTATCTCTTATAACAAACTTTCGAGTACCTTTATATTATTGCATGGTATAGTATATAGTATCTATGTGTACAATATAATTAATCCAAAAATTACAATGCATGGTGATCTTAATCTTGATACATATAAAATGTGCTTTTACCCAGTTTATGCGCATTTATAAGCAAAACATTCAAATTAAGAGAAAGAAATGATTCACATTACTACACCCACACATATTTAGAAAGTATTCAGTAATTACTAATTTTATAAGAAAATATTATGGTTCTGTATATGGTACAACATATTATTATCTATACGTTTTAAATATACAATATATTATCTCTTTAATATAAAGTAAAAAAATTAAATTCCTTTAAAGTGATTAGAGTTTTAATTATTCTCCATTGTTTTATCATATTAGTAGCTTCCGCTAGTGGTTTTACCTGCTTCCCGTGGGAACTACTCCGCGCACTCGGATAAAACGTAGCCTATAGCCTTCCTCGATAAATGGGGATATCTAACACTGAAATATTTTTTCAAATCGGACCAGTAGTTCCTGAGATTAGCGCATTCAAACAGAAAAACAAACTCATCAGTTTGATTATATTAGTATAGATTCATTTTTATACAAAGCTATAGCCATTTAATGTATATACCTGCCTCATTTGGAGATAAGTAAATAATACATTAATCCTTCTCAAATAACATTAATTTGATAGATTTTCGAGGAATGTAAGCACAAGTTAAATCGGAATGAGCAACAAAACATAATTACAAATGTGAAGGCAAAGCATTGGTTAACTGTTGATGTTAGATTAACATTAACTACTAAATTAACGAATATTGTACAAAATATCAATATATACAATCTACATATACTTATCCACACTTATATATTTATACTAATATTATAAAGCTGAAGAGTTTGTTTGGTTGAACGCGCTAATCTCGGGAACTACTGGTGCGATTTAAAAATTCTTTCAGTGTTAGATAGCCCATTTATTGAGAAGAGTGTAGACTAACTTTTTAACTCCGGATACGCGGAGTAGTTCTACGGGACGCGGGTGAGAAATTGCTGGCGGAAGCTAGTAAGAATATGAAGCTATATATATAGAGTTTGTTTGTTTGAACGCGCTAATTGCAGGAACTACTGGTCCGTTTGAGAAATTCTTTCCGTGTTGAAAAGCCGATTTCTCGAGGAAAGCTATGGGTTACTTTTTATCCGGGGGTGCGGAGTGGTTTCCAAGGGACTCGGGTGAAACCACTGGCGGTAATTAGTTTGTTAATGGACCGTTTTTGAATGTATTGCAAAATCAAATCGATGTTTCGGTTGCGAGAATTTGACCTGAGGCCACATTACGATTCGTTAGAAGTTTCACATGTTATCGATTGATCATTTAGCTCCTGTCATCAAAGCAATTGGTTTTTAATTGATCACTTAGTAGGCATATACGAAACGTCTAATTTGTTGACAGTATACAACAGACGTAATCGAAAATATGTGAGGATGTGTTTTTAGGGTTCCATTCCCAAAGGGTAAAACAGGACCCTATTACTAAGACTTCGTTTACTGTTTCACGAGGAAATGGCTTTACGGATTTTGATTAAACTTGGTATAGCATTAGGCTTACGTATCAGATTATTTAGAATGTAGAAATTTTATAATATATGAATTGGTATTTTCACAATATAAGACATGCCTACAAAAATATCGTAATTTTAACAAAATCTGATAAATGAAAGCAATAAGCGAACACAAAATTAACAAATTACCAACAATTTTACAACCTCTCAATAATACAATAAACTTACGTATGAGCGTAAATAGTTATATGATCAGTTACCTACGAACGTAAGTAACAGATGAGTCGTTAGAACATTTCAAAGTGTCTGTTTGTTCAATGTTATAACAGTGTTGTCCGGTGAACTCTTCTAAAGTCTTGTTTCGTAATAGGAAAATAACTTGTGTAATAGTTTTGCTCCAAAGCTTGAAATTTTTAAACCATATTGATGACCATAATTACTTTTTTTTGTAGTCATACTTCTACGTTAAACGGCTGAACCAATTTATGATTGAATGGACTCTGGAGAAGCCTACTTTTACAAGTCTTCTTCTTCTTACTCGAGTGAGCTAACAAGCCCTGGTGTCAAATTCACCTGACAGCTTCTGACATGGAATAAAGAACGTGGATTCTGAATGACCCACTTAATTTCCATGAAATGAGGGTCCTTGTCTTTTATAGATAAGAAATCACCAGATGACCCTGTGTGTCAGAATTTTTCCGACTAAAAACCCTTTTTGTTCCTTTTGGAGCCCCTTGTGTACCAGGGCCTCGATAACTTTTCGGCAAACCCAAAACGGTAATACGTACTACGATGAACACTGAACACGCACCTATTTGGAGTACAAATCCAGTTTTTGTTTAAGTCCAATATTTCCAAGTTCTAAACAGATTTCCATGCAAGTTCTAGTTCCGTTTATGAGTCACCATTATCCATTAGTTTGAGGTTAAACACCATTTATATACAACTGTAAAATTTATAGACACGTATTTAATACATCTGTGATGCATCGTAGAATATTTTACGACCGTTGTTTATAAGATAATATATGCATATTATTATTTGAAGTTACATATGCATTTAGTAATGTAGCCTATAGCAAGGTGATGAACAAAATGCCAATCGATAAATGGATAATGGATATGTATGTGGACTTAAATATAGTTCAAGAGGCATTTGGTAGATGAAGTTTGACGGTTATAAATACCTACCATGTATCTTTTTATATCAATAATGGTTGTTTCTTAGATCTACGATCCCGTATAGGTAAGGTCTAATCAGTTAAACCTTACGCTTTTTTTGGTGACTTAGATAATAATAGATTTTCGTTTGGACATCTTTTTATTAAGTTACCTAGCTTTAAATATTATATCACTTTCAAATCATGCAATGCAAGGACGCCAATTAACGATGCAGCTTTTTTATATCAGCTCTTATGATTATTCTTTTGGGTACATACAAAGTCCAAAACGTTTCAAATTAATAATAAACGACACTTTAAACCAGCAAACCAAGGTTGTTCTTTCACTTTCAAGGTCACAACACCAAACCTTTTACACATTCTAAACACGTACGAATAAAACGGTACAATTGAACAATATTTACATCGCCGGGTCAACGAAAGTACAATTATGTTTGCATTATGTCAATGTACGCAAGCTAAACGCAAACATAAGGCTGCGAGCATAAGGTGGATTTTAAACGCGGAAATAACTCATGATATTCGATCCCAAATATGAGAACAAGAATCAGCATTGACGTCCTTTTACGTCCAACGTTGGGATACCTATAACATACTAGCTTCGCGTGAGAATGCTTTCGTGCACCTGGATGAAAAGTCGCGGTCAGTAACACTGACAGAATTACATTGAAAAAAATTACAGAAAATCAGAATCGTAACAGTCCTGGAGATTAGCGTTCAAACAAACCCGTCAGCTGATTAATTTAATGAAGTATAGATTTGTATACGAAATCGTATGACCGAAATCGGATCTACAACGTAAGCTGGCACACAAATACATACGTAGTTCATTCATACTGTGAATACTTTTTTCGCAAATTCGGATCGCACGTAGTATGAAACTCCCCTTACGGTGCGCATACGCAGTCAAAACAAATACCATCTGTCAATGGATTCGTCACACACGGAAAGCGAAAGTGTTATATTATGCGCGCGTCTTTACTCGAGTTACGGTGTCGTGATTTGGCACATTGTATTAAAGTTGTTTATTTTTTTGGGGTTCCGTAAAAAATAGGAATTTGAATTAGGTCTCTTTCTTTTCTTTACTCAACTCTTTTTTGTTACCTGGGCCTCATTGACTCTTTCAACAGTCCTTGCCAGGTTTAGGTCTAACTAATGGAACCCTACTGGGGTTCTTCTTCACTAACCTCAAAACAACAATGGGACCTTATTGTATGTGTGATCGAAATGTTAAACCATTTCTTACATGTTCTATTAATTTTATTAAAATCCTGATTTATGAAAAAAAAAAAAACAAATGTTTTAGAATAATTTGATTGGTGTTAGGAAATAAAGAATTATGTTGTAATTGCAACAGTTATACTTTAATATTATGAATGTGAACAATCCTCACGTTACAATTAAAGTCGGTCTCATACAACTTGATCTAGATCTTGTACGGCACATACATAACAAAGTTCCTATTTGTTAAATAATGTAGTTTTCATTTATTTAAGAGCGTTAAAAAATATATTTAGCTCCATTGATTCTTGGAAAATAAATGAAAAATTTTTTTGGCAACGATTGTCCGAAAACAGTGTATTTTTTTTCATATTTTCTACTCACCTTTGTATCTGTAACCAAATTAAAAATTACAAAACAATAGCTGTTTCTATTATATGATTCGCACTTGACCCTATTTAAGATGGATTCCGATGTGAAAAAAACTAAAATTTTCACACAAAAAATGTTGCCTTTATTAACTATCTTTTATCTGATTGTTACATTTAACCAGTGTTCAACGTTTGTTGCATGAGAACATAATTTTAGCAAAATCTTATTAAAAAACCTGAATTTATTTTTTTATAAAATTTATTTAGGTATGTACAGACAACAACAAGTCAACGTATACGAATCTGTCAAATTTTACCAATCGAACATTAACCTACCTCCATTGTGATAAGATTGAAAATCGATTGCAGAAATTTGACAGATTGTGGTAACTTGATGTGCTGTTGTCTGTACATGACTAACCGATATTTGCATGCACCCTGTTCCAAATTAGCACACTGGAGAAAAGGTTGTCTTATGTGATTGTCACACACATAATTACATCTAAATTCAACCGTCACAATATCAAGGAACCTTCTCTCTTTAGGTGGTAGATTGTGTCGTGAGTTTTTCTCTAAACATTTATTGACTAAAACCGAACTATATTCCCCTTGGAGCTCTTCGTGTGCCAGGGCCGCGGTAACTCTATTGAATAATCTCACAGCCCCGGCAGCTGAACTTAAAGAATCCTTACATCTATTCACACTCAATTGCTCAAGAAACTGAAAAGAACAAACCCAAGGATCTACAGAACACAAATAATGATAAACAAAACACGATTGATAGGACATTTAATATCGAAGCTAACCATAAAACAAGCGTAATATTACGAGATAATAATTAGTTAGATTGTGGTGGTCTTACTAAAAACAGTTGTTTCAAGCATTGCAAATTTCATAGCTGTGGCATGCGGTCACAATGCTCATTGTTAATAACAATAACTTGACGAACATAGCTAAGTTACGCAATGTACGTGCCTAGACTTAGGAATTAGAGGATTAGGTGTTAGAACTTTATAGGTGAGATGTCTGCAATTTTAAGATGCATATTCAATTCAAATATTTTTTTTCAGACCAATGATCCATAAAGTGTTAGTATCATCTTAACCTATGTTAGTGTACATTAAAAATAAACAACTTAATAAATAAATAACTTAATAAATGGGCCGTCTATTTTAATTTTATTTTCACTTTATGTGGCATCCAAACCGATTATCGGTTACGGCGACTATTCTTTCTAAGGAGAACAGCCAGCTGCACAGGACATATTGCACAAGCACTTGCGTGGACACAGGTGTACTCTCTATTCTCTCACTCTTATATTATTTTAATACGCATTCATATTATGAATGCGTAACAGAAAGGAAAAACATTTGTACCTTGAAAAGATTTTCGCACACTCTGAGAGGTCACTTAACAAATAAAATTGCAAAATTATATAAATCGATTAATTAAGAGTCGATCAACACATCAGCTTTATAAATTATGGGAATGAAGGTCATAACCATTAAAAAATCTGCTAATATCTATCATCTCAATTAAGACATTTTTTATGATCCTACAATGTGCTTAAATATCATCAATTTAAAGTAACTTATGATAGTTTGCGAGAGTATAATTATTAAATTTCTAAGCTAAAGGAATCAGTTGTATTTGTAAAACGTCTATCAGATATTGAACTGACATTTTGTCTGTAATAATACAATTAGTACTCAATAATGCCTGTATCAACGGATCGGATGCTGTCCGGTTAATGCTAATTAATGGTCGGCGTTGGGTGCGACGTCTTATTAACCTTTACACTCAGTTAAGGGCTCACGCTGTTATTATTTGACAGTTAAGTATATACGCTCATGTTAATTGTTTGACAGTTAAGTGGTAATTGGCACTTTGATTTGAATCAATCAGCCAATACATAAAATGTTTACTTTTCTATACTAATATATTAGTATAGAAAAGTAAAAATTTTATAATAAAGAGGATATAACATTTTTTGGTTCTTTTTTTATACTAAAGACTCCATAGCGGATTTGAAAAATTCTTTTAATCTTGTTTTTTGGGTTCGTGAAGAAGTTTCTTTGGTCTGGAACGCGAGTGAAAAAGCGGGATACAGCTAATATAAAAAAAAATCTTCAATAAAAAGCCGTTCAAAAATAAAATTCATCTTTAAACAAAAATCGTGACGAAAATCAGCCGTTAATCAATACTATGACTATTAAACAATAGTTTAGTAACTCGTATATTTAATGATGATCGTTTAAACAGTAGTTGTACCTATATAGATTTTAGGGTGTACACAAACTTTGTAATCTTAGATGTAATATTCGGAACGAATCGGTAAGTATTTGTTGAACCTTCACGATATATTTGACTGACATTTGTACATGTATTTATAGGATGTTGCCAGCCCCGGATCTAGGGGGGGGCAAGCCGGGGCCTATGCCCCGGGCGGCAAGTTCAGGGGGCGGCCAAATGCATCATTTAGAAACGAACAGTGGCGGCGCTAGGCGTCGGCGACCGCCGACGGCCTCGCGCCTGAGGGGGCCTCGCAGAAAAATTCGTTAACTATTTATTTTCGTTTCGCCAATCATGTTTAATCCTCGAAATTATAAAAATTTTCG
Source organism: Heliothis virescens (assembly GCA_002382865.2). Lineage (NCBI taxonomy): Eukaryota > Metazoa > Arthropoda > Insecta > Lepidoptera > Noctuidae > Heliothis > Heliothis virescens. The sequence goes on along the minus strand of NWSH02000613.1, from coordinate 7,537,703 downwards.
CGCTCGCTTCGCTCGCGCATTCAATATATATTGTCTGCAGCTTATGATAGCGACAATTTCAGCTTTTCAATATGAGGTAGGATTCATTTTCAATATTATATAAACTGACAAAATAAAACACATTCGTCCCGCTCGCGCCCTTTTCGACGTTTAAACGTCGAGTTGGAGAAAAAAATTCGCGCTCGCTGCGCTCGCGCAATTATCATTTTTCCTTTGTCTTTCTTTGCTTCATAATAATCTACATTATTATCAAAATTCATTATTAATTGGTAGACCCCCCCCCCCCCCCCCCCCCC
>NWSH02000613.1:7479505-7490476 GCA_002382865.2 Heliothis virescens | reverse complement strand
CATTCTTTAAACGTTAGTGAGTACAAGTCAACGGCCAGTCATATAGCATTAACTATAATAGTAAAGAAATCGCCGTAAGAATCCTTAGACTCAGCACGACTTTGTCTAGATTTCATTACTTTTTAGAGATAAACAAGCAGCTTCAGCGAGAATTGGCTAGTTTTTTACAGAATGTTTTTGGTGGGATACAGTTATTCTTAAAGTAGTATAAGATATTTTGAAACATATTCTTTTATATGAGTCTTGTATTACCGTTTAGTTATAGGTAACTTCATATTTCCCAAACAGATAGACGCGATAATAACACTTTTGTCTTTATCCAGGATACTAATATTGGCAATAAATGTGTGATTTAGAAATACACCTAGAAATCGAAAAATTAATACTACTCCTTCATTTATGTTCAACCATGTAAAAAATATTAAAAATACTAATAAAACATATTTGCTGTAGCTGTCGCTCGCTACAGCTGTTTCAGATGAACCACAAACGCTCACCGCGGTTGAGCTGAACCGCGAGCTGTCCGGCGACAATGCGCTCTCGCCTTTCTACGAAAGCACAGAAGATGCTGGGGTCGTCTTCATTAGGGGGTCAAGGGCCGCCGACTCACCGCTCTCCCCCGACATAGACGTGCAATGTTCCGGCGATTTTATCGACGTCACTGTTGAATTCGCCGACATTTTTGATGGTATCATTTACAGTAAGGGGTATCTGAATGACCCGAAGTGCAAGTGAGTATATTTTTATATTATGTTGTAAAATATAGGCTATAGCTCCTATGTTTATTTGTGGGATGGATGAACTACCCACCGTAATGAAGTTACTTACAGGCTTCAATGCACATAGTACAGATGCCAGCACATCAACCTACTTCAATCTGTCAAATTTCTTCAATAGATTTTCAACTTTATCACAATAGTGGAAGGTTAATGTACTTACTTAAAAAATAATGCTGAACATAACTATTCTCCATACCTCCGTTATCAAAAATACAAAATTTACCCCCATAGTTTAGAATAATGTATTTAATAACTATCTAAATCTTTCAGATACGTGTCATTAGGAGGCAGTAAATCGCGGTACTCATTCCGAGTGCCCCTGAATGGCTGTGGCTCCCGTCCCCTTTGCAACGCCTGTGGTACCATCGACAACGTGCTTGTGTTCCAAGCTGATGACTTGCTGCAAGGACCTCAGGATTTCGCTCGCAAAGTACGTAAATTAGTTATAATATCCCTATTAGGAATATTGAGAAAAAGTTTACTGTTGCTTACTCCACTAGAAATGCACTTGTAATTAATTGTCATAAAAGCTCAGCTTTGAGGTTTCACTAAAACTTCTCAATTAAAGTCAAGGTTTTTTATTTTGATTTAGATGCATAACAGGTGACTCAAAAGCTAAGTGCACGCGCTAGGCTAGATGTGGTTACATATTGTACCTACAGACAACAGCACATCAAGCTACCACAATCTGTCAAATTTCTGCAATTGACTTTCAACCTTATCGCAATGGTTAATGTTTAAATGTGTAAGGTTAATGTTTGATTGGTAAAATTTGACGTATTCGTAAACGTTGACCTGCTGTCGTCCGTACCAACTATTTTTTTTTTGAATAGCAATACAGAAACCAATAAAAACGAATCAAATTCGAAAATTGCTAACTTGAGAGGCCATTGATATGAAACAACTGAAAAATCTACATTTGTCATCGATTTTATTCCAGGTATCATGCGCGCGCACTTCCCTGGAAGTGTCAACCGGCGTGGTCGCGTCAAAAGAACAGCACACACTTAAACTTAAGCCATTTATGGTTGATATGCTGGATGTGGTAGCCGTGGAAGGTCCCGCTGGAGGCATTGAATGCTGGATGGACATCCAGAAAGGAGTTTTTCCTAACGTAAGTGTGCTTTATAAAAAATACTAGTATAGTTACCCTCAAAGTATGACAAACAATAAACTTAGTATTGTATAAGGAGTCCTGGAAAAAACTCTTCCTTAATTAAGGAGGCATCTGTCAAAATTTGATATCTACTGCCTAAGATTGGAATTATTAAATTGAAATTGTTTTTCAATATTTTCAGACTACTCCATTGAAAGACTCGATCAAGATCGGTGAATACTTGACGATCCTCGTGTACTTGAAGGACGTAAGGAACCAGTTCAGCCTCAAGATCCACGACTGCTGGGCTTATGATAACGAAAACTATGATAGTCCCAAGACCAGCAAGATTCAGCTGACTGACAAAGATGGATGTCCCAAGTAAGAAAATTTCCTCATTGCACCTCAATATGTTATAATTTATTTTTATGCTGGTGCATTGCGCGGTTGCTTAGAACTAAAAATATATTGTTTCCAAGAATTTTCTAGTTCTAGTAATTAGATTATTTATCAATATCAAATGAACGTTAAAATGTTGATCTCGACGGCGACGATCAATAAATTTCTATTAAAGTTCCAATAATTGGATGTTCCAAATGCATCAGACGGCCATGAAGAATATCACCACATATAAAAAACTGTGCTTACCTTATGTTGTATATTTTCAGGAAGAAGAAGCTTATCGACTTGTTCCAAAAGACCACAAACACTGGCAAAAGTGGAGCAACTTTGATAACTTACAGCAAAGTGAGCGCTTTCCGTTTCCCAGAGACTGACCAAGTCTACCTGACATGTAACGTCGAGGTAACTATCTTCGCCGCTATTTCGTATCCAAGTTCAAATATTTTATTATCTCTCTCTCACTAAAACATGATGATTTTGAACACAAATTTTCTATTTCCAGTTATGTACAAACAACTGTGACTCCAGCTGCAATGGAGTGATCACAGAAGTGTCCACGACGATACGACCATCACAATGTTACCCGGGTTCTCGAGACCCTGGCTGCCAACGCATCACAGTTGAACCACAGATCAAGTGCTATCCTGGTTCACTCGACCCTAGGTGTCCACAGCAGCCCACACCGACTACACCGAACTGTTATCCGGGAAGTCCAGATCCGCGATGCCAATCACCAACAACAGTTACACCTGTCTGTTATCCAGGCTCACCAGACCGAAGATGTCCACAACCGCCACAACCAACCACTTTGAGCCCACCTACATATTTACCGCCAACATCACCCACGCCAAAATGTTTCCCTGGTTCAAATGATCCCAGGTGTCCTAAGCCAACAACCCCAGAACCACCTCGATGCTTCCCTGGTTCAAGCGACCCTAGATGCCCTAGACCAACGACGCCAGAGCCACCTCGTTGCTACCCCGGTTCTACCGACCCTAGGTGCCCCAAGCCTACAACTCCAGAACCACCTCGTTGTTACCCCGGTTCATCTGATCCTCGGTGCCCCAAGCCAACGACTCCAGAACCACCTCGATGCTTCCCTGGTTCAAACGACCCTAGGTGCCCAAGACCAACTACGCCAGAACCACCTCGTTGTTACCCCGGTTCAACTGACCCTCGGTGCCCCAAGCCAACGACACCAGAGCCTCCTCGATGCTTCCCTGGATCTACTGACCCTCGGTGCCCCAAGCCAACGACACCAGAACCACCCCGTTGTTACCCCGGTTCAACTGATCCTAGATGCCCCAAGCCAACGACTCCAGAACCTCCGCGGTGCTTCCCGGGTTCAAGTGATCCTAGATGCCCAAAACCAACACCTCCGAAACCTGTTTGTTACCCAGGCTCACCTGACCCCAACTGTCCACAGCCTACACGTCCCACTACATTAAGTCCTCCTACGTATTTGCCACCGGAACCTACTACAACAGGCACATCACCCGCTCCCAGGTGTTACCCTGGATCCAACGATCCTAGATGCCCCAAGCCAACGACGCCGGAACCACCACGTTGTAACCCCGGTTCCACTGACCCTAGGTGCCCTAAACCAACGACGCCAGAACCACCGCGATGCTTCCCTGGATCTACTGACCCTAGATGCCCCAAGCCAACGACTCCAGAGCCTCCTCGATGCTTCCCTGGATCTACTGACCCTAGGTGCCCCAAGCCTACGACGCCAGAGCCACCTCGTTGTTACCCCGGTTCAACTGATCCCAGATGCCCCAAGCCAACTACACCAGAACCACCTCGTTGTTACCCCGGTTCAACTGACCCTCGGTGCCCCAAGCCAACTACACCAGAACCACCTCGTTGTTACCCCGGTTCAACTGATCCCAGATGCCCCAAGCCAACTACACCAGAACCACCTCGTTGTTACCCCGGTTCGACGGACCCTAGATGCCCCAAGCCAACGACTCCAGAGCCTCCTCGATGCTTCCCTGGATCTACTGATCCTAGGTGCCCCAAGCCTACGACGCCAGAACCACCGCGATGCTTCCCTGGATCAACTGACCCCAGATGCCCCAAGCCAACGACTCCAGAACCTCCTCGGTGCTTCCCGGGTTCAAGTGATCCCAGATGCCCGAAACCAACACCTCCGAAACCTGTTTGTTACCCAGGCTCACCTGACCCCAACTGTCCACAGCCTACACGTCCCACGACATTAAGTCCTCCTACGTATTTGCCCCCGGAACCTACTACACCGGGCACATCACCCGCTCCCAGGTGTTACCCTGGATCCAACGATCCTAGATGCCCCAAGCCAACGACGCCGGAACCACCACGTTGTAACCCCGGTTCCACTGACCCTAGGTGCCCTAAACCAACGACGCCAGAACCACCGCGATGCTTCCCTGGATCTACTGACCCTAGATGCCCCAAGCCAACGACTCCAGAGCCTCCTCGATGCTTCCCTGGATCTACTGACCCTAGGTGCCCCAAGCCTACGACGCCAGAGCCACCTCGTTGTTACCCCGGTTCAACTGATCCCAGATGCCCCAAGCCAACTACACCAGAACCACCTCGTTGTTACCCCGGTTCAACTGACCCTCGGTGCCCCAAGCCAACTACACCAGAACCACCTCGTTGTTACCCCGGTTCAACTGATCCCAGATGCCCCAAGCCAACTACACCAGAACCACCTCGTTGTTACCCCGGTTCGACGGACCCTAGATGCCCCAAGCCAACGACTCCAGAGCCTCCTCGATGCTTCCCTGGATCTACTGATCCTAGGTGCCCCAAGCCTACGACGCCAGAACCACCGCGATGCTTCCCTGGATCAACTGACCCCAGATGCCCCAAGCCAACGACTCCAGAACCTCCTCGGTGCTTCCCGGGTTCAAGTGATCCCAGATGCCCGAAACCAACACCTCCGAAACCTGTTTGTTACCCAGGCTCACCTGACCCCAACTGTCCACAGCCTACACGTCCCACGACATTAAGTCCTCCTACGTATTTGCCCCCGGAACCTACTACACCGGGCACATCACCCGCTCCCAGGTGTTACCCTGGATCCAACGATCCTAGATGCCCCAAACCAACTACACCAGAACCACCCCGTTGTTATCCCGGATCTACTGACCCTAGGTGCCCCAAGCCTACAACTCCAGAACCACCTCGTTGTTACCCCGGCTCAACTGACCCTCGGTGCCCCAAACCAACGACGCCAGAGCCTCCTCGATGCTTCCCTGGATCAACTGACTCTCGGTGCCCCAAACCTACAACGCCAGAGCCACCTCGTTGTTACCCCGGGTCAACTGATCCTAGGTGCCCCAAGCCTACGACGCCAGAACCACCAAGATGCTTCCCTGGATCTACTGATCCTAGATGCCCCAAGCCAACTACACCAGAACCACCCCGTTGTTACCCCGGTTCAACAGACCCTCGGTGTCCCAAGCCAACGACACCAGAGCCTCCTCGATGCTTCCCTGGATCTACTGACCCTCGGTGCCCCAAGCCTACAACTCCAGAACCACCTCGATGCTTCCCTGGATCAACTGACTCTCGATGCCCCAAACCTACAACGCCAGAGCCACCTCGTTGTTACCCCGGGTCAACTGATCCTAGGTGTCCCAAGCCAACTACGCCAGAATCACCTCGATGCTTCCCAGGGAGCACTGACCTCCGTTGTCCTAATCCAACAACACCTGCACCCCCTAATTGTTATCCAGGCAACACTGATCCGAGATGCCCGAAACCAACGCCCCCTAAACCCGTTTGTTATCCAGGCTCACCCGACCCCAACTGCCCGCAGCCTCCTCGTCCTACAACATTAAATCCGCCCACATATTTGCCACCAGAGCCTACTACACCACCAGCACCACCGGCACCTAAATGTTATCCTGGGTCCAACGATCCTAGATGCCCTAAACCAACGACACCTGCACCTCCTAGATGCTTCCCCGGCAGTACAGACCCTCGCTGTCCTAAGCCAACCACACCCGCAGCACCAAATTGTTATCCCGGTAGCACAGACCCACGTTGCCCTAAAACCACCACACCTGCACCGCCAAGATGCTTCCCAGGTAGCACAGATCCTAGGTGCCCAAAACCAACAACACCTGAGAGTCCGCGTTGCTTCCCTGGATCATCTGATCCGCGATGCCCTCAACCGACTACCCCAGCTCCACCTAATTGCTATCCCGGTAGCTCAGACCCCCGTTGCCCTAAACCAACCACTCCTGCACCACCAAAGTGCTACCCAGGCAGCACAGACCCTCGTTGCCCTAAGCCGACCACGCCTTCAGCACCAAATTGTTATCCTGGAAGCACAGACCCGCGTTGTCCAAGACCAACTACGCCAGAACCACCACGTTGCTTCCCAGGTAGTACAGATTCCCGTTGCCCCAAACCTACAACTCCTGCTCCTCCAAATTGTTATCCTGGTAACACAGATCCACGTTGTCCGAAACCAACAACACCTGCTCCACCAAGGTGTTTCCCAGGCAGCACAGATCCCAGGTGCCCAAAACCAACAACACCTGCTCCTCCCAACTGTTTCCCTGGATCCACTGATCCGAGATGCCCGAAACCAACACCTCCTAAACCAGTTTGTTATCCAGGTTCTCCAGATCCTAAATGTCCACAGCCTCCCCGTCCTACAACATTGAATCCTCCCACATATTTACCACCGGTGCCGACCCCGCCAGCAACACCACCGGCGCCTAAATGCTATCCTGGTTCTAACGATCCGAGGTGCCCACAACCAACGACACCAGCACCACCAAGATGCTTCCCAGGTAGTACCGACCCTCGTTGTCCTAAACCAACCACACCAGCACAACCAAACTGCTATCCTGGTAGTCAAGACCCTCGCTGTCCTAAACCAACAACCCCAGTGCCGCCAAGGTGCTTCCCTGGCAGCACGGACCCTCGTTGTCCACAACCAACTACGCCTGCACCACCAAGATGCTTCCCAGGCAGTACGGACCCTCGTTGTCCTAAACCAACCACACCAGCACAACCAAACTGCTATCCTGGTAGTCAAGACCCTCGCTGTCCTAAACCAACAACCCCAGCGCCGCCAAGGTGCTTCCCGGGCAGCACGGACCCTCGTTGTCCACAACCAACTACGCCTGCACCACCAAGATGCTTCCCAGGTAGTACGGACCCTCGTTGTCCTAAACCAACCACACCAGCACAACCAAACTGCTATCCTGGTAGTCAAGACCCTCGCTGTCCTAAACCAACAACCCCAGCGCCGCCAAGGTGCTTCCCAGGCAGCACGGACCCTCGTTGTCCACAACCAACTACGCCTGCACCACCAAAATGCTTCCCAGGCAGTACAGATCCTCGTTGCCCTAAGCCCACCACACCCGCACCACCAAACTGTTATCCTGGAAACACAGATCCGAGATGCCCGAAACCAACACCTCCTAAACCCGTTTGCTATCCTGGCTCACCTGATCCCAAGTGTCCACAGCCTACACGCCCTACAACTTTAAGTCCTCCAACTTATTTACCACCAGAGCCTACTACACCGTCAATCCCACCAGCGCCTAAATGTTACCCTGGTTCTAACGATCCTAGGTGTCCAAAACCAACCACACCAGCACAACCTAACTGCTATCCCGGTAACCCTGATCCACGTTGTCCCAAACCAACCACCCCTGCACCTCCTAACTGTTACGCAGGCAGCACAGACCCTCGTTGTCCTAAACCAACAACACCTGCACCACCAAGATGCTTCCCAGGCAGTACGGACCCTCGTTGTCCTAAACCAACCACACCAGCACAACCAAACTGCTATCCTGGTAGTCAAGACCCTCGCTGTCCTAAACCAACAACCCCAGCGCCGCCAAGGTGCTTCCCAGGTAGCACGGACCCTCGTTGTCCACAACCAACTACGCCTGCACCACCAAAATGCTTCCCAGGCAGTACAGATCCTCGTTGCCCTAAGCCCACCACACCCGCACCACCAAACTGTTATCCTGGAAACACAGATCCGAGATGCCCGAAACCAACACCTCCTAAACCCGTTTGCTATCCTGGCTCACCTGATCCCAAGTGTCCACAGCCTACACGCCCTACAACTTTAAGTCCTCCAACTTATTTACCACCAGAGCCTACTACACCGTCAATCCCACCAGCGCCTAAATGTTACCCTGGTTCTAACGATCCTAGGTGTCCAAAACCAACCACACCAGCACAACCTAACTGCTATCCCGGTAACCCTGATCCACGTTGTCCCAAACCAACCACCCCTGCACCTCCTAACTGTTACGCAGGCAGCACAGACCCTCGTTGTCCTAAACCAACAACACCTGCACCACCAAGATGCTTCCCAGGCAGTACGGACCCTCGTTGTCCTAAACCAACCACACCAGCACAACCAAACTGCTATCCTGGTAGTCAAGACCCTCGCTGTCCTAAACCAACAACACCAGCACCACCAAATTGCTATCCAGGCAACACCGATTCTAGGTGTCCAAAACCGACCACACCTGCGCCTCCGAACTGTTATCCTGGCAATACAGATCCTCGATGCCCAAAACCAACACCTCCCAAACCCGTTTGTTATCCAGGCTCACCTGACCCCAATTGCCCACAGCCTCCCCGTCCTACAACTTTGAATCCTCCCACATACTTACCACCAGAGCCTACTACATCACCAGCACCAAAATGTTATCCAGGTTCCAATGACCCACGTTGTCCTAAGCCAACAACGCCTGCACCTCCTCGGTGCTTCCCTGGATCAACTGATCCGAGATGCCCGAAACCTACCACACCGGCTCCTCCTAAGTGTTACCCCGGTAACACAGACCCACGTTGTCCAAAACCAACAACACCAGCTCCACCAAACTGCTATCCTGGCAACACAGATCCGAGGTGTCCAAAACCGACCACGCCTGCACCTCCTAACTGTTTCCCCGGAAACACAGACCCACGTTGTCCAAAACCAACAACACCAGCTCCACCAAACTGCTATCCTGGCAACACAGACCCACGTTGTCCAAGACCAACAACACCTGCACCCCCAAGGTGCTTCCCAGGAAGCACTGATCCTAGGTGCCCCAAACCAACCACACCTGCCCCACCAAACTGTTATCCAGGTTCCAATGATCCTAGATGCCCAAAACCAACCACTCCTGCACCTCCTAACTGTTACCCGGGCAACACAGACCCACGTTGTCCTAAACCAACAACTCCTGCGCCACCTAAGTGTTTCCCTGGATCAACAGATCCGAGATGCCCGCAATCAACAACACCAGCTCCCCCTAATTGCTATCCAGGCAACACCGATCCTAGGTGTCCAAAACCGACCACACCTGCGCCTCCTAACTGTTATCCTGGCAATACAGATCCACGATGCCCAAAACCAACAACGCCTGCACCACCTAGATGCTACCCAGGTAGCACAGACCCCCGTTGTCCTAAACCAACGACGCCAACCCCAACAAAGCCCGTGTGTTATCCTGGTTCACCGGATCCGAAATGCCCACAGCCACCGCGTCCTACAACATTGAATCCTCCTACTTATCTGCCACCAGAGCCAACTACACTTCCTACACCACCAGCACCTAAATGTTACCCTGGTTCCAATGATCCTAGATGTCCAAAGCCAACAACTCCAGCGCCACCTCGATGCTTCCCTGGATCAACAGATCCGAGATGCCCGAAACCAACATCACCAGCTCCCCCTAACTGTTACCCCGGTAGCACAGACCAACGTTGTCCTAAGCCAACAACACCTGCACCACCTAGGTGTTTCCCTGGATCAACAGATCCGAGATGCCCGAGACCAACAACACCAGCTCCCCCCAACTGTTACCCCGGCAGCACAGACCCACGTTGTCCTAAGCCAACAACACCTGCACCACCTAGATGTTTCCCTGGATCAACAGATCCGAGATGCCCGAAACCAACAACACCAGCTCCCCCTAACTGTTACCCCGGTAACACAGACCCACGTTGTCCAAGACCAACAACACCTGCACCCCCAAGATGCTTCCCAGGAAGCACTGACCCTAGGTGCCCCAAACCTACCACACCTGCCCCACCAAACTGTTACCCAGGTTCCAATGATCCTAGATGCCCAAAACCAACTACACCAGCTCCCCCTAACTGTTACCCCGGCAGCACAGACCCACGTTGTCCTAAACCAACTACACCAGCGCCTCCAAGGTGCTTCCCCGGATCAACTGATCCTAGGTGTCCAAAACCAACCACACCTGCACCTCCTAACTGTTACCCAGGCAACACTGATCCAAGATGTCCAAGACCAACACCTCCTAAACCTGTTTGCTATCCAGGCTCGCCTGACCCCAACTGCCCACAGCCTCCACGCCCTACAACACTAAATCCTCCCACTTATTTACCGCCAGAGCCCACAACAGTGACACCCTCACCAGCACCTAAGTGTTACCCCGGCTCCAGTGATCCAAGATGTCCGAAACCCACCACGCCTGCACCACCAAGATGCTTCCCAGGAAGCACAGACCCTAGATGCCCAAGACCAACCACCCCCGAACCTCCTCGATGCTTCCCAGGTTCTAGTGATCCCAGGTGCCCCAAGCCCACAACTCCTGAGCTTCCTCGGTGCTTCCCTGGTTCTAGTGATCCCAGGTGCCCCAAGCCCACAACTCCTGAGCCTCCTCGGTGCTTCCCAGGTTCTAGTGATCCCAGGTGCCCCAAGCCCAC
>NWSH02000613.1:7401531-7450739 GCA_002382865.2 Heliothis virescens | reverse complement strand
CAAAAAAGAATTGTTTAATATTTTAATATGCATGATCATACGGTCATCAGACATGCAATTCTGGCAGAATTCAGCTAACTATCTGAGGAGGCAGCGGAGGCCAGAAACTTCAGATCAAATTTTACTCGAAAAACTTCGACAGTGCAATTTAGAGTTATTGAGCAGACTTTCAGGCTACAAAAAAGATAAACACACGTTCAACACGTACTTTAGAATATTTTCCATGCAAAATTTTAACTTAAACTTACTTTAACACGTTTTTACTTAAACACGTGTCTTTATGTTTCTTTTGTAGTGTTATATTTTTATATCTTCCGATCCTTTCCATTCATGTTCCCGTTTATTTAAACTTAGGAAATGTACACCTTTGTCGACATAGGCAATACAGTTACTGGATATTTAGGAAAACAGACCACTAAAGAAAGAAAACGAAATTTANCTTAAACACGTGTCTTTATGTTTCTTTTGTAGTGTTATATTTTTATATCTTCCGATCCTTTCCATTCATGTTCCCGTTTATTTAAACTTAGGAAATGTACACCTTTGTCGACATAGGCAATACAGTTACTGGATATTTAGGAAAACAGACCACTAGAGAAAGAAAACGAAATTTCGATAGCGAATGTGATTATGATTTATTTATATAAGGCATACAATGTTTTTATTTTATTTCAATTACAATAACAGAACTCTAAAAATATGTTAAAATAAAAAATACATAAATATATACACATAAATTTCTGTATTTTTCAATTTTTTTATTTAATTTTTATTTTTTTCATAAAATTGACACTAAATGTAAGAAAAGATGGTCCATAAATAAATTAAAACCTATTTTCCGGTAGTGTATAGACTACCAGACATTAATATCAGCCAAAATATTTTTGGGTAAGTTTTCGTGAAATTATCCCATAGTGCGACGTGTGAAATTACACTTTAGTTCATGCAAATTATTAGCCATTTGTGTGAAGTATTAATAAGCTCAGGGGCGTATTTACCCTTAGGCTAGAAGGGCTACTGCCCGGGGCGGCAAGCCGCGGGGGGCGGCCGGTAGGGTGCCCCTGGGGCTTCATCTCATTCCTTGATGGGGCGGAAAGCTTCAGGAGCCCGGGGAGCGCAATCTTAAAATACGCCCCTGAATAAGCTATTTTAATGTTAACAGTGTAGCTTTATTGAAAGAGTCGTAACTGAAACCAGCGAATATTTTGTGCAAGTAACAACATCAGAAATTAATCATATTTTAGATTTACTTAAATGATTTTACGAAATATATCTAATTAAACTAGCATCCATCGGCTTCCGGAAATTAGACTGTGCACCTGGATAAAAACTAGGAACAAACACCTGGATAACTGCTACTTAAATTAAACACCTGGATAAACTAAAGCGTTATTGAGAAAAGCTAAGTTTAAGTACCTCAATAACGCTAAAAGTATTTTTGCAAATCTAACTTTTAATTACTGAAATTGACGTCTTCTACCAAAGAACCAAACAAACTCTTCAGGTTTATAACACTTACCAATATAAGGCGTGAATCTCCAAGTATTTCCCAAGAACGGCAGGGGCCTGGGCCCCGGAACTTCTTCCCACGATTTGATCGACGGGGCCATGTCGAACACGGACGAATCGATCGCCGCGTGAGTCGATCGCGCACGATAACCCTTTACTGGACACGACTGTACTGGTTTCGAACCTGTTAACCAAATTAAAGAGGTTTTTGAAATAAGTACATAGTCAAATGAATTTGTTTGAACAAAGTTGTAGGAATTAGGTATTCCACGAATAGGTAGTTGGAAATCGGTGAAAATGGTGATGGTATGCATTACATTTTTGCAGAACTACATAGGTATGTACAATCTTTTCAACATTCGATGATGATGACTATGTTGCTGGCCCGTTAATTAAAGAACTTACTATTATATATGTACTTATAGCCGTATTCGGCTACAGCGAATGGCTAAAACTCCCATCATATGAGGAAGCCGGGATGTTCAGCTGTTTAGTGTAATCTCCAATGACTAACATAGCCAAGTACCTAAATGACAATATTTAAACGATATTCCAGTGACCAATTTATTATATTTCATAGAAATATGCAGAAAAAACGATTTTAGACAGCCGTTGTTAAAATACCGTTCTTTTCAGGTATAAACACCCTGTAATTCCTTCCTATAACATGTCGATAATTATTAGCCAACCGATAATATATCCATACCGCCAGCAACCTTAAAGATGTATATCAAATTACCTACTGCATGCAACAGTATGCCTTGCACGCTCAAACTCAAACACCGCGAATATTTGCGTAACGTACAAGTAGAACATATGTAACAGCGTTCTAATTAGATGTTTCATATATTTTTACCCGAAACTTTCACAAAGTAGCCCGGAGCTGGAAGTTGGTGATTGATACACCCGTGCATCGGAGAGCACGTTAATGTCGGTCCTGCGCCTGATCTCTCTCCGGTCGTGACGGATTGCCGTCCCATCGGGTTATGAGAGTGAGGGAATAGGGAGTGCACCTGTGTCAGCGCAAATGCTTGTGCACTTTAATATGTCCTGCGCAGCTGGCTGATCTCCTTATATGAGAACAGCCGCCCTGGCCGGCAATCGGCTAGGATACCATCATCATTATCATCATCATATTTTTACCCAGCCCTGAAGACGAGCCCTGAAGTTTTGATTTTAATAGGTGAGAAATTACCAAAGATTATCTCTCTGTTTAGAGGGATCATCGTCTCACAATGATTTTATAATTATGTGCTTTGTACAGCCCTTGTGTTACGGGGGGGAGTGATACGGATAATCGAATGACGTTATATCGATGGTCGCTATATCGAAAAAAAATATGAGTGGTACGCTATCTCGAAAGCTCATTATGTCGAAAACCGGTATATCGACTGACGCTGTCGCGAACAACGGTATCTCGAAAAACTATTTGAATGGTACGCTATTTCGAAAGTGTTCTCTGTCAAATCTGGATTTGTCCGGCAATACCCTATCTTTGTATTGCATTTGGGAAACCAAAACAATGAGTAGTAAAGGTAAAATCAACTTTTAATTAAAGTATTAAAGTATAAAAAATAAATCAACAAAACAAAAATTGTATGTGGTACAAATAAAAAAACATTTTCATATTCATTACAAAATTAAAGATTCAATGAACTTAATATAGATTAGTATTAAAAGCTATACTTTTTATGAATTCATTAATGGACACTGTGTTTTTTTTTGGAAAATCACTGCGATGGCGATTTCTTTCCTTTTATTTCGCGGCGGCGCGGGCGCGGCGTCTGTGGGATGTTAGCCAAAACTCTTTAAATTTTGTGAGTTGTTGTATTTTGTTCATCAGTGAGCTTTTGAATACAGCCATACAACCCGAGTTTAGACATCGACAAACCGCCAATAAAAAATGTATAGGAATCCGTAAAATTAATAAACTTGTTCAACAAAAATTGTAGATAGAACCTAATAAAGTATACTGTGGTTAATGAAACTAAAAATTATTTCGAGTCATCCCTCGTTAGTTTTTATTATTTTATTTATCACATCATAATAAACTAAGAACTTCGACCCGCAGCTTCGTCCGCTGGATTTCGGACTTCGCCGCTCATTACTTCTAGCGACAATATCTCAAAAACTATTAATCTGATTGATATACTTAGTGTAAAGGGCAATTTTAATGTGCGTTATTGTCTAGGTATATGACTATACATATTTAGTTTGATAAGGATTAATACTGAACTAAAGGAAATAGATTTTTACTTAGTACCTAGTATAGACAACACTCGATTCCCAAATGCAATACAAATATAAGGCATCCCCGAACAAATCCAGATTTGAATCGCTATATTATAATGATAAACTTTTTTCGGGATGTTATTCGTCATTGCCATTCGCAAATTGCAACAGTGTATATCTATTTTTATTTTATTTTTATCTTTATTTTATTTTATTTGGGAAACAAACAGATATCTTAGGAACATAAAAGAATTACAAACATAATTATATGAACACTTTCGAAATAGCGTACCATTCAAACAGTTTTTCGAGATACCGTTATTCGCGATAGCGTCAGTCGATATACCGGTTTTCGACATAATGAGCTTTCGAGATAGCGTACCACTCATATTTTTTTTCGATATAGCGACCATCGATATAACGTCATTCGATTATCCGTATCACTCCCGTTACGGGGTCGTGGTAACTTTCTACAAGACAAAATATTTTGGCATCTGGATAATATATCTTTTACAGGATTCAAGTTGTCTGTACCTACTTATATGACATAAGATTTATATTGCTTCAAAAAAAGAACAAAATCGGATTGGCATTTATAAATAACATAACTAGCCTTTGCTTCCGTATTGAATAAGAACAAAACCACGCGACCTTAAAATGTCATGCAAATCTCGTTTACTACCCATGTACTTACAATCATTAAATAGTTGTTTACTAAATGGATCAGCAAAATCATTTATGTACGTCACTACTCAGACTGGTCATATGACAGGAATCGTGCATTTTCTGTCACGTTTCCATGGCCATAGTGTGAAAGTTATCCAGATTCGTGGGGAGAAGGGACGGTTATCCTTGTCACACTAAAGAAACTTAGTAAAACATTTTTTTTAATATCTTAATTGTTTAGAACTTTGAGGGACAATTCCACCAATAAGGTTGGTTCTTTTTGTGAATAATAATTTTAGTCGGTTAATATACGCACCTAAAACCTACTCCTTAAGTCTGACAGATACTATGCTGAAAAGCTGATCAAAATGTGTTAAGCCAAACGCGAGATAATCACCCACAAAAAAACATAGATACAGATCAAGCTGAGAACCTCCTTTTGTAAAGTCGGTTAAAAACAATGACGCGACTTTAATGATGTGAGAACTGCCTCACACATAAGTACAGTACTTACGTGTAAGGTAGTTCAATTGTTTAAAGAACACGTAAAACAACTGAATTAGCCTTTATTTCATTTATCTCATTAGTCTCATTACCTTATTCCCGGTTTAACTCTTTAGAACTTGGTCAGGACAGGACTTATATGTCGTCCATTAAATACCATCTCTACTATTTGAAGCGTTCCCTACGTCAAGCAAAATTACATTCGCATTTGAAATCTGCTGGTAGAATCTACAACCAGCTTGTACCTCGATTGAAAAGGCGATTGCCATTAATTAAGTAACGGAAATCCATAAATACTAGGTATATACTCACCGATTTCTAATCCACCGTCGGAAGCCTGGGCAGTTCTCGCCGTAGTTGATAGGTGCCGACTTGAACTGAGGGTCCGAAGTGGCCATTTTACTACGTTGACTCGACTCCTCATATTTTTAATTGTGTTAGTTCCTGTAAAAAATGATGGGTAATTAATTATTCATGCTAACTGTGAACAGAATGTGAATTTGAAGATATTTATTTTGTTTGTATGTAGATATTATCTCCCAAACATCACAATTCGAGTACGTACTAAATGCTTTTTACATTTCCACATCAGTTGTAAAAAGTACCTACGATATATTTTACGTTTATTTTTTCAAATAATTACTTGAATTACACAAGAAACATAATAAGTACTTTTAGGTAATTAATTTTATATATTATTATTGTCAATCGCAAAATGTTACACCAAGGAAGCGAAAGTATAAACGCAAGATAAACAAAAGAAAATCATGATAAAGGGCGGGAAAAATAAAATTACCTAAGCTCAGCAAATTGTAAGTGGCCAGTAAGAAATGAGTTTGTATACCTTCAGCAAAAAAGCAACCTCCCAAAATGAAAGGTTCTCTATGTTCTACTAACAAAAAGGTCACAATACCTCATCAACCTTTAGACAGCAGTCATTAGAGTTCTTCATAAGAAAACGATGTTAGGTAATAGTTACAGTAATGTGTTTTTAATTACATTTGAAGCTGTAAGTTTCACTGTTATTTCATAACAGGTATCAATGATAATAATAACCATGTTTTTTTATTGAGAACAAGTAATTTCCGTCCCTGGATAAAATATACATAACCCATGTTATTCGGGGATGGTGTAGCTTCCAATAGTATTTTTTTTAAGTCGGTTCATTACTTTTGGTGCCTTTTTTTTTTTTTTTTTTTTCTAGCCTTTTTATCTTCCCACTGCTGGGCACAGGCCTCCTCTCACACGGAGAAGGATTGAGCGTTAATCAATGGTGCCTTTATAAGCAAACAAAAAATTGATTCCTCTTTGTTAAGTATATTAGTATATAGTGTAGAAAACTTTAAGTTACCCATGTAATTCATCGAATATCTGATTTTGCTTGTATTTTTAAAACAGGTACAAAATTAAAATTTTAATTTCATAACTGAAGATGCACTTGAATAAATTATTGAAAAATGAAACTCAATTTAAATTAATAACATAGTTAGATTTAAAAAAACCTAGATAAAACATGTTGCTCACAGACTTTTACTTTAGCAATTAACCTGTCTAGACAACTAGATATACTATGGACATCAATATTACCTAGCTTTTTAACTAGCTTAATATGCTAGCACCAATAATCGTGATCTTCTTATCGGTTAAGTTGCAGATTTAATCGCATAACAAGCCTTAGTGTCAGAGTTCTCTCAAATACGCCTCACTTCCTCTGACGTGGAATTGTAACAACGAATACTACTGAGTAGCACTCGGGGACGTCCACTTTGCGTGCCCTCCTAGGCACGGGGGTGTAAGTAACACCGCCAACTTCTAGACTCTGGGCTGCTTTGTGAAATTTTCTAAAACCCACAAAGCGATTTCACCCCGACCCGAGAATCGAACCTCGAGCACAGCAGTCGTGCTATTCAACTACTATATTAGAATCCCAGTTCATCTGTTGGAACTAAGTAACAATTCTTTTAAAATAAAAATTAACGAAATTCTTATTAAAAAAACATATATAATGTAAACGATTATTTTACAGACAAAAGCAGATGGCAGCTCTGAAGTGGACAAATGCGTTATTATTAACAATAAATGTTATATAATTAATTTAATATTATAAACAAATGTAATTAATTGTAATAGACAGCTGTGTTGCTGGGAAGTTTGTTCATCACCGTTTCTTCTTTCCAGCCATAACACTAGGAAACGGTAAAAGGGGGGAGTTTTTGGGGGTGCTGTCCAATGTAATTTGACGTGAAAAAGTGCTAATTTATTAGCCTAATTTCAATAAATGATTTGACTTTGACTTTGACTAGGACAATGAGACAGTCCAAAACATAGAATACCTTTATGTACAGACAACAGCAGGTCAACGTATACGAATCTGTAAAATTTTACCCATTAACCTACCTCCATTGTGATAAGGTTGAAAATCGAGTGCAGAAATTTGATAGATTGTGGTAACTTGATGTGCTGTCGTCTGTACCTTTTACAAATGACCGTCATATTGAAAATTGGCGTAAGGGCAGTAGGTAGTGAACGCAAATTTGAAGGTCAAAACTATCTTAAACGATTTCAAAGGTAACCAGAAGCGTATTTACTTTAATAAAATATATTTTTATAAGCTCTCCTTGACAACATTACAACTTTAACAACGAATAATAATAATTGAAAGGTTTTTGCTTATTATATGCAGAATGAAAATTAAATTGAATTGTAAAAGAAATTAAATTGTGTACAGGTAATTCCGTGTTTCGGAAAGCACGTAAATTGGTGGGTCTCAGCTATCATTTGAATATCTTTGGCAATCAAAAGCCAGAAATACTGATAAGCAGTTTTACCAAGGGTTAGGTATATGGTTGCCCGGGTACCTGGGTTAAAGACGTCAGACAGGCAGTCGCTCTATGTTAAACTCTGGTACTCAGCTGCATCCAGTTAGTCTGGAAGCCGACCGCAATATCATTGGGAAAAGGCTAGGCAGATGCTGATGATATAAACCAATAAAAGGTATTTTTTAAATCATAATAAATCTTAATGACATTATAAAATACTGTTCTGTAAAGAAGAAATAGCCTAAACAATACCACAAGCTCTTCATTTACTGCTCAAAATTCGACCTTTCATTGACGTACCAGACTGGTAGATTAACCTTGACCTTATTTATAAGCTTTTAATAATATAAATATTCTAAAAATAAAATTAAGGAACTGTTAATTTTTGCAACATCTGCATTCAATTAATATAAAAAATGGTCTTCAGTTATCACAGAATAGTTGGCACTAACATGTTGAATAAAAAGTGTAGATCGTATCCCCAGTGATTTTGTTTAAGAAAAGACTACGATACAAAGTAAATAAGAAAAAAAATTTTTGGAGAAAACTGGAAAATTTGGGATTTATGCACTTAAATATTGTTTCATATACCATTGTTCCAGGTCCAGACACATTGTCTGACATACCAACAGCGAGACAATATTTATTTGATGCCATAAATAAGAACGTGATAAGTATATCGGTCAGGAAAATTTAAATTATGAAAATGATAATTAAAATTAATACTAGGTACTTACGGTATTGAAACATTAAAATATTCAAATTTAAGTAAAGATTATCCCTGATTCGAAGGTTTCTGAATTGTCAATATTTAAAGGAAATTGAGAAAAAACTACGGAGGAAACGAGACATTTCAAGAAAAACCGTAGTTTGTCATAGCGTCCTTTTCGCTCCTACTATTATATAGAGGGCTATAAACTTGTCTTTGTTTAAAACACTAGGTATTATAGAGATAACATGTTTGGTTTAACATAAAAAAAATATTTATTCTGCCAGCCGTTTCACCCGCGTTCCTTGGGAACTCCTCCGCTAACCCAAATTAAATAACCTTATATATCCTTCCTCGACAAATGGGCTATCTAACATAGAAATAATTTTTCAAAATAGTCTTGAAGGTATTACCTGCGATTACCGTATTCAAGCATACAAACAAACTCTAGCTTTATTAGAAGTGCGTTAACTATCCATTCTTATGTTCTGTAATTTATATCTACTAAAGTTTAATTCTAATAATAGGCGTACTGCCTGTAGGTCTGCACTACATTTAAAAACTGTAACTTTTAATTTGAATGACATCTCCACATGCCTATCATTTCTAATTGGCCATCATTATCAATAAATCTTATAACCGGTTCGAAATAATTGCGATAACAGTTTAATCCCACCTGCGTCATACGTGAGCCCAAAATCTAGTTTAACTAATTATTAAATTATTGAGAACCATACATATGAAATTAGAACTTTTGATCAATCCGAAATTATAATATTAACGGCTCCATCATCTACTGATGTACCGCTAATTGAAAAAAAATCACAGTATTTTTTATACACACATTGCTCTATAAAATGACCTTGAAGAAAAACCTTATTATTACCTACTAATGGTCATTTGTTTACATAACACAAATGAAAAAACAAAAGACGACCCCTAAATAATATCTCCACCCTACAAATAGTTTCCCAAAATACACAAAAAAAATCGTACCTCGCCCAAAATCACTTTTGAACTTTTCTCCTCTTTTCGCACACTATTTCACACAGCACTATATATACGTATAGTGTTACCACTGACACTTGTGCTGATCCCCTTGCGAACCCTTAGCAAGTCGAGCGTCGACTGAGGTTCCTTGTATATGAGTTAGGTGTTCGCTTTCTGTGTGCGTGTCCATTGTGTGTGACTTTGAGGGACGTGATACAGGTGATTTTGATTTCGTTTCGAGGATTTTTTTTTGTGAATATCTGACAAAATAAATATGATAAGAATGTAAATAAAATACGAACTTTATGATTAATTGAGTTGGCTATTCTTACATAATAATTAATTTATTACTGTATTCATATAAAAAATAAAATTTCATGCTCTGTGGCAAGATCGTTGTCGAGATTAATCGATTAAAATGTTAAGTTTAAATAATTATATTAAAATACAGATCAATGACATTTACATTTAACCTTAGAGTATACATTAGTAACCTATAGAGTGATAATGTCATCTTAATTCCCTTGTGCCGAACGGGAGCAGGTGTGTTATCTGTGGTAAAACGCTTTGATAGTGATGTTCTTAAGATGCAGCAAGAATATCGATAGTTAGAATTATAACATTAACGTAACTTAATTATTGTTTTGGTTTAATAATAATTGTAAAATAATATAGTGAGTTGAGTAACGATACCTATAGTCCATTTTAGTAGGAACTTAAATAAAGGTAATTTATAATAAATCTTGATAGGACTTTTTACAGAAATACCAGACAAATACCTACCTATACATTAGTATTAGTACTGGCTATAATGGAATTATTTTTTATTATTGTATTTAGGTACAGACGACAGCAGGTCAAACTACCCGAATCTGTCAAATTTTACCAATCGAACATTATCCTTCCACTTTTGTGGTAAGGTTGAAAATCTATTAATGAAATATGACAGATTGAGGTAGGTTGATGTGCTGGCGTCTGCACCAATAACCTTCTTAGTCTGAACACACTATGCTGAATCCCATCAAATCAGCATCAAAATCGATTCAGCCAAACGTGAGGTAATCGCGTACATACATACAGTCATACTCATAATGTAAGAACCGCCTTTTCTAAATTCGGTTGAAAATGTGAATTACTTTTGAAGTCATGATAAAAACGTATCGTATCCAATAATCGACTTAGTACAACGCTATGTTCCAATGAAATTTGAAATTTGAAAAATGGCCGCTGACAACGCGTGATGCTGACCCGCCCCGCGTCTCTCGCAACCCCCTTTCAGACCCTTATTTTTTTGGAGAATCAATCAATTACTAAATAAATACTACGTAATGAATGACTGCTTGAAAAAAATAATAATCTTTTATTTTGCTTGCTGGAATATTTTTTACAGCTTTGCGCAGTATATTTCACCATTTTAACTTTAAAATAAAATAAAATATTGCTCTGTGACTTGATGTGACGGGTACTGTTTTGACACTGATTGAGGGTGACAAGGAGAATCGCGCATGTTCACACCTGTGTACCGTACCCTGTTAGACGCACTCTATTATAGATGTATACTCTAAGCATTGAAATAAATGAACAAAGTACTCATGTTATTGATTCTTCTCATTTATTAATTACAGGATATTTTTTATTTAAAATAGCAATGGGAACTAACCACACAAACACTTCATACTGATAAAAAAAATCGTGTTACAACGGACACACGACACGGGTAGGCAACACGACGGTGCCTCCATGCTATATACCAAACGAGATCGAAAGTCTTTTCGAGTTTCTAGGATTATGTCGCTGACTGATCTTAATAGAGCAAAAGAAACAGACAGATATAATATGAGCTTTCGCACGATAATTTCGCACGAAGAATAGTGCGTAAAACAAAAGCCGTGCGAAATATGTATTGCTAACAATAAAGGTGAATTAAAATCTAGGTAAAACACAGTTGTGTTACAATAAGTGTTCTTAGTGAATAGCAGAATTTTAATGTGCCAAAAACTGTTCAATTCGTAACTTAGTGTATTGTGGTGTGTAACACTTAACTATATAATTTGATTTACAACAAAAATATATACTGAGTTATTATTATATAGAAACCTTCAGGTAAAGCATGGGAAAAAAAGAATCAGTTCTAAGAAAAAAAAAAATACGTTTCTTCGTAGATTGCCTGTAGTCATTTGGCTTGTAGTTAGACTTTAGCTCCGTACTACTGGTTACTGTGAAAGCTGTTGAAATGACAGCCCGAACCCGGACCCGACCAATATAACGTGTCATCTGAAACACTGAGGATCTTTTTCCGGTAAATCATTTCTGATCCACTTCCAAATTGATTCAATTCTTTTTGAGATAATCTCGGATACAGTGGGTACCTCTCACAATGCCCGATTACAAAACATTTTTAATTTTAAATCGAGAACAAATGATTAGCGATCTCGATCATAATCTCTAAGAGACATTGTAACATAAAGCTCGTTCATTATTAAAAAAAATTAATCACTGGTTTATAATAATCCATAGTGGGTGTAATCTATACTAATATTATAAAGAGGAAAACTTTGTTTGTTTGGTTGTAATGAATAGGCTCAAAAACTACTGGACCGATTTTAAAAATTCTTTCACCAATTCGAAAGCTACATTATCCACGGGTGACATAGGCTATATTTTATCCGGGTACGGGCAGTAATTCCCACGGGATGCGAGTAAAACCGCGGGAAAACGGCTAGTCAGATATAAACTAGTTTTATTTTCATATCGATTCGAAAGTAATTTCGTTCCTAAGTCAGTTATTTTTTTTCGCTAATCAACAAACGGAACTGGGTTTTGCGTGACTGCATTGCGTAATCGGAACAATGCTATACTAAATGATGCGTATAATGAATGCAATGTGTGCAATTAATCGTGTTTTTTCTATGGTAAATTCGACCGTATTGTATTAGAATTAGAGTCCAATTTTCAGTGACATAATGGTTTTACTATAAGGCATTTAGCGTGTTTTTAAGTAAATATTGTACTAGGCAATATTTTGTAGGAATGGGGATGTACTTGAGTTTCATAATATTGTTACGTAGGTCGGTAAGACAGAATGTTGTTAAAGTAAATACTCGAAACAATTAGTACTTGGTAGAATGTTCTCGACGTGTGTTCTAGAAATTTCTAGTAAACCTAGGTAAACAGCCTTGACTGTTCTAGAATAGTCGAGAACTTACTCGAACATTCTACTAAGGTCATTGACCTTCGGGTACTTACTGGAATGTTCTAGAACCTTACCGATCTACTCCCACTACCTAATCTTTAGAAGGTTCTAGACATCTATGCTCGCGATATAAATAGAGGGCGGGCAGCGCCGCGAGTCAGTTCTAGTTTGAGAGCTAAACAGTGAACAAGTATTGAAGTGAAATCGTGAGCTTTTCTACCAGTGATTACGAAGTGATTAGTGATTGTAATTGTGCAAAGTGATTACTGTGATTGTAATTAGCGATTAATTAGTTAAATAAAGTGTCGTTTGTGTAAAAACCGTGTGTGTATAATTTATCCGAACCCGTAGCGCGTAACAATATGTTTGATATGCAAAGAACTGGATCCTAATTAATTCATCAACTAGGTCAATGGAATGACCTAAAGTAAATATTAAGATGGTATGTTTATTTATAGATATATTCCTCATGTTCAATGAATGTTCAACGTTTGAAAAAATAATTTATTCAAATACCTATTTTAAAATCTAAAAAAATATTCACGACTGACTAGATTAAATTAATTTATTTTTGAACATCTTCAGCAAAAAATATCTGAATATTAAATAACATAACAGAAAATAGAGAAATTGTTCCCAATTAATTTATTAATGTTAGTTTCGATTAATATTTATGATTATAATTTATTAGACATACTTACTGATAAAAGTAGTGAGTAAAGCACCAACTTCTCAAGGATTCCTCGTGTCCCACACACGATACAAGGTCAGGCTATGTACTTTTAATTTTATATCTTGAAAACCAATGATTGATCAAAGGCGAAGGAAAACATCTGGACTATGAAGTCTAAAATCACCAAACCGCATTGAGCAAGCGTGGTGATTAACGCTCAATCCTTCTCTGTTTGAGAGGAGGCCTATGCTCAGCAGTGGGACGATAAAAAAAGGCTGATAATGAGACATACTGATCTTGACGATTAATAAAAAAGTATGAAAAAATAAGGCATTGCCCAACTCATTAAAAAATAATGATAAAAAATTAGGATGAGTTCAAGAAAGGGTATGAAAAAAAATGATAAGTAGATAAACAAAAATCTCAAGTACTTGCAAGTTGAACAGCCAGTGTCACATGTTCCAAATAAAGTTCTTATTAGCTATCTGACGGATAGTGCCATACAAATGATTAAATTTTGATTACTTTTCTATAACATGATCTGTCAGATAACTATCTAGAACTCTATCAGCAACCTTTGAAACAGGCCGTAAACAGTGTAAATAAATCTTTCTAAGCATATTCTATACATCTATCTGGTTCTACTACATATGATAATATTTCACAGAACAGGTTAACTTTTTTATCACAGCATTGTCTAGTAGCCGCGCCCACCTTTCGTGTATTTTTGACCTCTATATGCAAAGCCAAATATGTTCTTCTGTACATTATGTGTCACAGTTACACTATATTATACTGAGTGTGGGAGTTGATTTATGTGTATTAATATTATACAGACGACCACAGGTCAACTTACCCGAATCTATCAAATTTTACCAACCAACCATTAACCTTCCACTATTGTGATAAGGTTGAAAATCGGTTATAGAAATTTGACAGATTGTGGCAACTTGGTGTGCTATCGTCTTAGGGAATTAATTCAAAGAAAAATTGCTGTAACTGTTACCAGCTGCCTTTGACTACCTATGTCATTATTCAAACTAAGACCATGGAAGCAAAATTAATATGGTATTAGTTAACATCTTATAATTTAAATAATATATCAGGTTTTATTCGTTTTGTGTTATATTTATGATCAATTGTCTCACTCATCTTTCAGTCGTTACAAAATCTTTACTGGGTGGAATCAACCGTTTTATTTGCTATCCACAGAGTTCTAAATAGCAAAAAACAGATTAAAGTCTCACTAACTTATTTTTCTAAAATTTCAGGCCTCTGTGTATCTGAGTACTGCATTTTTAGGGTTCCGTACCCAAAGGGTAAAACGGGACATTACTAAGACTTCGTTGTCTGTCTGTCTCCACGCTGTATCTCATTAACCGTGATAGCTAGAAAGCTGAAATTGTCACAAATGAGTATTTCGGTTGCCGCTATAACAACAAATACTAAAAATTATAAAAATATACATAAAGGGGTCCCCATACAATAAACGTGTGAAACCGCAAATTATAAATTTGTTATTCATACATTTGTATTATTTTTTGCTGTCCGAAACATGTTTATATTTTGGGTAGTTGTAGGTAATAGACACGTTCATTCTTCATATATAATGGTACGGAACCCTTCATGCGCGAGTCCAACTCGCACTTGGCCGGTTTTTAACAAATTAAACACCAACAAGATTTAAAACGGGATTGCACCTCTATATAAAAAGTTTTCCCTCTCCAATTACATCACCTAACACATTAACTCTTGGGAAAAACAATATTACTGGGCCTGTAGACAGGTACCCAAAAATTTCTCCTCAACGCGCATGACTCAATCATTACAACAATTTCCGCACAAAAAATAGTGGATCGGTCTTTCTGTTCCGTAATCGTATCCTGAATTGTGAAGTTGTAACACAACGAGTTACCACAATCTGTCAAGTTTCTGCAATAGATTTTCAACCTTATCACAATAGAGGTAGGTTAATGTTTGATTGGTAAAATTTGACAGATTCGGGTACCGCGACCTGCTGTTGTCTGTACGACTGTGAGCAGATGAGTCCAAGGGCCGGTTGTTGCATCATAAAACAGGTGCATGCAAGTATCGATTGACCTACTACTGAGAACCTGCTCTCTTGATACTTACATTGTTTTTTTGGAAAATTAATTAGTGCCATCTCTGTGGTAATGATTCTTTGAGACCGGAATGTTAAAAGCTTGTTGGAATAGTATAAAGCGGGAAACAGCAAAATGCTTTAAGTTTTTGTAGGAAAACCCTTGATGTTTTTCCCACACAAATAAACTATCTGTTTTACTGAAAGTTGAAGTTGTGCTTTTATTTTCCTACATCTGTAAAAAATAAAGTTTACATTCTCGTAGCACGAGAAAAACTTTTGCTTTCAAGATATTATTAGATACATAAGATGATTCACGTATATGATAAAGCACACACGCGTCCTACAAAATATAATTATCTCGTTATTTCCGACTTGAGGAATTCCAACGAATGTGTGAAAAATTCAAATTTTCACCTTTTGTGTAGGTGATAAATTATTTTTCTATACGATACTTTCTGATCTACGGCTATGGTAAGTGGGCACAAAAACAGAATATAATGCAGTGCCGAATACGGCATATACATATACGTATTCTTAAAGGCTCACTATATGTAGAGTTCTAATATTTCTATTCATATTTTACCCAGAAAACATACAAGCCCACATTAATTAAAAAATATTGACGTTTAAGTTTACGTTGAAACATAAACAAACGTTTACTTTGTCGGTTAAATGGGCCCTTAATCGTACAAGGCGTAAGTTAATACCTATACACGAGTATATACGCGATTCGAAAAAAAAATCGTGAACATCGTACAACATACGTGAGCCAACAAAACAGTATTCGATTATTGTGATACACATAGATATATCGCATAGCAAAGAAAGGCAGTACCAACAATAAATTCCAGAAAACACTAGTTATAAAAGAAAACCGATTCTATTGTTTCACATTTCACCTTGAGAACATTGCGGTTATCATTCGAACAAACATCACCGTAGTATGTATGTTGTGGTCCAAATGATAAATTGTGCCTTACATAATACATAATGTCCGGTCACTATGAAAAATGCCCAATCTGAGAGAGCAATTTAATAATGTTCATTCAAATAATCAAATTGACCGGGCATTCTACATATTGTACTTCGCCCTTTGGGCAGAGTAATACGAACAAAAATTAGTAATTTTTCATTTTTATTGTTACTTAAAATAAACTAAATATTTAACAATTTAAGTAATCAGTCAGATTTTGTAAAGCTTGNCCGGTCATTATGAAAAATGCCCAATCTGAGAGAGCAATTTAATAATGTTCATTCAAATAATCAAATTGACCGGGCATTCTACATATTG
The DNA here is from genome assembly GCA_002382865.2 of Heliothis virescens. Lineage (NCBI taxonomy): Eukaryota > Metazoa > Arthropoda > Insecta > Lepidoptera > Noctuidae > Heliothis > Heliothis virescens. The sequence continues at coordinate 7,434,049 of NWSH02000613.1, read as the reverse complement.
TACTTCGCCCTTTGGGCAGAGTAATACGAACAAAAATTAGTAATTTTTCATTTTTATTGTTACTTAAAATAAACTAAATATTTAACAATTTAAGTAATCAGTCAGATTTTGTAAAGCTTGGAACGTCATTGAGGTAAATTCAGTTTTTTGCAGCAGGCATGATTTCTGCCACGGCTCCGGCGCTGCGGGGCTCCGGCGGTCCCACGCGAGTTTATCGTCGCAGATAGGTTTAACGCTCACCACCGCAGCTTCGGCTTGCTGGCCGGCGGTGCCGGCCAGCCTCAGCCGCGGTGGCGAGTGTTACAACCACCTGCTCCTCAACTCGCGGCCCGCCTCGCCCCTCCGCGCCTACGCGATTTTGAATTACACTCTAGGGGTAGGGCAGACAAGACTGCGTGGAGTCGGATTTACAGCAATTCGTTTCTGTCATTAAAACCTAACTTTCAGCTAATATTCCAGGATATATATTTTTTGGACAATTCGCTTACAATGCAAAACTAAACACAAACAATAGCGCTCGCCGCACGAGCCACATGCTGAATAGCGGTCTCTGATTGGTCAAACCGTGTCACGCGTTCTTCCCTCCCCGCACCGCGTCAAATTTTGCTTTATTATCAAATTGCCCAAATGTCATGTAGCAATATAAAAATGACCGTGCAATGTGATAAATAATGAAGTTTAGATAGTAATTAATCACTCAGCCCGATAGAGCTAAACATTATTCATAATGCTCGCACATTATGAATAATGCCCGCATTAATCACCTAGTCCATAACATGTACAACACTTTCTATTTCTCGTTCGACGGCCAAGTGCAAACGTACGCATTCATGAATGGAGAAGTGTGAATGAACCTTTACTTTAACAATTATGCTTCAGTTACGAAGTTATTGTGATATTCGGAAGTACCGTAATACTATAGTTGTAAAGCAATCGGGTAGTAAATGTCTAACAAAGTGTTAGCTTAGTCTACCGATTCGGTTCAAATGAAGAATGGCTTATAACCAGGAGACAGGCATACCTATACCTATCTACTCTTCATCCCAACCCGGGTAAGGGGAGTAATTCCCATGGGACGCGGTTGAAACCGCGAGTGGAAGCTAGTTAACTTAAATCCATTTGATATACATACTTAGTGGACAATTCATATTGAATTTTTATTTCATTATTAAAAGCATATCAGGAATTGGTGAAACAGTTTAAACTGTTTTCTTACAGATTATTTTAAAATAGGAATTATTCAATTTCGAGTTCTCATTCCAAAATTAAGGTGTAGGTTCAAGGGTATCAATGCCAAACGAAAAAGGTATGATAACCGGTTTTTTTTAGGTAAAGAGGCCAGTGATAACAGCATCTGTCGTGAGTCTTAAGAATAAAAAAAAATGTAGCCGACTCATTAGTAGTTCAAAACCGTATTTTGGATGTATCGATTTCCTAGTAGTTTTACTGTTAGTATATACCCGTTAGTTTACACCTGATTTAACTGAATATAAAGAAGTTGTTACTAGCCTTAAACTTGGCTTAAGACTAAAATAATGAAATTGCTACAGATAATTATATTTTTTGTCGATAAGAAATCATCCCCTCCCGCTGTGGGTGGCAGCGTGAGGTAGTGTCAGACTTTTACTGACTAAAACCCACCGTGTTCCTTCTTGAGTCCTTTGTGGACCTGGTCGGCGGTAACTCTTTCGAACAATCCCGTAGCCCGCAACAGATCTTACTTAAAAATTATGATACACTTCCTTATGTAGACAATGACATATTTCTGAAATCGTCTGCTTTCACGTCTATTTTATGTAACTTCTAGACAGCGAGAAAGCAACGGAATAAGCTGTTTCTGGACAGTCAGTCAAGAGCAATTTTAAGAACAAAACGACCTCACAAAGTACCGCATACGGGTAATTCTCAAAATTGCGTAATTTGCTTACTCGTTCACAAAAAAGCAAGTCACGAAAAGGCAACAACTTAGCAATTGGAGATGTTTGACCATAAATTACCATTATCATCAGCGAAAATACTGCTATGAACTTCCATTTCGGCTCATCGATACTTATTTTTGTTTCACTTTCGGATTCGGAAAATAAAATCAAAGTTTTTGGGTGATAAAAATCCATGACTGAATATTCATGTGATGAAGAAAATGGGGTAACTCCATAAGAAATCGGTCCCAATTCCTTTAGAAATGATGTGTTACTTTGTTGCAAACATCAATTTCATAAAATTTTATTTTAATTACAAAGGGTTTCAACGTCTCATTTTAACATCTCAGTTACGCAGATACGTTTACTGCTGGATGAATTTGATGATGATAATTTGGAAGACTTTACACTCAAACAGCAAAAAACAAACCCAGGTATCTTCCTAAGGGCTGCGGAATTGTTCGAAAGAGTTACCGCGGCTTGGTAGGTACACACACAAGGGACTCCAGAGGGAACATGGTGGGTTTTAGTTAGCAAGAGTCTGACACTCCCTCACGCGTACCCACACAGCGGGAGGGGTCATTTGGTGATATCAGACCAAAAAAATACCATAGATAACTAAATAGTTCGTGCGATACTTAACACTTGTAACATTACTCAAACCAAAAAACAAACCTTGTCACAATCCGTATCCACACATCGAACCAAAGCGAAATATTTGCAAGTCATCAAACGCAAGTTACATAACGCCTTAAAGATGTTTATACAGGCTGGGCGTGGTTCTAAAGCTAAGATATTCCTAAAACAAGCACCGGACACCACATATTGGAGGGTAAACAGAGATACGTGGCTTTGGGTCAGTTCAAACAAGAAGGACGACCTCGAAATTTTAACAAGCCATTTACGTATTTTAACTCAGGGACAAAATAACTCGTGTGTCAAGATAATTTTCTCAGAAACTAAAACAGAGAAGGCAAATAGATAATTTGAGTTTACTGATAGATGAGATAAAAAGCTCAGGCTTTAGAAGTACACCTACTTACATATTTATCACTTACTAGCTTCCGCCAGCGATTTCACCCGCTTTTCCGTGGAACTACAGTGCGCACCCAGATAAAAAGTAGTGTACAGCCTTCCTCGATAAATGGGCTATCTAACACTGAAAGAATTTTTCAAATCGGACCAGTATTTCCTGAGATTAGCGTGTTCAAACAAACAAACTCTTCAGCTATTATGATATTAGTATAGATTGCAAGACTAATTCGTTACTTCCCTTTTGGTGACTTGATATAAGGACCATTCGTATGAACTGTGAGTTTACTATACCTTAACCTAACCATAGATGGAAAGAGAATTTGGAAACTCTAGTTTTAGGGTGTCTATTTCGTTATTTCTTAGTTCAGTGAAAATGGAATACAGTCTGTAATGTAAATTTTACATCTCTATGCTATAGTATCACAGAATCATTTTATTACTATATCAGTATTTCAACATTGTGCAGCAACTACATTCCTCATTAAAAATAAGGTAAAACCACATGAATGTGCCGAATACTAGTCCGGTCAAATTAGACTAAAAATGTTCTGCGAGTTTACATTAATTCGCAACAAGCTGATTTTTGGTACAATGGTTCAAAAGCCTTTTATAAACAAAATCTGAAAGTTCCCCATGATTCCCCTGTGTGGAAAAAAAGATATTCAAGTTCAAATGTCAAGAAAATATGTTTTTCGCGATTTACAGCTAAACTGTAAGTTTTATCATAAANATAGTCCGGTCAAATTAGACTAAAAATGTTCGGCGAGATTACATTAATTCGCAACAAGCTGATTTTTGGTACAATTGTTCAAAAGCCTTTTATAAACAAAATCTGAAAGTTCCCCATGATTCCCCTGTGTGGAAAAAAAGATATTCAAGTTCAAATGTCAAGAAAATATGTTTTTCGCGATTTACAGCTAAACTGTAAGTTTTATCATAAAAGTACATCGGACTAAAATTGTAGATCATGAAATTATCTATAAAAATGTACAATATTTTTTTTTTCCTACAAGCCACCGATTCGGAGATATAGCGATTCAAAAAGTTGTAACAGATGAAATCTTCATGAAGTGAATGAGTACGCCACGTTTATTCATCTTTAGCGTTGTTACATTATAAACACCTGTTTTCACTATTGCATAGTGCTTCAGACTAAACTCACGGTATTTTATTTATTGTAGCAGGTATAAGACCCTGATCCTGGGATGTTGTCTCAAGACCACACGTACGTGTAAATGAAGGACTGGGATTTATTTTACTGGATATTCTTATATAATGGCTAATGTGTTTTTTATTATATTTGAACTGCAAGTTACAATGGCAGACAGAAAAATATGTTTTCCTATACTAATTAATAAAACTCAAGGTCGGATCCAGCTTAATTGATAATTTTGATAATGTATACTATGGTGGCGTCCTAGACGATTGTCACCTGTGTCTCCTCATATAAGGAGATCAGCTAGCTGCGCAAGACACAATAGTGCACAAGCATTTGCGCAGACACAGGTGCACTCCCTACTCCCTCACTCTCATAACCGGATGGGACGGCAATCCGACATGATCGGAGAGAGATTAGGCGCAGGACCGACATCCACATCGACCGACATCGACAACTTACAACTTCTGCTTTGTGAAAGTTTCTAAAACCCACTAATCGATTTCGGCCCGACCCGGGAATCAAACCCGAGACCTCGTGCAAGGCAGTTAGCTATACGACGACCAGACCAACGAGGCATTTAAAGTTACGAACTCCCATGAATCCCTCCTGGATCCGCCCTTGTACTGTACTGTGGCGCACTCATGCATTTCATGACGATTACATCTGTTACAACTTTTTGAATTGCTATATCTCCGAAACGGTGGCTTGTAGGAAAAAAGAAATTTTTCATTTTTATAGATAATTTCATGATCTACAATTTTAATCTGATATACTTTTATGATAAAACTTACCGTTTAGCTGTAAACCGCGAAAAACATATTTTCTTGACATTTGAACTTGAATAACTTTTTTTCCACACAGGGGAATCATGGGGAACTTTCAGGTTTTGTTTATAATGGGCTTTTGAACAAGTGTACCAAAAATCAGCTTGTTGCGAATTAATGTAGACCGAATGTCTAATTTGACTGGACTATACCTCCACACGAATTCATGTGGTAAGTATGTATGTACTTAGCGAGACATATGTGTCATTTATGGTGCTTTGTGGTTGCTGATGACGCTAATTATGATTTAGCTTTTGTGAAACATACCATAACAAAAGGTACTGAAGTGAAAATTGTTTGTGTACCTCTAATAGCTACACTTTGGTTGAATGCGTGTTGTGAAGACATTCGGGGTTTTTAGAACGAATATCTAGCATTAGTTACTTTTGTACCGCTTCTGTGTCATTTAAGCAGTTTCTACGAATTCTATTTACACACGAAGTATGTACGAGAAGGTACCTATTGCATTGTATGGTTCACAAGTTGTGAGTCAAGCATATTAGCCCAAAGTTAAATGCAGATTTACAGTAAAGGTAATATTTTTACCAAAATTAAATCTCTGGAATTGAAGTGCAAATGTCAATATAGAGTATACCCAAAAAACAATGGCAACAAACCCATAACATAAACAATTTTCACTACAGGCTATAGTGAAAATTGTACTGTAGTCTACATGCACGCTGTAGTCTACAGCAAACTTTTCTAGACATCATACCTATTCATTAAAACTAAATAACTTTCTTTTGGATTTTTACAACTTTTTTTCAAATTTACATAAATCGCCAACCATTTTAACCTGTAACAAGTAATGTACCATTGTTTTAGTCGCTGTAAGTGACTTGTACCATACATTCAAACTGTGTACATTTAGGCAACACAGTAACGCCTATGAATATGGTAAAATCAAACACGACGTTCTATTGTTTTCTTAGTTAAGTGCAAAGAGCAAACAGTAGGCATCGCGCCGTAGCAAGCCTTAAGTTTAACCATTAGTTTAATAATAATAATAGCGTCCTAGCCGATTGTCGACCACGGCGGCTGTTCTCATATAAGGAGATCAGCCAGCTGCGCAGGACATATTATAGTGCACAAGCATTTGCGCAGACACATGTGCACTCCCTATTCCCTCACTCTCTTCATAGATAAAACTCAGGCAACATAACCGCAAAACTTTCTGTGGTTCTTATAACATAGCTTTGTTTCATTAGAAAGTGTTGCAAAGCTTGCAATTACCGATTTATCGATAAGAAGTTCTTAGTAGACCTAGATCGACCAGATTAGACTGTGAAAGTTCTTTTTGCTTCGTATTGAACATGGGCATTGAGTACGTATTGAGAACAATAATCGATTCTTTTTAGTATGGAGATTCAATGGAATGAAAGTATACTAGGGAAATAATACTGTTTTAAACTTTTGCGTCTTTCAGACATAATACGCAGATAAGATTGAAGATTTCAGACACCCTTGCTCGAAATTATCATTTTACTTCGGAAAAATTAATTAAAAAAATAAAACAAGAAATAATTTAACGTTTTATTTACATCTTAAATAATAGTATGTTATTATACATAACAATAAATCTAATTTACAATTTCATTATCGCTATAAATTAACCAAAAGACCTCATGAATCAAATTAAGTAAATACCACTTTAAACTTTTCAACCTTTTTTTAAAAGGCTACTAAGTTATTTTTATTAAAATATAATATGAATAATATTATTTTAATATTATTGGCTGTATTATTTGAGGTCTATCGTTCAATCATGCGCAGACGCAAGGGTCCGTCGGGTGCGTACATGAACGTGACAGCATATTCGAGTGGCTCATGGTGATATTCCAGACGATACCGGCGGATTAGCTGTGAAAAAATAATAAAGATTATATTACTGTACAAAATGCAACTGAGATATGGTAGAAAATCGACCCTGCTTGTGACTTGGGATAAAAAGATTTACTTAAGGTGAATGCGACCACTAGAAACGGGAAATTCAAATATAAAATGGTTTTTTCACCGTAAAAAACTTTTTATTGCGAAATATCATAGTTTATACAGTTACATTTGAATTGTAAGAAATTTCGGAGTTAAACAAGGACATCAGAAATTACTTTGTGGGATATTATAACCGCCAATCATAAGATCACGCCTCATATTGAATGTTAACTTAGGTAAAACATGAAAAACCATTTTATATTTGAATTTCCCGCTTCTAGTGGTCGCATTCACCTTAATGCATGACTTCTGTAAGATGTGCTGCCGTCCCACACTTTTTTTACTATCGGGTCAATTCAACCATAAAATGCGTCCCTGTCCATAAAGTCCTTGGTAACTTACACTATCCTCAGTCATGGACCATTTAGAACTCTGCAATCTCATAATAACTTAAACATTACACAAACAAGACATCAGTCCTTAGTTACCTTAGCTAGAAGAATTTGAATTTCCAAGTCGGCAAATCTTCGGCCCAAACAGATCCTGGCGCCGAAGCCGTAAGGGAGAGAAGCGAAGGGATGCAGACGACCATCGCTCTCCAGCCACCGCTCAGGCTTGAATTCCTCAGGGTCGGAGACGAATTGCGTCATGTTACCCGTCACGATTGTGGGGAATACCACTTGAACCTGCAGACAAAGAAAACGCGTAAAAAAATGAGGTCAGTGTAGGTATGTGATACACAGGTTTTGCGAAAGGCAGTGGTGGCCAGCACCTAAATTACGTGCATTTGGCCCATACCTTTGCGCACCTCCGTCACCCCCTGATATTCAAAAACCGTATCAGTTCCGTAACGACAAATAGTTGGCAAGGACTTTACTTATTTCTTTCAAGAAATCTTTTTTTAATAATTTCGTATTACACGATTGTACATAAAATCAACTAAACTACCCAACTTACTGGTAGGTCCTTTGAGAAAAACAAAAACACTTACACCTTTGGGAATGTGATAACCACAGATAACATCGTCTTCTTGAAGCGTTCTACCGTTACCAATAACTGTAGAATACATTCTGGAAAAGACAAGGGAAATTGTTACTCATTGTAATAAAAATAGAACACAATATCCCATGGCAATTTTTTTCGCAAACTATCAGCACATTACCTGAACACTTCTCTAACGAAAGCCTTGGTATAATGCAGTTTGTCCAAGTCAGCATAATTTATTGGTTTGCTTGGATCTGGGAAGACTCTCCTGATCTCTTCAGCCATCTTCTCCTGCTGCTTGAGCCTCGTAGCTGCCTGGTATAGGATGGAGCATACTGCCATTGATATCTGAGGGCAAGAACAAATATCTCTGTTTTAAAGCTGGTCGTAATTATCAACATTTCAGATCATAACTGTCCAAATGTTGGTTTGAAAATTGTTATGTACCTAGATCTCATCACAAACCATTTTCCTACATTGATAAATACAAAATTCCAGAGTTCTTGAACATGTTTCAATGAAAAGCGGTAAATAGTGACCTATTTGAGCTATACCTGGGTGTGGACATTAGGAGGAATCCTTACCGTATCAATACCAACTAATATAAGATCCAGAGCCATAATAGTAGCAATCTTAGGGTCTCCTTCACTCCTGAGGACTCGCTCGAGAAGAGAGAGGTCATTCTCTGAAGTTACTTTCTTCGTCTTTAGCCGTTCAAGAGCTTCGTTTATGTATTTGCTGCAAAGCCTGGAATTATGGAAGAAGTCGTGATAATTAGACAAATATTTAGAAAGAGAAATAATGGGCATATAACCATTTAACTTGCTAAAAGCCTTTTCATTTTATTTAACGTTTTCTGAAAACAAAATTGGTGCCCCTTATCTTTTCATATACAATGATGACTTCTTTGGCTGTGCCAAAACTAAAGTTGTAACTTCATTAGCTTAGAACTTACTCGACGAAGAAATTCATGTTGTTAACATATTTCGTCCACAGCGGGGTCGGCACATATCTCCAGTACGGTGCCTTGAGTTCCAAAACGGCAACATTTCTGAGAGCAAACTTCGCCGCGTCGATTATACGTTGAGGTTCCGAGTTGCTAGTCAGATCTGAAGACAAGCAGCCAAGCCTGGTGTCGAGGGCCACGCGACCGATACCTGAGGAATGATAATAGATGGCGCTGTTAGTTGCTGTTGTTGACTAATGCAATAGATGGCGGGGCATTTACTTCGTTATCGAGTTGCCTCAATTCATCTGCCTAGCCTTTTCTCAACTATGTTAAGGTCGGTATCCAGTCTAACTGGATGGACCAAAGTATTGCTGTTTTAGATGAAATGACCTCCTATCTAACGTCCCTAAGCCCTCAACCCAGTACCCGGGCAATTTTACCCCCAGGTAATATACCATTTGTAGCAATTATACAAATACCTACTAGTTGTTATACATACCATTGGTTGTCAAACTTGATTAATGTTTTAAAGTAGTTCCTTTTCTTGCTAGTTCAGAAAACGAAAATCTGCGGTTTTTTTTTAAATCGTTTAATGAAACTAGTATAATGTGTACCAAATAAATCAACGAAGTATCATAAATAACAGCTACGTGAGTCAGATTAGTAGCGCCTCTGTTATGCTCGAGTGAGCAATGCGTTACTAGTGCATGATTAATGGAATTCTGACAAGATTTAACTGCATCTGTAATAATAATAAACTTAACATGATACCCTAAAGATTTTACTATTGACTTTCTAAATATCCCATTTATTGCGAAAAGGTTTTTTCAAGGTAGGTACGCAAGTTCGGAATGCGAGAAAAGCCGCAGATGTAAGAAGGTCATCTTAATAGTCCATACTATCATTATTAATGCGAAGGTAACTTTCTCTGTCAATTTAAATTAACAGACACACTGGACTGTAGCTAGACCCTGAGAAAAGACTTAGGCTACTTTTTATCCTAGTGCAGGAAATAGTATAAGGAAAGTATAAGGAATAGCTAGTAATACAAAATCACTTTACTCACATTCAAGCGACCACCGATGGATGTCATTATCGAACTCATGAGGCAGGTCTCCGTTCTGATCGCGTGCATTTTCCATGTACTTGATGAAGTCTTCGGTGACCAGTTCTATGGGGGCCACGTACTTCTTCACCGTCTGTGGCTGGAGTATCGGCCGCTGAACCTTCGAGCGAAAACGACGCCATTGCTCACCGTGCCTGGAATAGTAAAAAATAAGGATTTAATTTAATATCAAAAATTCGAAGTGTCGATTCATTATCATAAAAATATGTGCTTTCTTTTTTGGAAAAAATAACATCCAAACTAATATCCAAACTAATATTATAAATGCGAAAGTAACTCTGTCTGTCTGCNATTGGTTTGCTTGGATCTGGGAAGACTCTCCTGATCTCTTCAGCCATCTTCTCCTGCTGCTTGAGCCTCGTAGCTGCCTGGTATAGGATGGAGCATACTGCCATTGATATCTGAGGGCAAGAACAAATATCTCTGTTTTAAAGCTGGTCGTAATTATCAACATTTCAGATCATAACTGTCCAAATGTTGGTTTGAAAATTGTTATGTACCTAGATCTCATCACAAACCATTTTCCTACATTGATAAATACAAAATTCCAGAGTTCTTGAACATGTTTCAATGAAAAGCGGTAAATAGTGACCTATTTGAGCTATACCTGGGTGTGGACATTAGGAGGAATCCTTACCGTATCAATACCAACTAATATAAGATCCAGAGCCATAATAGTAGCAATCTTAGGGTCTCCTTCACTCCTGAGGACTCGCTCGAGAAGAGAGAGGTCATTCTCTGAAGTTACTTTCTTCGTCTTTAGCCGTTCAAGAGCTTCGTTTATGTATTTGCTGCAAAGCCTGGAATTATGGAAGAAGTCGTGATAATTAGACAAATATTTAGAAAGAGAAATAATGGGCATATAACCATTTAACTTGCTAAAAGCCTTTTCATTTTATTTAACGTTTTCTGAAAACAAAATTGGTGCCCCTTATCTTTTCATATACAATGATGACTTCTTTGGCTGTGCCAAAACTAAAGTTGTAACTTCATTAGCTTAGAACTTACTCGACGAAGAAATTCATGTTGTTAACATATTTCGTCCACAGCGGGGTCGGCACATATCTCCAGTACGGTGCCTTGAGTTCCAAAACGGCAACATTTCTGAGAGCAAACTTCGCCGCGTCGATTATACGTTGAGGTTCCGAGTTGCTAGTCAGATCTGAAGACAAGCAGCCAAGCCTGGTGTCGAGGGCCACGCGACCGATACCTGAGGAATGATAATAGATGGCGCTGTTAGTTGCTGTTGTTGACTAATGCAATAGATGGCGGGGCATTTACTTCGTTATCGAGTTGCCTCAATTCATCTGCCTAGCCTTTTCTCAACTATGTTAAGGTCGGTATCCAGTCTAACTGGATGGACCAAAGTATTGCTGTTTTAGATGAAATGACCTCCTATCTAACGTCCCTAAGCCCTCAACCCAGTACCCGGGCAATTTTACCCCCAGGTAATATACCATTTGTAGCAATTATACAAATACCTACTAGTTGTTATACATACCATTGGTTGTCAAACTTGATTAATGTTTTAAAGTAGTTCCTTTTCTTGCTAGTTCAGAAAACGAAAATCTGCGGTTTTTTTTTAAATCGTTTAATGAAACTAGTATAATGTGTACCAAATAAATCAACGAAGTATCATAAATAACAGCTACGTGAGTCAGATTAGTAGCGCCTCTGTTATGCTCGAGTGAGCAATGCGTTACTAGTGCATGATTAATGGAATTCTGACAAGATTTAACTGCATCTGTAATAATAATAAACTTAACATGATACCCTAAAGATTTTACTATTGACTTTCTAAATATCCCATTTATTGCGAAAAGGTTTTTTCAAGGTAGGTACGCAAGTTCGGAATGCGAGAAAAGCCGCAGATGTAAGAAGGTCATCTTAATAGTCCATACTATCATTATTAATGCGAAGGTAACTTTCTCTGTCAATTTAAATTAACAGACACACTGGACTGTAGCTAGACCCTGAGAAAAGACTTAGGCTACTTTTTATCCTAGTGCAGGAAATAGTATAAGGAAAGTATAAGGAATAGCTAGTAATACAAAATCACTTTACTCACATTCAAGCGACCACCGATGGATGTCATTATCGAACTCATGAGGCAGGTCTCCGTTCTGATCGCGTGCATTTTCCATGTACTTGATGAAGTCTTCGGTGACCAGTTCTATGGGGGCCACGTACTTCTTCACCGTCTGTGGCTGGAGTATCGGCCGCTGAACCTTCGAGCGAAAACGACGCCATTGCTCACCGTGCCTGGAATAGTAAAAAATAAGGATTTAATTTAATATCAAAAATTCGAAGTGTCGATTCATTATCATAAAAATATGTGCTTTCTTTTTTGGAAAAAATAACATCCAAACTAATATCCAAACTAATATTATAAATGCGAAAGTAACTCTGTCTGTCTGCCTGTCTGTCTGTCTGTCTGTCTGTCTTTTCTTCACGCCTAAACTACTGAACCGATTTGTGTGAAATTTGGTACAGACATAGTTTGGAACTTGAGAAAGGACATAGGCTACTTTTTATCCGGGTACAGGAAATAGTTCCCTCGGGAAGCGGGCGAAGCCGCTGGCAGAAGCTAGTAGGTAATAAAGTAGGCAGTATTTAGGATATGAAATTTGATTCTTTCACCAAACGGGAACACAAAGGTAGGTTGATTAATAGAAATCTAGAATTTTGGAATATGACATGTATAGGTGTTATTATAAAAAGAGACAAATCAAAATATCTAACATTGTTAGAAAGCGAACTGTTGCATCTGCACCAATGCAAGCAATGAAATAAAATAGTATAATCAGACAAAGAAACACAACGGAGATAAATAAAGCCAATAAAACTATAGATTGACGGTAGCTATCACTGGAAATCAATACATGAATTAACTTTATAACGACCACAAACAATAGCGACCAATTTTATCGTCCTATCTGTCCATACATAGGGAGTTATTGAAATGAATGAAAACATGAGAGAAAGTGAGGACCGAAATTTTAGAAACTTTGGCGAAAAGTTTCTTCATAATTTATCTAGTAGGATCCTAATAGATATAGCACGATCAATGACATTATCAAATATCCAACCACTATAAAGTAATTTTCTTCATCATCCAAATGTTTTAGTATCGATTACGTTTTCAATGCAAATCATGTCTACAAAACAGTTAATGTTCAGCCGATGCCAAGTGGCGCTTACTTGGCAAGTGCAGCTAGTATCGTTTCGTTTATTCCATGTCGCAAGTTCATCGCCAGGAAAATGCTAATGCCTGGTGTACTAACAGACTAACTCTTTATGCACTGCTGCAACCTGCGTATCATTTTTTGTGCCCATTGAATGCCGATGACGCTGAGCACATAGTTTAATTGCAACTATATTTTTACACTGAACAGCTCTTATGGTATTGCGTCTTAGACCTCTTCGTTTAATATATTCATGGGACGTTTATATATAAAAACTTTCTCTTACTAAACGATGTTAAAACGAAGTAAAATCTGGAAAAGCTTCGAGAAAGTCTTGTTATCGAAAGCTTTGCATAAGATGCAAATGTATTCAGAAAACTGAATTGATAAGCGAGCTGCAAGCAATAATAGCCTCTAATTGAAAAGAGTAACAAAAGCGTTAACAAAAGATACTAATGATAAAGCTAAACATTACATTACTCTATGTATAGATTTTAATGGAATACTATAAACATTTATATAAAGTCTTAACAAACTACGCTATGACGAGGAAATGACAGCATAGCTGCGAAGAAATCGTCTTAAGAATAAAAATGTGATTGGAAGCCCATGCGTGAGAATATGCGACGCATGATCACGACATGCCATCTCTTCAACTTGGCCAGCATTGGCGTATGGAGAATATCCATCGCTCCATTTGCATACACAATGTCTATTTTAGTTTTTTAGAGATGCGTCAATGGGTTTTGCTCAATTTTAATTCATACCACGTTTGGGTAGCGTGTGTGGTTTTGTAATGGACATGTTTAGACTCATTTTTTTCCTTCTTGTAAAAGTTTCAATTGTTAGACTGTGTTCAGGGAATTAATTATGTACTAAGTGAATTAATTTGATTACCAATTGAGATACCCTACGTGTTTTGATATCATAGATAATATTCTTTGTGGATATGCAGCCTACGATATTCACTTTGGTGCTGTGGTTCACTAAACTGTTACTTCTGACCTTAAAGAGCTTTCAAAAAAATCTCGAAAATTTGTCCCACTATTTTTGTCAACATTTAGCTAAGGCAGGGCACTAGGTTCACTTTGAAATCGAAACTGAGGCGCTATAAGCAAATAAATCAACAAACTCGATGAAATCCAAACAGATTTAACTTTCTCTAGTTTGCGGAACACGTTAGGAGAACCGCCGTTGCATCAAGCCATTTTCTATGTAGACATGAAGTACTTTATTGCAACTATCAACTCAGTTATCGAGCTGAGTTCATTCACGCTTACAATCTGCAGTAAAACACTTTAATTAAATTGAGAAATCTATATTCAATTCTACATCGATCTCACTATGATTGAATATTCAAAAACACATCAATGTTTGCGAATTTCGGAATTTTAAGAAAACACTTGGTAACCTGATTCTCATAGTCTAGAATGGTAGCAAAAATTGGCACATGAGAATTGAATTGTACAAGCATAATTAGCGCTTATAATTCTGTGTTCTTCACTTCTTATAAAAATATGAAGCTTTCGAAGATTATTTTTGTTTGCTTGTTATGAATCATTAAACTGCAAGTGGTGTACAATACAAGCACTACATTATTGAGACATGAAGTGTGTCCACAGCATTATTCAGAGGATGTTTGTCTGTTTGTCCATCTCAAGTTACTATTGACACTTCAAGATCCGCTTAAATAAATTGCGATTTACGATTGTCTTTGGAATTCTCACTTTGCAAATTCCTTATGCCTAATTAGCGAAATATTTTGACAGCAAATATAGGCGTGAATCGTGACTTGAGTTTAAAAATATTAGTCAAATAGGCCGGTATTTGAGGGCAGGGGACTTAAAAGAGTTTTAGAAAAGTCCTTGAAAGATAAATTTTAACAGGGTCTTGATTTTCATTGGTCTAGTGGTTCCATACACAATAGCTGTAGTTGAGATTCAGGGTTGATTTTCCAGGTGAGAAAGTCAAAGTCTTAATAATACAAACTGAAAGGTCCTGAACCCTTTTGACCTGAACCAAAACAGGTTAAATGCAAAACGCACTTAAAGCTTGCAAAATCACTGCTCTTCAGATAGGCAGATCCTTAATGGCTCTACTACTTACAGCAAAAACGTTTTACGCAAACGTTTTATACTTAAAGTCTAGAGCTAAGTATTTCTTGACAAGTTTACGTGTTGTAACCGGACCACTTCTCAAGCACTAACCGAGATATTTAGTTTCACAACATCTAGAGAAAATTAGATCCTTAATAGGAGCTCGTGTTGCATCTGATTTCTATTCCGAATATAGGTATGTATAACGATTTAAACATAGTATTTTCTTAATTTACCCCTCATCTTTTCTTAGTAATAGCCAATGTTAATAAAACATCATGTTTGATTTTGAAGACGTCACATTGGTAGGTACCCCTACTTGCTGTGTATAAAACTAATGAACCTTTAACAACTTAAGGTACGGACAAACATCAAGACTAATATTGTATTTTAGCAATCGTTCACAGAAAATAACAGAACAAGATAAGGATCTCCTAACATCCTGCAAAAATAAGGTTCAAAAATACGTTGAAGCGCTTCAAGATCAGGTAGATATTACCTTTGCGCTTTGACTGTCCGTTCTCCATTTCAAGACTCAATGATTATAGCTTTGAATCATCAAGTAAGCTGGATTTTATTAAGCACCTACGTATGCTTAGAACCTGGGATATACCACCGTGTTAATAGTAACATCAATATGCAGAACCAGATGTGTAACAATCGCAGTTAGTTTCAAGACGCTAACATAATAGCCTATACTATGTACTGCATACGTAATATTGTCCTTTAACTTAAGAGTTTCCTGATTTACCTCTTTGTTTCAGCTTTTGTCGTTGCCTTTCGTTTATTCTTTACGATTGGAAGTAGCCCTTTGCCCTTGTTATTAAGTCTGTAGCTTTTAGTTTATTTTTCACTACCTGCTATGTCCATGTGAATGTACATATTTGCAAGGCCATCTTAAAATGTTGTATTTTGTACGAAAGCTATTAATAAAATTGAAAGTCTCTTAGTATCCTCAGGGTTCACTTAGCTAGGTGAATGTGTATGATTTGTCAATGATTAATACATATTTGTACAAATCTGATCAAAGTTCATAGGCACCTATCAGATTCGATATGAGGTAAAATAGAAGATACTAATAAACATCAGACAGTCGATAAAAGGTACGTACGAGTAAGTATGACTAGATACAATGTAAATGATGGCAGCGTTTATGACATAATGAGAAACATAAATAATATATTATGTCAGCAAGTAAAAACCCATTACTGATGATGAGATGCCTATGCAAACTTTAAGCCCTTGCACAGAATGGTTGAAACGGATCCGACGAATGAAGCAAAATTACCAAAAACGCTAATCAAAGTCGAATCAATCGAATTGAGAACGAAGTCATGGAAAATCTAGTTTTTACTAAAATGTAGAAGGAGATATTCCGCAGAGTATTTTTTTAAGCAAAACTTTCTTTTGAATGGTTTTGATAACATATCGTGATATACATTTACAAGTTGATCGACTATTGCCAGACTGGGTGCTTTGAATGATATTCTTCGATTAACATGATAATTATCTAATTGCCTTTGACTAATTAAATCACGCTATCTCACGATAAGGAGAGTTACCCAACCATGTAGCCAACCATTAAATTAAGATTAGCCTCGAATCTGCAATTAACAGATGCATCTTCGTTGACGATCAAATTATGGAAGGCTGTGTTGAAATGTGTAATTATTTCGTAGGTATGTCGTTGCATCTAGTAGGGACATTAAATTGTGAAGCTACTAACAAGATGTTTGATTAACTTATGTTTTGCTTTGTTGTGAGTTTTGTAAGCTTAAATGTTTGTGTGTTCGGTAGCGACGTTTGTAGGTATATATTGTTGGAATTGTTTGCAAGGTGGTTTGGGTAAGGAGTTACGTATTTTTGGTAATTGTTGACGATACAATTCGTGTAGTAGATGAACATTTGGCTGCTACACTACCTACGTGTATATTCTAGGATTGATTTTTAAATAAAAGACATCCAATAGTGTTGCAAATATCCAGAGTATGGCCAATCCAATAAAAACATTTATCTAGATCAGTTTCTTTTTAACATCTGATGATGCTTATGAAAGGATCTGGCGAAGCAGGTCTATCATTATTATTCTTTCGTCATCAACTACACAGGTTCAGAGATAATTTCTCTGTCCGTTTTGGGCATGTGTCATTACCGTGCTCGTCACGTCACGCTGCGCAGGCGGCTTTCGCCTCGCCCTGCTTCCCAAGTGGGCCAAGTATCACTGTGTACCACTTCTACAATCATGATGATGTATGTGCGTATAAAAAAATAATAAAGCTAGTGTTAGCAATTTTGTCGTCTGAAAGGAGCGGAGAGCAGAGGATTAAGCCATTAAATCTAAAGTATATAGAACTATCATTTCCCTAAGCTATAATAAAAAGAGGAAAGGTGAAACAATCATAAATAGGAGATATAAAAATAACAAAACTCTGTATCTAATCCAACAAAAAGATAACGGAACGGCAACAAACTTTCACTTGCCACAGGATATTAAAACCAGACACCACGAAAAAATCTATCAGCATCCGTTCAAGGTCAGAATATAACTGTACCAGTAAGTAGCTTCTACAAAACCTCACGTGAAGGCTTTAGCGTAGAACAGCTTTCGATCGATTCAAAAACCGGTTGCATGCAACTGTGGCATTTTGAGTTAAAACAAAATTGCCTTGAAAGAAGAGGGTCTATTCAGGGTCGCAAGGTACGACCATCTCAGAATGACTGTGCATAATGTTCAAAGATTTTGTTATCTAACTTGCGACCTCTATGTAAGAGTGCTAATAACTGAACCAATATTCATGATTGTGCTAAACAAGTATTGTCAATACTGTTTGACGTGTGAACTATAAATGTATTGTCTATTTGGAGAAATAGTAATGAGGGTGACATTGAAAACTTTAATAACGGAATTATCCTGTTTTTTGGTGTTTCCTGGGTGCTCGGGAGATTGAGAGATTTTTGCTATAGGCCTTAGTTATAGCAGGATTAGGTCATGAAAATTATGGACTATGTCCCATGGACACCAGGAAGACTATGGCCTAATTAGCATTAAATCATGATTTTAATGATCCTCAAAATCAGGTAAGTAAATAGATAAAAAGTAATTAAATAAAACACAATTGAATATAATAATATGCTGAGCTAATAACTACTTAATTGCAGTTGGTAGCATAATATAATAACATGTACATTTTTATTAAAATTTTTATTTCAACTAAAAGGTGTAGCCCAAAAATAAATAAGTGCGAATTAACTACCAAATGAATAAATGCAGACCAAGCAAATATAAAATAAATTATATATTGTCGCCCAAAAATAGAGAAGTGCGAATTATCTTGCATCTAAATATGCCAATTGTTATCGTGCTGAGTTGAAGGCTGGTGGAGGCCTGTAGTTTAACCTTAGACTTTGACTTGCAGAAAATGAATGACTAGACGTTTTCTTCAAAAAACCTTATCATGAATAATCTATGTACTAAACAAATTAGATAGAACACCGTACAGTACTGGAAATTCCTACGGAAAAAAGATGTATGTACATACACTAAAATGATGCAACCCCGAAAACGTTTGGCAATTAGCGTCAATATTTAAATGAGTATAACCCTATGACCGCAATTAGCTAGAACCTTTTCTTCCGGAATTGTGATCATGTTATTAAGAAATTGTTTGCACTCATGACTATTTTGAAAATTCTATAACTTATTACTTGTTATTAACTTAAATAAGTAACTAGCAACAAAGGGCTTTTGTGTGTACACAACAAATAACAAGACATATATAGAGCAACCCAAGGATGAATGACATCTAAGTGGTACTTAAATGACATTCACACTCAGACACAAACACAGCTAAGGGAGTCACGCACTCTGCGCATACGCATGCTAAACAAATCTAACGCAGACCTAATAGTCTTGTGCAATATTATTAGTCTAGTATTTGTTCTTCGTAAAAACAATCATGGCGTTATATTGAATAACTTCATTGAACCTATAAAATATAAGTATAAGGTAACGTAACACTAAAATACGTACCTAGTCTCTGATTTAAAATCTGGATTTCATAGCCATGTCATTTTTATAAACCTTTGTTTAGTCTTTCAGTTTAAACTAGACTTATTTGAAATAAGTCTAAATAAGATAGAAATAAGTTATTTCTATCTAACTTTAATAATAGAGAAGTCATTCAAGTCCACCATCTCCTGCAAGATTTGTTCTGTTCAAAACACTGACGTTTACGCAGTTTATCTTATAAATCAATTTGTTTAAAAGCAACGGAAATCCTTTGAGGGTTTGCAAACAATAGAATACTATAGGTACCTACGACCTACATAGATATAAATAATCTTCTGAAGGCCTACTTAAAACTTAAGAGCAATGGTGAATTGCTCGAAGATTCGCAATTTGGAATCCAAATACACAGCACCGACCATTTGAAACAGTCAGTTAAAACAATGTTAATCAATTAAATAACCGTTTATTCTATTCCTCTCGTGAGTTCGATATTCAAATCTTTGTTAAAACGAGTACAAGGATCGCGGTAATTGATAATTATATCGTTTAAACTATTGAAGATAAACCTTTAGTACTTAATGTTCATACATTACTTGCTGCCTCTTCGGTTGAAGCTAATTTTCATTTCAATAGTTTACGACTCACTCAGAACTTTATGAACGTATTTAAATATGCTAAGTATGTAAAAGTTGGTGCACATTTAGAATCAGTTAAGGTTGAGCTAAAAGGTTAATGTCAATATTTCCATGCATCGCAAGAGCCTCGTTTTGGAGTTCGTAGGTTGGGAGGGCTAGGTGACATCACGCCCACGTCAAATCTGGCTAAAGAGCCAGATGTAGGCTTTGGACAGAGAGTGGCCAACTTATACGAGATGCAGCAAAATGATTTAGATCTGTTAAATTGTGAATCGTTCAGTTGTGAACAGTGATTAGAATAGTCTAAGGGAGTTCTGTGAGAAGGTTGTCATATAATGGGAATAATAAGAAATTAATGCAATGACCACCGTTGGTTAAGACGCCTCTTGTAGGTTTCTATGGTCCTGTTTAGATGTTTATACAGCTAGATTATAAACCTATGAGAGAATTACATTTTCACTTTTCATATTTCGACATTGCCAAGTTAAGAGAGCTTTTAAGCATCGAAAGCTTCATAATCGTGTTCTACTACATAAATCAAAAAGTACAAACTTATGTTTGTGTCACAAAGAATTTATCTTTTATCCCACGGCAAATTTTGTTTCCACATATTTGTAATGAAGTGTTTTGTGTAGAATATTACAAAATTGTATTTTATAAGCAGATGATTATGGTTGCCAAACGGATTTATACCTTGAAATTTGAACACTCCAACCTTGTTGATATTTTGTAACTTATTTTATTGCTTCATATAAAATATATTAACCAATGAGCGCTAGACTTAATTTGTATAATTTCCACTCTATCTTGTAATGAGATTTCATTTAAAAATAGTTAATGGTTATTTAAAGTTGCTACGTTTTTGCAAAGTGAAAGTTCGACATTCCGTTCGTTAACGGAACTCTGACTATGGTTTCATTAATTCGAGATTCTTTGAGTTTGACCGCTTTTGGCGCACTTTTTGCCATAACTTAAAGCTACATCATCATGATTATTCATGATTATTTGACCTATGGAACTTATTCCACCGCTAATTTCAATGTGCGTAAGAGATTGATATTAGGTATATTAGCCACACTGAAAGTAGGTCAAGTTGACATTTAATTTATTTCTATGTTTAGGAACCTCAAAGCTTAAGGTATGGATTATTTTACTTACACTCCAACAACACCGGGCAGTTCTCCGAAGAAATCCTTCCTGACTTCGGACTTGTATTTGACGAGACAGGGCATCGCTGGCCGGAACGGTGTCGGCCCTTCTCGCCTGTACATCCGCTCGATCTCATCCGCATCGTAAACAAACAATAAATCAGGCCTTCCGATCAAACCACCCAGACGTACGATCCTCCCGTACCTATCCAGAAAATGTTTGGTCACTTTCGCGAACTCAGATATGTCGAACTGCCCAATAATAGGCACCATACGCCACGTATTCCCAAGTATCGGAATTGGTTTTGGTCCAGGAACTTCAGAGTAAGGTTTTGCATTTGAGAAAATTTCCTCGCTCAATTCCGCGGTTGGGGCTATTTGGGATCGCTGACGTTTTGAGAACGGGCACCCAGTTGTTGCGTATCGTGCATTTTTCACTGTGAACGGTTGCGTGTAGGCCGCGAACGTGCGGAGAGAACGACCCATGGCGGTTAAGGCCGCAACGACGACTGCGCGTGCCGCGATCGAGATCCCAGGGTGTACCGTTGCGCGGGAGTTGGCGCAGTTTCTGACATTGCAGTCATGGACGACAATTAACAGCCGTTCTCTTTCTGTGGGCAACTTGTTCAATGTTTATATTTTTTTTGTGATTGTTGTTTCGTCTTATTTACTTAATGCTTTTCTTCTTTAATACTTATACTCATTTTTTTTTATTTAATGCCAGAGGTACCGATCTAGACTTATTGAAATTAAATTAAATAGGTAATAGAAGTAGGTACACTCCTGTCCGATATAAGAATGTTTCGGCCTATTGAAACACCTGCACACACCTAGCTTAATAGGTATTGACGTTAGACTTGTATAGAGATTTTTATTAATTTTAAGTAGTCTATATCGTGATTCCGTAACAGTTTGCTCAGAGACGTAGTGTAGGGAATATAGGTACCTACCTAACTAAATATACCTAAGGGTAGGATGTATCGGCTGCTGGTTACCGCGGCTCTGGCACACAAAGGCCTCCCGAAGGAACACGGTGGGTTTTAGACAGTAAAAGTCTGACACTCCCTCACGCTGTCACCCACAGCGGGAGGGTTCATTCTGATGATTTAAATCGAAAATCCATCGGTAAAAAAGAAAAAAAAAGGGTAGGTATGTATCACTATAGCCAACTATAAAACGCACATAGTGGTAGAGGAAAGTCAGTATAAAACGACAGCGCATATTCCTACTAATCAAGCTAAAATTAGTTCAATATCGTGTGTTTCATATTTTACGAATCAATAACTGCGTGTGTGCCCACATTGTGTGCAAGTACATCATAATTTCATGATCACGCGAGGCAATCCTATTATCAATGTTAAGGCATCAATTAAGAATTATTTCAGTAGGTTGTGACTACCTACTAATTATTGACTTATCTTTTTGATTATCGGCATACTAGATTCTTGGTTCCCCATAATAAAATATTGTCACCGCTTCATTTGACAAGTTCCTTATAATCAGAAATGACGGAATTTACGCTTTGAGGAATTGCACTTCCATAATAATCTGCATCAGCTGAACTAACAATACTTACGGTAATTGTTATTAGTGTGGCTATGGTGTAGTGTAGCATAACTTCTGCTTACACGACTTCAAAAAAGTGCTACATTATATAATCCTTTGTAATAACGCCATCTTGTAGAATATACTTGAAACTAAACACCAGTTAATGTGACCATTTACAGCAAATTTCTATTATTTTAGAAACTAAAAGTTTTTAAATCAATAAATTCAAGTACCTATGTCTTTACAAAATGATAGCTTGAACAGAAATATGTAGCATGCGTGATTATTGCATTTTACATATTTGTTATTGCTATCCGTAGAGTCGTTGGTAGATTTATCATTAATCATTATGGTCACACTGCCTCAAATGTCAAAGAGACAAAGGCACGAAAACAAAACAAGTTGAGTATTTATTATTAAACTTTTGTGATATTCTCTAAATAATCATAAAAAAATGATTTCCGAATTCGCGAAAGAAAAGGTATTCTGGACAAGGAAAATGAATTTAAAATTGGTCAGGTTTATGGAGAGCAGACCCAATATTTGGAATCCAAAACATCCAAAATATACTTCAGTTAAATATAGAGATAAAACTTACGCGGAATTCGCTGCACAGTATGGCAATGAGTTCACAGGACAGGCCGTTAAAGATCGCTGGACGAATATAAGATCTACCTTTGCCAATTACTTGCGAAAAATTAAAGCAAGTGAGGCTAAAAACAATGGAGAGGTATGCTAAGCTTTGGTCTACTATAGTAAAAACTTTTCTGGAAATTAAAATTTAATTCCTTCTCGGTATGTGAAAATTGCCTGAGCACATTATTGGGACAGTATTAAGGCTTTTAATTTTAATAGCCATGGATATGCTCTGTCATTGCATTGAAGTAAATGAGGATTAGTTTTTATTTTCAAACACTAATTCTTATATTGCCCTTTTTCAGGCATGTAAAATAACATGGCATTTATGGGACGCCTGCAAGTTTTTACTTAAAGCCAACAAAAATGTTCAATTGGACTCAATTGAATTTAATCATGAAGAGTATAAAGTAAGTAATGCTGATCCTATACTACATAATTAGGTAAAATACCTCTTTTGTTTGTTTAAACGCACAAATCTCATGAACTTCTGATCAGATTTGAGAAAGCCCATTTATCACAGAATGTTTCTCATGGGACGCACTGTTGGAACCACTAATGGAAGCTAGTAATTGCTTTATGCTAAGTAAATGCTAGTAAATGCTAAAATTGCTGTATCTAACTTTCAATATTTTTTTGATAATTATGTTACTATTACTTTGTCATTGAATAATGTTTAATTGTTATTCTCAGGGTGATTCGTTAGAACAAGAAGATTCCTGTGACGAAAATTCAGACAACTCAACAAATCACACTACATGCGAAAACATAGCTAACAGTATTCTCAATGTATTCCGAGGCGTACAAAATGATACATTTGGCTTAGACAACACAAAGTATGGACAAGTTGGCCGTTTAGTGGCCGCTAAGTTATCACAAATGAGTTCCTATGATGCAGCACAAATGTCTCATAAAATAATGGACATATTATTACTTTACAATGAAGATAACCCGTTAAATCCTAATAATGTGAAACCAGAGCTGCAGTAACAGATAGTAAAGATTGATATTTTAATGTGTGATAATGAACAAACATTAATTAAGAAAATTAGAGATTTAAAGGATTGTTTTAAGATTACATTTTTTTACAAACTTACAGTACTTTGATTTATTGCAGCCAATACTCATAGTAAAGGCATTATTTTTTACTTTATTCTTTTGTTTTAGGAAATACCTAAGTATTATAAGGCTATCCTTATTTTATGATTTTCCACAAGGTTAGTAGTTAGTAGTGACCAAGAATTACTGTTTATTCATGAAATACTAATATTAATTAGATGAGTAGATTTGGGCATTTTACCCTTAGAATATTTTTTATGGTCTTGTATTGGTATTTACGCCCCATGTTAATTTTGCCCACCTGTTCCATTTCTATGAAGAAACCGGATTCCTATTTTATAAGTGAAGAAACTTATTACAATAAAATTATTATTAGGTAAAGGAAAGCAAACCCAAAAGACTGCTATACAATGATTTTAAAAAATGACATGATAGATGACAGCGCACTGACGTCTTTGCTTTATCAGTTGATCAGCTGGTTGACGTTATCATTGTTAAATTGTTAGGTTGTAAAATCATCAAAACAAACAATATCTTCAAATAAATAGTTAATTTAAAGGCAAAATTATGGCACAAAACAAAATGTATAAATTAAACAGCTTAACCAGTGATAGCGCCACAAGTTTCGTAAGTTTATTGACCTCAAAATGGATGGAACTCCACAAAAATACGGATATATTTCGATATAAAATTGATAACTTAGAAGAAAGGATTGTAGATGGAAAATATTTACTTCAGGTACGTAATTAGGTATATCTAAAGTACTTTTAGAATCTAGTTCTTCGTTGCAAGATATGTTTTATTACATTACTAGCTTTTGCCCGCGACTACGCCCTCTTCAATGAAAAAGGAAATATCCTAATTCAATAAATCAAATCATTATAATAATCACAAATTTATGAAAATTGGTACAGCTGTCCTTAAGTTTATTAACAAAGTCATCTGTGTTTCAAATAATAAAAGTTTATTGGCCAATAATTTCGACTTACAATTTGGAAATTCTTGCGTGAATACAAAAGCTTTTTATTTTTCCAGTTAAATCCTGATCGGCAATCTAAAAGAAGAACTCCAGAAGAAATGAATAGTATTCAACAACCTTTTGATGAAAAGAAGTTTCATTTTAACAAAGTTTCACCAGATGAAGTGTTGTTTTCCATAGAAAGTGAAGGTAATGATTACCGTTTTTCTGTTATTTTAATTAGAATTGTGGACTTTAATATCTGTTAATTAATTTTAAACTAGTGATCCTTAAATAAAACAAATTAATGTGATTTACTGTGTTATATGCTACATAAATAACTTTCCTCTTGAATCCCTATTAATTAATATTGAAAACTCTTGCCTACTTTAAAACATTGTACCATTTGAAATAAGAAACTAGAATAAAATAATTATTTTCGAGAGCTCTCATACAAAACAATATTTTTTTTGCCAGTTTCATACATACAAAACCTACTGTGCACAATGTCAACTTGCACACTTGTCTGGCTTTGTAATCATATTTCTTTTGTTTCATATCCACAGATGCAGATACTCACACAGTTTTAGTGAATGTGAGTCCCATATCCCGGTATCATTCCTTGATATGCCCTTCGGTGATCAAATGCCTGCCCCAAGTAGTAACACTGGAGAGCCTGCAGTTGGTTGTACAAATAATGTCCCTTGTTGAGGATCGGTGAGTAGGTACGAATAATTTTTGTTGATGTATGTATTTGTAATTAATTATACTTAGCCTACGTTCAGACATGCGGAAAGCCCGCGTTTTTTCTGGCGGTAACTGCGCGGTTATGTCTGACCGATTACTTAATACCTCATTCAAATAAGACCCGTGCGATTTCAGAATCGCATGGAAATTGCGCGGTTCCCGCCTTGTCTGAACGAGCCCTTACTGTGGGTGGCATGGTGAATAAACTGTGGGTGGCATGATAAATCGAAATTCTTGCTAATAACAGCAAAATTAAGTTAATATTCTTGCAACATTCATTTTATTTGTGGCAATGATCATCAAATCAAATAGTTTGGAAATAACAAAAAAAAAATAGATTTTTAAATTATTATATGTTGTTCTGTTTTTCCAGGGACATGAGAATAGGATTCAACAGCATGTGTGGTTTTGCATCTGTCAATCATTTGCACTATCATATATTAGTGGAAAAGAATTTGCTGTGTGTTGAAAAAGTGGTAAGTTCAAATTATCTGTGTACATACATGCATACTAGTAAAGAGTTTATGGTTATGGCAGCACGGCGACTCAAATAGTCAGGTAGCTGCAAGCTCGCCGTCACCCCGTCCGCGTCATTGGCTTTTTAAACCTAACCACCCCCTACAGTAGAGATCATTTATAAAGCTTCCGGGTATGCTCAATAGATGGCGTTGACGTCGTAGCTGAATTCGCAGTAGTTCCTTTCAGTTTGAGTTTTAAATGTCCAGTCCATGATTTTGTAAAAGTATAACTTCACTATCTTATTTCCAGAAGTGGCACCACATAAAAGGCAGCACATACCGCTTAGACAAAAGCTATCCAGCCCCAGCATTCTGCTTCGAATTACAAAAAAAATCTTCTGCACAAACATTAAAAGAGGTCTGGAAGGTTCTAGAATACTTCTTGAACAAATCCATAGCTCATAATATACTGTTGACTAAAAGAAAGTTGGGTGGCAATGGTGATGTGTCAATAATTATCTGGCCACGAAAGAGTACTACAGGTGCAAAGAAACTGGCAGCTTTCAATGTAGCTGTTTTGGAACTCAGTGGATGGTTCCCTATTTATGGTAATTATATTTTATCTGTAATAGTAATATTATGTAGAGGGTTTTTTGTTCGTTTGTTTAGTTTTACAGACACTACTTTATGTACATTTTACCACAATCTGTTAAATTTCTGCAATCCATTTTCAACCATGTCACAATAGTGAAAGGTTGATTGAAAAGGTTCGATTGGTAACATTTCAAATTAAATCTGGTAGCTAGTATTATCTATGAGAGCTACAAATGTAGGGCATAGGGTCCGAGTCCTTGGTGGATATCTGATGTAGCAAGGAATAACTTGGGCTACTTTTCCATTGAATTGAAATAGTTCCATTTGGACGCGTGTAACGAGGAACTGCTAGTAACTTATAAAAAATATGTTGCAGATGTAGAAGAATTCAGAAATCTTCAAGCTGCGGATCTTAAAAAAGAACTGGCGAAATGGATTCCAGAAGATTTTAATAACATATGTGACGATATCAAACTTTTACTGTAAAATTACCATTGTGCAATCATAGAATCATTAAAATAGTATAATTTTGAAGTTACGTATGAGCTCTTTAATTTTCCCTCTGAAAAAATCTCCGTTCCGTCTATTCGACATACCGGTTAATATATCGCGGTGATACAGGTAATATTTAATTGCATTAGATAAGTACTTAAATACTAATTTCATTTGCCTTCGAAAATTATACTTAAGTAAACTTTCTAATAAATTACAGGATGTGACGATATTGTATTTGCAGATGGCCGCCGCATTAGCTAACTGTTAGGCACGTTTTGCCACTCGAGTCTTGTAGCATTCGCCCGGTAGATGTAAACTTAAGTTAAAAATAAAACTAAAGGTGAAGAAACCCAAATAAATTATGGAATCAGGCGTTACTTTCCGGAAAACCATAACATTAATCTTCAATCTATACCTACATGTATAAATCAAAGTCCTGAGTCATACACTAACTCATCAACGCGCGCCCAAACCCGTGACACCTATGTATACCTAAAGCTGAAATTCTGCACAGAGGTACATCTGATGACTCTCACGCGAGATAAGAAAGGATTTTAAGCTTTACGCGGCGAAGCCGCTGGCAGAAGCTAGTTATATGTAAGGGTGTCCCTCGAAGTAAGAATCAAATGAGTGTGGACAGAATCATTTATAAACTTTTTGACTACAGAATGTGGGTCAAATTTTGGACGGGTCAAATCAATTCGAGCAACATTTAATTAGATGAATACCTACCTAATTTAAAATATGTAAGTAGTCTTCATTTATAGGTCTAATACTTAGAGTATACATCTATAATAGAGTGCGTCTAACAGGGTACACTCCGGGTGCACAGGTGTGAACATGCGCGATTCTTCTTGTCACCCTCAATCAGTGTCAAAACAGTACCCGTCACATCAAGTCACAGAGCAATATTTTATTTTATTTTAAAGTTAAAATGGTGAAATATACTGCGCAAAGCTGTAAAAAATATTCCATCAAGCAAAATAAAAGATTAATATTTTTTTCAAGCAGTCATTACGTAGTATTTATTTAGTAATTGATTAATTCTCCAAAAAAAATAAGGGTCTGAAAGGGGGTTGCGAGAGACGCGGGGCGGGTCAGCATCACGCGTTGTCAACGGCCATTTTTCTAATTTCAAATTTCATTGGAACATAGCGTTGTACCATAAGTCGATTATTGGATACGATATGTTTTTATCGTGACTTCAAAAGTTGTTCACATTTTCAACCGAATTTAGAAAAGGTGGTTCTTGCAGCATTAGTCTGACTGTATGTACGCGATTACCTCACGTTTGGCTGAATCGATTTTGATGCTGATTTGATGGTATTCAGCATAGTGTGTTCAGACTTAGGAGAAGGTTTTAGGTACAGACGCCAGCACATCAACCTACCTCAATCAGTCATATTTCATCAATAGATTTTCANCGGCCATTTTTCTAATTTCAAATTTCATTGGAACATAGCGTTGTACCATAAGTCGATTATTGGATACGATATGTTTTTATCGTGACTTCAAAAGTTGTTCACATTTTCAACCGAATTTAGAAAAGGCGGTTCTTACAGCATTAGTTTGACTGTATGTATGTACGCGATTACCTCACGTTTGGCTGAATCGATTTTGATGCTGATTTGATGGTATTCAGCATAGTGTGTTCAGACTTAGGAGAAGGTTTTAGGTACAGACGCCAGCACATCAACCTACCTCAATCAGTCATATTTCATCAATAGATTTTCAACCTTACCACAAAAGTGGAAGGTTAATGTTCGATTGGTAAAATTTGACAGATTCGGGTAGGTTGACCTGCTGTCGTCTGTACCTAACTATAATAATAAAAAATAATTCCATTATATTCATAGTACTAATACTAATGTAAGTAGGTATTTGTGTAAAAGTCCTATCAAGATTAATTACCTTTATTTAAGTTCCTACTAAAATGGACTATATGTATCATTACTCAACTCGCTATATTATTTTACAATATTATTTTTAAACCAAAACAATAATTAAGTTACGTTAATGTTATAATTCTAATTATCGATATTCTTGCTGCATCTTTAGAACATCACTATACAAGCGTTTTACCACAGATAACACAACTGCTCCCGTTCGGCACAAGGGAAAGGGGGGGGGGTGAGGGTTTTCAAAAACTTTTTTTTTTGCCACCAGAGAGCGCTTCATGTGCGTCAGGTCCAAATAGCTGTCAGATAGTACAGATTCCAACTGATCGAATGATTTTTTCGTGAAATTTTACGCATTTAGTAGTGTTATTGATTTATTAAGGTTAATTAAGGCCAAACTGAAGATTCAGCTAAAAAAAGAGGTACAATAGTCATTGCTACAAGGAAAAGTTTTTTGAAAGGTTATTACCGCAATTTGATTAGTCTAACTACTATAAAATTAAAGTAAAGGAAAATATATTATTTTTCAAACATTCTAAGAATGTATTTACATCAAAAAACGATCGAAAAATACAAGTTTTGATTTGTGTTTGGACCTGACGCTACAGTGCTGCCATCTGGTGAAGACCATTTTAGAAAACCCTCATTAAGATGACATTATCACTCTATAGGTTACTAATGTATACTCTAAGGTCTAATAAGTTCTTGTTTCTGAATTTTTAGGGTTTACTCAAACAGTAAAATAGGAATTTCGTACAATATTTAAATCTTTGTAACGTAAGACATGCCACAAGGTTACTATTATGTAGCCTTATTGGCAGTCAAAACATTTTGCTCTTTTCCGCACCACCCGAGAGGTAGAGCAATAGGCGCGTTTTTTTTATAGTGGTATCCCCATTAGGCCTAATCCACTTAACCCCTATGTTTTTACGACCTACCTATCAGACAGAACCTCCATAAATATATCCTATGCGGAGGTCCTGTCATCCTAATGTATGTACGTCCCTTCGACTTTAAGATCCTATTAGAGATATATCCTATTAGAGTTCGTATATCACAAATACATGTGATATACGAACTCATACTTACCTGACCTGTTAAGACACACCAAATATTCAAGCATTGTAGGTGACAGGGCTGTGAGGTGGACAAAAGGCTTTGAAACTTATGAAACTACGGAAGATTATGTCCTAAAGTGCCAACGTGGCGGCTCCCGTAGTTTGATAAGTCACAAGACCTTCTGCTCAACACACAGCTTGCACCTTCTCTGCGTTCATATTTAGAGTGTTTAATTTGCTTCCAACATTCCCCCAGGTCTTGAAGAAATGTTGGAAGCGCTACGTTATCTTATCCCATCCGTTGGAGTTGCGGAGCCGCGACGCTCAAAAGACTTCGATTCTTTTAGTGTCATCTTATAGAAATAATTAGATATGCAATTGGCTCAAACATTACGATCGCGTCTGACTCGTAACAACTCCGGATGGGAACTAAATCATCCCCAGCCTTCAGCACTGTTCCCGAAGCACTAAAAGGGATGTTATCATAGTAACATTTTTTGATCACTGTTCCAAAAAATAACACCCTGAAACAGAACAATTATAAGTTAGGAATATAAAAAACAAGAATCATTAGTAAATTAATCTATAACAAAAGGTTGATTGTACAATCAGGATGACCACATAAATGACACATCCCTGCATTGCAAGTGCAAAAAGTCTCGAGTCAAAGGTTATCTGCATAATAATATTTATGTGGATGTCTATTAAAGCTGTGAGATCATTGACTATCACCCAGACAGATTTGTCAAAAACTTTTCCTTATAGAATACGTCAGAAAGTACCCACGAGTAGTTGACCCGTTGGGAACATCTACAAATACCTGTTCCGAAAAGCCCCGTGACGTAACGGGAACAGATACGTGAAGGGTGTTCCAGTATCACCACCTCCCTTAGGAACCCTGTATCCCAGACAGAGCTATCCTCGGCAATCAATATCCAATTGCGATGCACAATGCAGGTGTAAGCGAGATGCTAAGATGTACCTTTGTAATTAGAGCTATGTACCTATAAAGTACCGAGCGATCAATACGTTCAGACGGCATGAGGCGCGGAGGGGTGAGTCTGGAACATTCTACGCAGTTTGTAGATATTTTTGCAGCTTATACGTAGGTGGTGCATCGAACAGTCTAGTACCCACGTAGGTACCTACTGTGTCTCAGTTCTTTGTTTGGCAGTGACTACCTTTTCATATAACGTACCTTGGAACTTAATAAATCCATTAACTTTCTTCAAGGTGATGGTTTACTACCTGCTACTGGATTGATATCATGATACGCATTAAGTATCTCTGTAGAAAGCGTTAGGGCAAAATTTGAAAGTTACCCAGACATTGTGGAATGATAGCAACGACTGCTACTGAGTATCATTCGGAGACGCCGGCTTTACATGCCCTCTCAGGCACGGGAATATTCGCACTGATTTCGACCCGACTGGGGAATCAAACCCGAGACCTCGAGCGCAGCAGTCGCGCTACGCGACTACCCAACTAAAGTTAAGATATGGTCAAGATAATGTTTGCACACCTACGCTCGTATTAATAAAAATCATCTATTCCAAACTTAATGCAGTGTTACTCTTGGAGTAGCTAATCCCTCTGTAACAGAGTATTAAGCATGCAGTAAATTGAGACTAAATTGGACAAATATTTACCTATCTACTATACATACATATAATTCCTACGTAGGTTTGTTAGTGACTTAGATAATACCTACTAATCACTACATAATATAAAAAAGTCATTTTCTCTGTCCCCATATCCCTATGTAGGTACGCTTAAATCTTTAAAACTAAGCAATAGATTTTGAAGCGGTTTTTTTAATTAATGGAGTGATTGAAGAACAAGGTTCATCTATTCTTATGTATAACTAGCCGTTTTCCCGCGGTTTCACTCGCATCCCGTGAGAATTACTGCCCGTACCTACCCGGATAAAATATAGCCTATGTCACTCGTGGATAATGTAGCTTTCGAATGGTGAAAGAATTTTTAAAATCGGTCCAGTAGTTTTTGAGCCTATTCATTACAACCAAACAAACAAACAAACAAAGTTTTCCTCTTTATAATATTAG
>NWSH02000613.1:7364158-7390194 GCA_002382865.2 Heliothis virescens | reverse complement strand
TCAAAAAATGACAAAACACGTTTTCACTTTTTTATTTCAGGAGTAATTTCACCGAAGTTTCTGTCGAAATTCGTAAGTAATTTTCATTCGCATACAAAGTAGTTTCAACCCCTATTTCAACCCCTTAGGATACGAATTTCAAAAAATGGCGAAACACGTGTTTACTTATTTATTTTAAGGAGTAGTTTCACGAAGTTTCATGTCGAAATTGGTAAGTAATTTTCAATCGCCATACAAATTTCAACCCCTATTTCAACCCCTTAGGAGACGAATTTTGAAAAATCCTTTCTTATCTCGCGTGAAGGTCTTAATATGAACCTCTGTGCAAAATTTCAGCTTTACAGGTTCACAGGTTTGGGCCCTGCGTTGATTAGTTCACCATAAAAATTGACAACCCCATTTTAACCTTCAACCCCATTTTAACCCTTTAAAGGATGTATTTCGAAAAATTGTGAAACACGTGTTTAATTATTTATTTTAAGGAGTAACTTCACGAAGTTTCATGTCGAAATTCGTAAAGAATAATAGTTCGCCATACAAAGTTTCAACCCCTATTTCAACCCTTAGGACACGAATTTCAAAAAATCCTTTCTTATCCCTGGTGAGAGTCTTAACATGAACCTCTGTGAAAAATTTCAGCTTTATAGGTTCACGGGTTTGGGCCCTGCGATGATGAGTCAGTGAATCAGTCAGGACTTTGAGTTTTATATATATAATATATATATAGATAGAAGATTACTCTATTACATGTAAATTATTCAAGTCACCATTCAACACAATTATGATACATGTCGATAATAAAATCGATAAATCGCAAAAAAGTGCGTCTCTAGTAAATTGGCTACTGATTTATGATATACGTGCCACGGGCGGCGCGGCGGCGCGCCTTAGGCCCTGTCCGCACAGCGAATTTTATTCGCGCGAATTTTTTCTCGCAATTCTGTAACACATTGAATACAATAGAAGTATCCGCACTGGCGGAATAAAATTCGCGCGAAATAAAAATCTCTGTTTTTTGATGCAAATTTCACGCGATGCGGCGCGGATTTATTTTCGCGAATGTTTTGTACGGTATGAAGTAGTATGACTATGACAAATAACGCGCGGAATTTAATTCGCTGTGCGGACAGGACCTAATGTGGTTGCGAAATAAAAATCGCGCAAATCGGCGCGAATAAAATTCGCGCGAATAAAATTCGCTGTGCGGACAGGGCCTTAGAGACGCGCGGTGCGCCTTTGAGAATGCGCGATGCGGGCTGTCGGCATATCCTCAAAGTTAAAAACACAATAACCGCCACACTAATAAATCAAATACCACAGAAATCGGTGTTGTAGCTTTTTTAAAATTTGCCTGGTTTGGGGGAAAATGCAGCACATTTCAGGAAAAAAATAGGTTTTTCAAAATTCATTATAGTTGTTGCTATGATGAATCTTTAAAGTTTTGTATTTTATTTGGTGTCGTGATTGCCTAACCTAAATTACCCTTATGAGTCTGACGGGGTAATCATAACATATTGTATAAGGGAGTACATAATGAAGTTTATAAGCGAGTATATAATGCAGTATATAAGGGAGTATATAAGGCAGTACATAAGGCAGTATATAAGGGAGTACATAAGGCAGTACATAAGGCAGTATATAAGGCAGAATATATAAGGCAGTACATAAAGCAGTATATAAGGCAGTATATAAGGCAGTACATAAGGCAGTATATAAGGCAGTACATAAGGCAGTATATAAGGCAGTATATAAGGCAGTATATAAGGCAGTACATAAGGCAGTATATAAGGGAGTATATAAGGGAGTATATAAGGCAGTACATAAGGGAGTACATAAGGCAGTATATAAGGCAGTACATAAGGCAGTACATAAGGCAGTATATAAGGCAGTACATAAGGCAGTATATAAGGCAGTATATAAGGCAGTATATAAGGGAGTATATAAGGCAGTATATAAGGCAGTACATAAGGCAGTACATAAGGCAGTATATAAGAAAGTATATAAGGCTGTATATAAGGCAGTTTATAAGGGAGTATATGAGGGAATATATAAGGCAGTACATAAGGGAGTACATAAGGCAGTATATAAGGCAGTACATAAGGCAGTACATAAGGCAGTATATAAGGCAGTACATAAGGCAGTACATAAGGCAGTATATAAGAGAGTATATAAGGCAGTATATAAGGCAGTACATAAGGCAGTACATAAGGGAATAAATAAGGCAGTATATAAGGCAGAATATAAGGGAACATATAAGGCAGTACATAAGGCAGTACACTAGGAGAGGAGGGTCAGAGTAACATAAGGCAGTACATAAGGCAGTATATAAGGGAGTACATAAGGCAGTATATAAGGGAGTACATAATGCAGTATATAAGGGAGTACATAAGGCAGTATATAAGGCAGAAAATAAGGGAATATATAAGGCAGTACATAAGGCAGTATATAAGGCAGTACATAAGGGAGTACATAAGGCAGTACATAAGGCAGTATATAAGAGAGTATATAAGGCAGTAAATAAGGCAGTACATAAGGCAGTACATAAGTATAAGGGAATAAATAAGGCAGTATATAAGGCAGAATATAAGGGAATATATAAGGCAGTACATAAGGCAGTATAACAATATTATGTGTAAACTGCAAACTTATTGAACTTGGTGGGTTATATGTGACCATACTTTGGTATGTATGTCGCAGCCAACTAGTTGAATTAGCCAGCCAATTGGACGCCTAGGCGGTTAATAAAACGTCGACATCCAATTAAATAGCGGAAAATCAACTAGGCAAGTGACTGAAGACAACGTTTAACTAGATGGCCAAACGTCATTTAGCCATTAGGTATTGACTGGCCAATTCAACCAGTTGGCTGCGACATGTATATTGTATATGTCGCAGTCGAATGGTATAATCCGCCGTATTACATTACGGCCAGCCGTTATTAAAAGCAGGGCCGTTATGTGTTACGGAGTTATTAGTCCTAAATTGTAGATTGTGAACTTGTAGTTTTTTGCAGCAGGCATGATTTCTATCACGGCTCCGGCGCTGCGAGGCTCCGGCGGTCCCACGCGAGTTTATCGTCGCAGATAGGTTTAACGCTCACCACCTGCTCCTCAACCCGCGGCCCGCCTCGCCCCTCCGCGCCTACGCGATTTTGAATTACACTCTAGGGGTAGGGCAGACAAGACTGCGTGAAGTCGGATTTACCGCAATTCGTTTCTGCCATTAAAACCTAACTTTCAGCAATTTTTTAGGACGGCTGGCTGTAATGTAATACGGCGGATTATACGATCAGACTGCGACATATACTTGGCGGGATTTAATTTAGTCATTTTAAAAGGGCTGATTTTCAATAAGCCATGTTGTTAAACGTTGAATGATTCTAGTTCAATCAACTATCGGCCTAGGCGTACAGTTGGATGTCGACCTTTTATTAACCGCCTAGGCGTCCAATTGGCTGGCTAATTCAACTAGTTGGCTGCGACATGTACATACTTTCTGCCTCGCGTGACTCACTGATTAGAAGGCACTTGACCCTTTCGAACTAAGGGATGCGTCAATCAAATTGTTGTTTTACGTAGAATTTGTAGATTAAGGGTTCATTTATGCTAGACCGTGCCGGGCCCGAGCCGGGCACGAGCCGTGTCCGAGCCTCGTCCGTGCGACATGTTTATATTACAACGAGCGTGCGCCGAGTCCGCGGTGACTCGATACGGACTAGTGTTGTGTAGTGATTTTTCATTAAGTTAACGTATCTAAGTATTAATAATGGATTTTTCGCTATTGGAGATGGCAGCTATTGCCATTGCCATTGATGACGAGCAATCAAAACCAAAAAGAAATAAAAGAAAATGGGGCGTGCACCCTATTTGGAGAATGCGCCGTCATGAAGGAGAATTTTTTACTCAATGTAGAGATTATTAGATGATGAACAAAAATTCTTTGAATAGGTATTTTAGAATGTCTAAAGATAACTTTCATATCTTTCTACATAAGTTAACGCCGTTAGACATATCATAGAGTACTGGGTACTTCCTAACGCACTCTATTATTTTTTCATCGTCCATGATAATAAATAGACGTGGTTTCTCCCTAAAATTTCGTCGGTGACTGCTCGGTCCCGCCACGGAAGAGTGTTTATGTTACAACGAGTCGCGACCGTGCGCGGGGCGGGACCGTGCGTCGTCCGGGCTCGGTCGGGGCACGGACGCCGCACGGTGTAGCATAAACACAAATAAACAGCTCCATATAAAATGTTCGTGGAGTTTTGAATCCGAGCTCCGTCCGAGCCCGGACGGGGCTCGGCTCGTGCCCGGCACGGTGTAGCATAAATGAACCCTATTTAGAATCTATTTACTTATTCATTCGATCACATACAAGACTTAGGTATCTACAAGCTAACATAATAGGTACCTACTTACTTAACGACAATGTTCAGGCTTAACTAGGGTTGCCATCTCAAAAATTTGGAAAACAGGACAAGACGCGTGAAAACCCCGGATTTTAGAGTCCAAAAGCCGGACATGTCAACAAGATCTTTTACGAACGAGCCATGCAGTGGCGTAGCTAGGTTACCGGGGGCCCCGGGGCAAATAGCAAAATGGGGCCCCTCCAGTGGCGGCGATGCCTAGGTTGGGACCCGGGATAACTTGTTATTTTTCTATTAAGCACCGTCAAAAACGACAAATTGATACTTAAAATTTACTTTTCTGTATTTTTGAAAGACCGAGATGTCGCGTTTGGGTTCTTGATGATCATAAGTACCTAAGATCTAATGTGCTTGAACTTTTTGAAGAAATGCTTAATTAAGTCTTCATCGTCAATTCATAAATGTAAAGGAAAGGGTTAAGTAAGATGCGCGAGCGGAGCGAGCGCGAAATTTTTATGCTGTAAGTAGAGTTGTTTTGGTTTTTGACAAATCCTATAAAAAAATATATATCGCCTCTGAAGGCGCGAGTGAAAAAATGTTTGGGGAAAAAAAGCACTAGCAGTAACAGAATTCGCGATTTTTTAGTTTTTTGGACGGGTGATGGACAAGCGAGTGCAATTTTATTATATGCTTGAATAAAAAACAGCAAGAAATAGTGACAAGATGCGTTAGCGGAGCGAGCGCCACCTTTTTTGTTATTTTGAGAAATCTTTTATAGTCACGATAGTTTTTGGAACACGATAGTATTTCTCAATCCTTCTGACTGTCTGAACATCGTTAAAAATTGTAATTCAAAACACCATTAGATGTGAACAAGTTGAATACTGAATATTTAGAAGATGTTTCAACCAGATACAGTTTTGGGACCGTGCTTGCTAGGTTGATAAGTAAGACATGGTAATTTCTAGGGTTCCGTACCCAAACCGTAAAACGAGACCCTATTACAAAGACTTCCCTACACGCCTGTCACAGACAGTTAAACAGTCGAATTGTTTACAGATGATGTATTTTTGTTGCCGCTATAACAACAATTATTGAAAACTAGAATAAAATAAGTATTTTAGGCTATGTTCCCATAAAACAAACGTGATTTTAACTGTTTTATAGCTAATAGTATGCAACCTTCCATGTGCAAGTCCGAGTTGGCCAGATGTTGATACTTAGAATATGCGCGAGCGAAGCGAGCGCGAAATTTTCGCAAAGTCGGGTCGCAACCTGTCTTTATTTATTGTAAAAATGAGCATAGTGCGTGTCTCGCGGGCGGGTGACCCAATTTCTTTTATTTTTTAAAACCCGGTCTACAAATGAAACCTTCCCCGGACGCTCCCCGGACGCCCTCTAAACGAGGACAAATCCGGGAAAACCCGGACGGATGGCAACCCTAGGCTTAACTATTGTTGATAGTCTTCAGAAGAGTGTGAACCTAAATAAATTCTGGAGATTATTGCTAGCTGTGCCCAACATCTCTTCTCAAAAGGAGAAGGCGGTTGGTTGGAAGGTTACAGATTTCGGACATTATAAATAAATTTTCTCAAAACCTGATCCAGTCAGGATGAACATTGATTTTCTGTTCTCTAAGGACTGAAAATTGAATTTAAATTATCTATTAGGTAACATTGATAAACATGTCATAGATAAGTTGTGAATCAGTGAGTAGGTATGGATAGTAAGATCTCGAGTAGATGCTCGTGTGATCTCGAGTATTTCATATTTAGATACCACCCAACTACCTACTTACTTTGTTTAAAAATGGCTCAATGGTATTCCTGCACGAATTAGTGTGTTCAAGGAGACTGTTAGTTTGCTTTGTTCAATGGATTAAAAAACAATTAAAAACCAACTGCTCTGATAAATTTCCCGATACCTGTTCGGGCTATTTTGTGCTAGCTCTCGCTGATCTAATGAACAGCTTGATCGGTGGGTATCCATACCTACTTGTTATGTAAAAAAGTTTCATAATTATGTATTCTCATTTCTCCCCGATTTACTTCGAATATTGAATATACGTTGCAATATGTTCGTGATTTTATCGTTTTGTCTTGCTTAAATTTTCGTAAATAAGTAAAATATTTCTTGATACCCCGAAATACGAGCACTACAAGCACAGCTAGCTGCAACTTAAAAGCCTTGTACCCGGAGTGTAGGTTCTATTGTCAATTATGTCAAATTGATTTTGACTCATGTCATGTCAAACTGGTATTGTGTCACGAAAAATGAACCGATTGTTGATAAAATAATTTTCACGAATTTGGGAAATCTATTACATAAAAATGGCATTTTTCCGGGGTTGGCGATACGTTGCCTTTATTTCTAGTTTTGTAGGTTTCTTAGGTCTTGCACTTTATCCGATTGCAATAGCCCCGATGATGGACCCTTCGGAATACAGTAAGTTTACTTCATCAAAACAAATGCTCCTGAAATCCATAACCTACAAATCCTCATCATTCACTCACTACTAGCCATAGTTATTCCATTTCTGGCTATAAGGGGGTCCATGGCACACTAGATCTTCAGCCAGCTACTTAGTCCATTCCTGTTGTTACAAATATTATTGCCCAACCAATAATATCATGTCTTTTTTTTAGAAAAGATTCAAAAGGAGGCACGGAAAAATATCAGGCAGGAAGACATACAACCTGGCAGTGAGTATTCTCCATACCTAGAATTTGTTTCTTATTGCAATTTAGTTTGGAAATGCAACCATGAGACTCGGTTGACATCAATAAATTTCTATTAACTTTGTAGATAAACAATGGCTATAGAAACAGAGAAAGGAAATGTTTATATTGACAAACATGATTTACTTTTCAGATATGAAGATTTGGACAGATCCATTCGGACGTAAGAAGCCTGAGAGTGATTAAGCGCAACTAGATGTATGATAGTGTATTTAATTTATTGATAATAGAAGAAACTTGATGAATTGTTATTTTGACTTTTATTTACAACTTGTTCTACCAGCGGTTTCACTTCACCAGCATCCCACAAGATCTTTTTGTATACCATGTAGCCTGTATTCCTGGATAACTGGGCTATCTAATACTATAAGATGTCTTTAAATTGTACTAGTAATTCCAGAGATTAGTGTTCAAATATTCAAACTCTTCTGCTTTGTAATATTAGGACAGAGGTACTGCCAGACTATGGATTTAGTTTCCTCAAAACCATTTTAACAAAATTTTGTTTCGTCTGAAATGCACACCTAATGTCCATGCTAAATGGAGCAGTTTTGACTGTGCTTCTGAAGTGCTGCATGTTATTACTTACAACAAGCTCTATTGACAAGTCTGCACCAGAATTGGTTGTAGTAAAAGTTTTTAAAATTATGCAATCAGAAATTCTGGCCATTCTGTTTCTGGGTCAGTTATCTATGGATGGAGAAGGCTATGAAATCAGAAATAAAAAAACAAGTTATATAAAAGAAAATTTTAATGTTAAAATTCCAAATAACCCTATTTGGGTATATTACATATCTATACCCCTAAAGCTTTTATACAAAACAGTGGACTCCCTGTCGTTTTTTACAATTTCATAAAAAAATAAATCATTATTCCGAAACTCCATATTTACAGTGTCCAAATGTGCTCGTTTTTGTTGCCCTAAATAATTATTACTAAAGTGATTAAATAAGTTTTAAGCTGAGACAATTATTTTGCTAATGTCAAGTACAAAAACTATCGTGTGACTATTAAAATATTTACATAATTATACATAAACTTTACAATATAATTTTACACAAGGGCTCACATATATATTATGTACTTACAAGTTTCTGATTAACATTTCAACTCTTAAAATATTCTCTCAGTTCAAATACGAAGTATTTAAAATTATAAATAACAATGTCAATTTTAATGGCTATTTAATATTGGATAATTATATCTATGAAAGAACGAATTTTCAGAGCACTTTACTAATAATATGAGCAAATGCAAAAGGTACAATTTAAAATTGAGCGATAACAATGAAACACAAAGGAACAATATTATGAAATTGAGTAAATAAAATTATGATATAAAATGATTTTATATAACAACGATTAATGACATATAAAATATGATGGAAGTAAACTTTTCATTACAAATAATTCAGCTAATATAACAGAGTCTTTAGATAGAAAACTGTGAACACAAATCATCAGACCACAATTAATTATACTATTATAATGTGAAACTAGAAGCCACGCTAAATAAAAAAGTTTACCATCGTCGGAAAACCCTTTGTGTACAATTAACTAATATGCGGAAAGTAGCTACAATTTAATATTGTTTATTGCTTTTTATGTAACTATTATTACTATGGCTATTGAATAACAACATTTTTATTGCATTACAATAATAAAAACACATCACAAACATTTATTAAGTTCTTCAAAGATGGCGCTAGATTTGACAATTCTGATGTTGCTACTTGTGAAAAATATCTAGAGGGCCATGGCGTTCCCTCCCCGCCCTCCGCCTTGCGTCAATCTAGTCTAAAGTAGCCATTGATAGGCCCATTCACATACCCTCCCGGTAGCAATAATATTTTTTTGATTTTTTAATTAAATTCGAAGCACAAAATGCTTCTATCTCTTTAAAATAAATGTACGTATTTATCATTAGTCAAGCCTCTTAGATCACCTCAACCATTAAAAGGTAATCAAAATAATAAAAAAATGAAGTTGCATTTTCTCTCTCTAATGTTTTTTTTTGTGGGCAAACCTTTTCTTCATATGGCGCCCGTATTATTTAATTACTAAGGAAATGTAACCTTTTTGGTGAATGTTTAAATTGGAATGAGTTGAAAATCTAAAGACAATTCAAATTGTATGTAAATTGCTGTTAGTATTAAACACTCGATCATTTTGAACCTAAAAATAAAAATGCAATTTAGTGCCCTTTGTCTTTTAACATAGTGGTTCGAATGAACTAAAATATTATAGAATGAAGAAACCCCTGGTAAACTATGTTTATTATAATATAATTATTTAAAAATCTTATTTTAAAGTTCGTGAATTGTATTACAAGGAACAAAGTATCTTTGTATGTTTCAAGGCTTAAAAATATTTATTATCTTAAAACATGGCAACATTTGCAGATTTCCAGCCAGTGTTAATTCTCTTCACAATTCTTGTATAATCAAGACATAATGTACCCCTTAGTCTAGTATAACTTTTAAGTCAATTCACGAACTTCAAACATATATTTCGTTGACCTTGTAACATTATCCTAGTAACAAAATTAAATATATTGTGCCAGATATAGACAAGTGGCGCTCCCTTTAGTAAAACAAATATTACAGGAGGATTTATAATATACTATATCTAAGCTGTTGCCATTACTAAAAATTCTAGTTGACGAGTATTGCACTTAGACTAAGTTAGTCTTTTACCAATTTTGATTTATTTTACCTCGAAGTTTAGTCTTCATATACAGTTGAACACAAAAGACTTTCCAGTCTTTCAAATATGATAAACCGCTTTAAAAACTTTAACAAAATAGAGATTTCTTTATAAATAATCTTCAACGATATGAATTTCGCAAATAGAATCTTTAGTAATGACACTAGCATTTAATATTTACATAAAATTTATGGAAAAATATTTATAAAAAAGAACTACTTTAAGAAGCCGCGAGTGCATTTCACACGTACAGTTCAAAACTTTATAATATATTATTTACTGAAATTATCACGAATTTCAAAGTAAGCGTTGTAACATTAGAGTGTTATTTATAATTATATTACTATATATAACATCACTTTTCACTGTGTTATCACTTATTATAGGCATAACTATATATCTCCATAGTCAATTTATTATTTTAAAAACATCATTGCAGAAATTCGTCGTCGTCGCCCACCTGAAAAATTTAAATAATAAAAAATGTTAAAGTATAAACTTTGACGTGTAGTTTATTTTGCTAACAAAATGGTCGCGCTTTTCAAGGCAATCAAAAATGGATACCCATTGTCTTCATTTATCCTAGTTGCATCAATGTGCTTAAGTTTTTTTAATAGTCCATTTTTATCATCCCACTGTTGGGCATAGGCCTCCTCTCACACCGAGAAGGATTGAGCGTTAATGTGCTTAGTATCCCATTTTTTAAATTAATTCAATACATACCTGTAGAAAGTATTCAAAGTCGCTGCGATGACAGTTGCCTTCGGCTGCAAACGTGAATTTGTGGAAAGTGCCGTCTTCGCATATCACTGTGAATTAAACCAAATATAATTGCTTTATTCATTAGAAGAAAGTACAAGAAATACAAAATTAAGCAACATTGACAAATTTTAAATCCAGGAAAAACACACCATGACATTCAAAAATTAAAAGTAATTTTTATTTTTTTTAGACGTCGCCATTTCAAATGTAGCTCGGGTATTGCTAGATAAAAAATGTAGGTGCCTTTACGGTATTTTTGCACTCACATTATGCATTTACGTGTACTTAGAAGTTAGATAAGTAACTAAGTAATGAAAACGACATGTGCCATTAAGATTATTACAAAAACTGCTTGTCATGCGATTATGCATCCATTTCACTTTTACTTGTCATACGATTTGTGATCATCACATGTGATACATCAGGTGATCGTAATTGCTCATTATATTATAACGTGCAATTTACTCGCCAAGTTTATTTTGTAACATATTAATTGAATGACTTGGCTTATTTTGGATGTAAATTAGTACTTGGAAGTTCTATGTTTTGTTCTACTAGATTGTATCGCGTTTATTAGGTACAGGAGGTAAGCGCATGAGGCAACGTACATAAATGGAACTTGTTATTGTCAGTCTGCGCAAAAACCATTTTCAGGGATCAGCGATTGACAGAGGGATATGGGCCACAAAGAATCCTTGCTGTAATAGTTTTGTCCAAGAACTAGACTTCGAATCTATACTGATATCATAAGCTGAAGAGTTTATTTGAACGCTCTTAGAGTGTTTCAGGAAATTACTAGACCGACTGAAAAAAATACAGTGCTAGGATATTTCGAGGAAGGCTACAAGCTTTTTATACAGTGCGCGGAGTAGTTTTAGTGGAAGCTAGGCCTAAAATACCAAAAAAAGCGTGCGAAGTGTTATGTACAAAAAACTCCTGACATACCTATTTTGTTAAAGGTTTAGTTTTTTTGTTAAAGCGGCAACAAAAATGGGTACATCATCTGTGAAAATTACAGCTCTAGCTGCAGCCTGGTGACAGACGGACAGAGAAGTTTTAGTAATAGTAATACTCACAGACAGCAGTATTATCGTCGGTGAAGGCGCAGAGCGCGCGGGCGTCGAGGCTGGCGCGCGCCGCCGCCAGGTGCCGCCACCCGCGCGCCGCCCACACGTGCAGCGTGCCCTTGTCCGACACGCAGCACACCAGCGACCCCGACTGGTTGAAGTTTATACTGGAATACGGGAGAAATGTGACAGTTAATCTTAGCTCGTCACTTTGGACTATCCTCCACCTGTGGTCGGTGGCCGGCTAGAAATCCACCTGGTGTTGCCTAAAATTAACTTTTGTCGAGGGCACGGGCATCGCCAGAGCATTCTTCTCTATCACCGACATCGAAAAAGGCCTCCTCAACCCTAACTCGCTAGTGGGCGCTAGTCATCAACTTTGTATAAAAGTAATATTGATTGTAAGCTATTGGTTTTTTTTTGTTGTAAAGAGGTTTTTTGTGAATCGTGCGGTGAATTTGTGAACTTGTTTATCCTTTCAAATGTTGACTTTACTAGAATTTCTAAAGCCGGAAGCATCCAAAGTTTTTAAAATGAATAATATGTTCATTGGAAAGTGTAGTTTTAGGACACATTGATATCAACTTTCTTAGGGCTGGCTTAGATATCGCAGATATATGGCTGAGCGCATTAAACA
Source organism: Heliothis virescens (assembly GCA_002382865.2). NCBI lineage: Eukaryota > Metazoa > Arthropoda > Insecta > Lepidoptera > Noctuidae > Heliothis > Heliothis virescens. Next base: position 7,377,919 of record NWSH02000613.1, on the reverse strand, counting down.
GCATTTTTTGATATACTGTGTAATTATACATTTCTATAAATAATGAAAACTCACCAATAGACATCAGCATAGTCAGACCCGCGTCTCAATTCATGCAGCATCTGTTTGGTCGCGGTATCCCACACTCGTATGATGGTGCCTCGTTCAGACGCGGTGGCTAAACGCGCGCCGTTCGCGGAGAGGCTGAGGCACACTAGCTCGGTTTGATGGCAACCCATCACCGCCGGCGATGATGAGTGAGCGCCTTTTACTGCACGTGTCACGTCCTTGAAGGGGAATGTAGTTTGTTATTCATACATTATGTAATCTTATTATGGACTTGAGCATAAATGTCAATTTTGTATCAGCCATGAGACTGACGCTTACTATGCCCAAGAAGAGGTTATGCGTTGTCTAAACTACCAGAACAGCGTCAATAAAAAATAATAAATTAATAAGTATTTTATGTGTTTGCCATTCATCATGAACCTAAGATTTCTCCTCTATTAATATGGCTTCCCCTAGGGTGCCATAGATACTGATCTTTCTTTTACTCTTACTCAGGCATGTAAGACAGTACCCACGACGAACAAAAAATTAATCCACAATTCTAAAACATGTGAATGACAATGAGTGTTTAGAAGAGTTACCGAACTATAGAAATACTTAGATTTGAGTCTGTAAAAACACCTTTCAACCCTCAGGTAGGTACCTAAGTAAAAAAGGCCCTTATCTTCGTTAAAATACTCACGAGCAACTGCAGAGATCCTTTCCTGTGAGCAGGAGCAGCTAATAGATGCGGCGCGGACGGCTCGCTGGCCAGCGCGCAAAGCGGCCTGGCGCCCAACCTCGTCCGCATCAGAGCTACACGCGACAGTGACGGTAGGGATAGCACCTGTATGCTGGAGGAAAGCACTACCGCCACCCTGGAAGGAATATGGAGAATATTAGGCAGTTCTTGGAGAAATGAGGTAAGAGAGGAACAATAGGATGGTAGTACAGGGTAGGAGAGTCAGTAATGTTTCCAAACATCCTTCAAGAAGCTCGTGTTAATTTAATAAGGTCCTATGTATTTTATGGATTGTGATAACTGATAAATCAAATCATGAAATGGCCAGGTATCAATTTAGTGTATTATGGTAAATGTTCTGTGCAACTTTCATAGTTGTTAATTAAACTTTAATTTCATACCCAAAAGCATGTTCAACAAATCCATTGTCAATTCGTATAAAATAGTAGACATAGTACAGGGTTATTACCTAAGAAGCGAAAGGGCAACACTAAGTATGCACCTGCAGATGTATTACTCAATGTCTTATTGCAAAACGTATCTGAACTTTGATGTAGGTACTTAGACATAACCTTTCATTCAATCAAAGAAAGGGGTTTCCTTGCAGATTGAGAAGTAAACTCCTTAACCATTTATGGAGGTTTTTTTAAAGACAATAAGTTATTTCTGTGCTGTATAGCTATATCATATAAAGTGGACATAAATGGTCGTTGTCTTTATTTACATAAAATCAATCAATCAATCAAAACCAACAACCGCTAATGATATATTTATTACACAGAGATACAACAATAGCGTTGATCTTTTACAATTTATTGGGTTATTCGGTGAAGGTTGGCCTTATCTTATCGTTGGAGTCGATATATTATTACGTTTATAACTGGCCACTCAGTCTAACTGTGTACGTTTCTACTTTTTCATGAAAATTACTCTGAAGCGATGAGCTTGTTTGACTCGAATGCGAATATATTGCTAACTAATTTATTCAAACTGCGCAAACGCATTTTTATATGACAACTAGCTGCCCGCCTTCGCTTCGCTTCCTGGAAAGCTCCCGATCGGCGTGGGTTTGTACAAAACATAAACTTACTATACTTACACTAAAACCTTCCTCAAGAATTTTTCTATCTATTGTTGAAAACCGAATGAAAATCCGTTCAGTACTTTTCGAGTAAATCGCGAACAGACAGACAGACGCGGCGGGGACTTTGTTTTATAATGAGTATAGACAGATTAGATTGTCAAGTCGCAAATTGAATCTTTTTTATATTGGATTAATTCATTGAACATATTTGTATATTTCCTTAATTCTGTCGCATTATAAAAAAGAAAACAGTCCTGGTTAATTTTTCGCCAGAGGACCCTGCAATAATTTACGCGTATCATTTCACAAAAATCATAATCATCCTAACAAGATAAAGTTAAAACAGATAAGGAAACATTTCCCCCCCTACACAAAAAGTAGTTGCTTCTATGAAATGTAACATCAGCAAGAAAAGTAACAAAAAGCGACTCACTTATCCTTCCTCGCTCTAAGCGCTCTGATAGGTGATTTGAAGAGCACTTCAGCTTTGAAGGCGCGCTGTTGGTCATCGAGTAACATGAGGCTGCAGGGGCGCCGCGCTTTCACCACCAGCAGCCAGTTGGTGCGGAACACCATTTCGCAGAGCGACACATCGCCGAGCTCCTCCTTGCCTGGAATAACAGAAATCTTACTTAGAGAATCACATTAAAAAGGCGAGTGAGTGTAAGTATATGTGTGTGTAAACTTGGCAATAATAGGTACTTTTTATCCGACTGCAGGGCTGCAGGTAGGTTCCTTCAGGAAGCTAGTGAAGACGGTGGCAGAAGTAATATATTACTTATATCGTTATTGTTATTTAGCCCGCTAAGCATCTGGTGGATATTTTGGATTCTTTTGCTTCGGACTGGATAGCGCAACGAAAGTATCGAGGGCGTGCAAAGAACTTTTGAGCTGGAATAGATAAATGGTGGACAGGCTTTACAGGACCCACGGACCCACCTTACTATTCATGGTTTCGTGGCAATTTCGTAGGATCACTCATAGTAATATTTTTCCGTACTAAAACGTAGGTTTAATTTCTATGTTGCTATTCAGATTGGAATGAAATTGAATAGCCAAGGGACTAAACTAACTGAAAACGACACAATAGCCGATGACTGTACATCACACGTGTCGACAACCTCGTGACGGCCGCGTGCTTCTTCGTACTTCTGAACTTGACTTTTTTCCAGTGAATTAAATATTTTTTAAAATACGTTTTAGTATACATCTGAATCAAATATCTAGTACTAGCTTCCTCCAGCGGTTTCACACGAGTCCCGTGAGAACTACTCCGAGCACCCGGATAAAAAGTTGCCTATAGCCTTCCTCGATAAATGGGCTATATCCAACATTGAAAGAATTTCTCAAATCGGACTTTCTTCCAGAGATCTTCCTGAGGGCTTCGGATTGCGCGTTCAAACAAACAAACAAAATCTTTAGCTTTTTATTATTAGTGTATATTTACGCCACTTCTATAGAGTAGACTCGTAAAAAATAATTCTCACGCTCCGATTAGCAACTTACGAGGCTCGTAATTCGTGATCTATTTGTCCAAGTAATACGGAACAAGCTTCATCAACAAAGGCGCAGTTATCACACGATTCTTTACCATGACCTTACTGTTTAATGTTTAGTTCAGACTTAGAATACGTAATGAGTTACTTGTAAATTCAACTAGTCTGTTGTTCGTCATGGTACGAATTAGGGGTCTTATTATTGTTTCTACATCACCAGATGAAACTGCAAAATCAAAAAGCATTTATTCAAAGTAGGCTGAAAATAGCACTTTCTGAACGTCAAAATTACATGAGACAGCCCCAAAAACGCCCGCCCTTCACTACCCTAACTACCGGATCGGTGTGACGTGTGCATATTTTATATTCATGCTGCTTATTGCAAATTTTCTTGGAAATTGTTGACCTTACCAACTGTTTCTGTGTAACAGTATTGACTTAGTTTTGTGACTGTTCTGAATATTAGAAAAGTCAACATTAACGTCTACGCGCAAAATTCTGTATTTGCGAATTCACTTGTTTCTACTAGAATAAAAAAATCTCTTAAAATTAATGGTACCTAATACTGAAAATACAAATAAAGTAAAGCGTTTCTTTGTTCAAATAACTTTCAATTTGTATGCATCGCTCACTTATTTTGCATGAGCGCAACCTCTGGGTTGAGTTCAATGTCCAAATGACTGGAAACATGGCAACCTTTTGCTGTAAAGCGTCTAAAGACTTGTCCTGTCTGAGGTTAGAAATTGTGGAGGTACGAACGATCGATGGACACAGAGAGAAATATGTATGTTTGCTTGGTCTACATACTATCAAGTTCCTACTTCACTGAAGTAGTTCACAGTGATTTAGATACTGAAGTTACTTCAGAACTGGTTAGACCATCAACATAAACAATGGTTGAACTTTATGGTGGACATTCAAGAGGTCACGTGGTGTCAATGACTGAAGTTGATATAAAGTCTTATTTTGCGTTTGTAGATATTATCTGCTGAAGAGTTGAAGATCAAGATTTTGAAACCAATACACAAATAACAAAAACCGGTTTTCCTCAGTCGCTGACTTAGCGGTGAGTCATGCGGCTTACCCGAGATTGATTGCTAACATGCGTCCGATAAGTATATTACTATAGCCGCTTTTATGTACAGACGACAACACATAAACCTACAACGATCTGTCAAGTATTTGCAATCGATTTTCGACCTTATCACAATATTGGAAGGTTAATGTTCGAATGGTAAAATTTGATAGATTCGTATACGTTGACCTGCTGTTGTCTGTAGGTACAGACGACAATACATCAAGTTACCACGATCTGTCAAATTTTTGCAATAGATTTTCGACCTTATCACAATACTGGAAGGTTAATGTTCGATTGGTAAAATTTTACAGATTGGGTAGGTCCTGACCTGCTGTCTTCTGCACATTACTATAGCAGCTTCTATGTACCTACGCAGTTTTTAAATTCTCAGCATTTATTTAATGTTTTTGTTGATTGTTCGTTACGATTCAAGTCAAGTTGGATTACAAAAAGATTATCTCGTACAACAAGTGATTCTGTTATTGTTGGTTACTTAACTGTACAGTTTGCGTTGCCAAAAATTTCGGGACCTTTAAGTAGCAAACGTTTTATTAGATGTGTTTCCAGACATAACACTAGGAAACGGTGAAAGGGGGGAGTTTTTGGTGGTACTGTCCAATGCAATTTGACGTGAAAAAGCGCTAATTTACTAGCCCATTTTAAATAAATGATTTTTTCTTATGTTTGATTTCCAGAAAATAAATGGCAGTACGACAAACTTTTTAAATATAACTTTCTAGCTATAAAGCCCCGTAGTTTTCTAAAAGACTCAGAGCAAGCGTGTGGAATAGAAAAGCGGTTTGTCATTAAAACCGAATAAATCATCGTTCAAAGATTTTGGACGATGTTCAGATTAGGATAAGATTTCAATCAAAGATCGCCGGAACGATCTAAATATAGAGGTTCATTCACTCTTACTACGTACTTTGATTCCGAATGGTCAACCGTTGTGACATGTCGAAAGTCATTAGACCAGCTAATGATTTACTATGTAGGTACTCGTGTTTTTCTCATCATCATGATTAGGTAAGTATTGATAGGTACCTCTTTTCGTAGGTGGTTCAATTTGTTTTGAATTAATTTACATAGGTAGGTACAGCTCGTCATTAACAAGACGACTTGGGTATGTTTTGGGTTTGAACAACGTTTTAAATCTTACCAGGCCATGGTATTGATAGGGTTAAGTATAATACAATTGCATGTGAAACAATCATTTTGGCTAAAATGCAAGAGTTGTTCCAAAGAACAACTCTTGCATTTTAGCCAAAATGATTTAGTCCTAAAAGTCTCTTCAATCAAAATTGAAGAGACTTTTAGGACTTCTTACTCTGCTGTATAATAATTTCGCGATCTTATAGCAGCAAAACTAGAAATGAGACACGTTATTATTTTTGGACAAGGACATTTTTGAGTGCACTGCAATTTTTGACTGATTATCATAAAATGTATGTCATTGATTACGTTACTCAATGGTATTACATGTTAACTAAGGCCTTTCCGGGATCGCGTTACATTATCGGGTTTAATTTACCAAGTTATGAATAGTTTTTATTCAGCATTATGTAAATTACAAATGCAAAGGAATGAGCGGCTGGAGCGATTTTGATGTAATTGAAGATTTGCATAATTTGAAATCGGTGGACGTAAGTAACTACCTAAATACATACTATGTAACGTATCCCTTCGCCCAACGTACAGACGACAGCACATTAAGTTACCACTATCTGTCAAATTTCTGCAATAGATTTTCAACCTTATCACAATAGAGGTAAGTTAATTTTTGACTGGTAAAATTTGTCAGATTCGGGTACTGTGTCTGTACAGACAAAAGCAGGTCAACGTATACGAATCTGACAGATTGTGGTAACTTGATGTGCTGTCGTCTGTACATACACCAACCCGCATTGAGCAAGTGTCGTAATAAATGCTCAATCCTCCTCAGTGTGAGTTCCTCTCACACTGAGCAGGAGGCCTATGCCCAGCAATGGGACGATAAAAAAGGTAGATGATGATTTATTTATTTTTGGTTCATCAACAACAATGTCAAAACTGAACAAGGGATAAAATGAAATGGAACGTGTGATAGTCACTTCAAGATGAACATGGCATGTGTAAAAATTAATTAAAATAAACCATACTTGGTACAAAAAACCAAACCAATAACAATTCCAGTACAGAGAGATAGTTGGGAGATATAGGTGAAACCGAAAAAATAAAAATGTTATTTTGAAGTAATTTTACATTCAGTACTTCGTGTCTCTCAAGTTCATAAATGTCAAACTGTCAATAGATGTAAATGATGTGCGTCGTACCTACAACATAGCGAATTCAGAATGTTAATTTTGTATTGTGCACATTATAAGTCAGTTATTTTGTGCCAATCATTTATAACTACTGTTGCAGGCTGCTGTTATAATTGAAAATTAAAAAAAAAGTCACCTCCAATCTTGAGGGGAGTCCCATAAACCTGAATTCTCAGGACAAATCCTGAGATAAGGTAAACCTATGTATGACACAAAAAAATAAAAATTGGTTTACGCTTCCCAGTATACACAGCCAAAATTATTTGTCATTGTACAAATGATATATAGATTAATACTAAAGAGGATGAATGGTTACCACTGAGCATGGTCATATTTGGTTGAGCCCGGTGAGGTAACTGCGCACAATGTTTATGTCATACATCGCCATTTAATTAATTTAACAGGATATGGTATATTTTTTGTCTTGGAACTAACTACTTTGTACAGACGACAGCAGGTCAACATATACGAATCTGGCAAATTTTACCAATCAAACATTAACCTNTCGTGTTTTTCTCATCATCATGATTAGGTAAGTATTGATAGGTACCTCTTTTCGTAGGTGGTTCAATTTGTTTTGAATTAATTTACATAGGTAGGTACAGCTCGTCATTAACAAGACGACTTGGGTATGTTTTGGGTTTGAACAACGTTTTAAATCTTACCAGGCCATGGTATTGATAGGGTTAAGTATAATACAATTGCATGTGAAACAATCATTTTGGCTAAAATGCAAGAGTTGTTCCAAAGAACAACTCTTGCATTTTAGCCAAAATGATTTAGTCCTAAAAGTCTCTTCAATCAAAATTGAAGAGACTTTTAGGACTTCTTACTCTGCTGTATAATAATTTCGCGATCTTATAGCAGCAAAACTAGAAATGAGACACGTTATTATTTTTGGACAAGGACATTTTTGAGTGCACTGCAATTTTTGACTGATTATCATAAAATGTATGTCATTGATTACGTTACTCAATGGTATTACATGTTAACTAAGGCCTTTCCGGGATCGCGTTACATTATCGGGTTTAATTTACCAAGTTATGAATAGTTTTTATTCAGCATTATGTAAATTACAAATGCAAAGGAATGAGCGGCTGGAGCGATTTTGATGTAATTGAAGATTTGCATAATTTGAAATCGGTGGACGTAAGTAACTACCTAAATACATACTATGTAACGTATCCCTTCGCCCAACGTACAGACGACAGCACATCAAGTTACCACAATCTGTCAAATTTCTGCAATAGATTTTCAACCTTATCACAATAGAGGTAAGTTAATTTTTGACTGGTAAAATTTGTCAGATTCGGGTACTGTGTCTGTACAGACAAAAGCAGGTCAACGTATACGAATCTGACAGATTGTGGTAACTTGATGTGCTGTCGTCTGTACATACACCAACCCGCATTGAGCAAGTGTCGTAATAAATGCTCAATCCTCCTCAGTGTGAGTTCCTCTCACACTGAGCAGGAGGCCTATGCCCAGCAATGGGACGATAAAAAAGGTAGATGATGATTTATTTATTTTTGGTTCATCAACAACAATGTCAAAACTGAACAAGGGATAAAATGAAATGGAACGTGTGATAGTCACTTCAAGATGAACATGGCATGTGTAAAAATTAATTAAAATAAACCATACTTGGTACAAAAAACCAAACCAATAACAATTCCAGTACAGAGAGATAGTTGGGAGATATAGGTGAAACCGAAAAAATAAAAATGTTATTTTGAAGTAATTTTACATTCAGTACTTCGTGTCTCTCAAGTTCATAAATGTCAAACTGTCAATAGATGTAAATGATGTGCGTCGTACCTACAACATAGCGAATTCAGAATGTTAATTTTGTATTGTGCACATTATAAGTCAGTTATTTTGTGCCAATCATTTATAACTACTGTTGCAGGCTGCTGTTATAATTGAAAATTAAAAAAAAAGTCACCTCCAATCTTGAGGGGAGTCCCATAAACCTGAATTCTCAGGACAAATCCTGAGATAAGGTAAACCTATGTATGACACAAAAAAATAAAAATTGGTTTACGCTTCCCAGTATACACAGCCAAAATTATTTGTCATTGTACAAATGATATATAGATTAATACTAAAGAGGATGAATGGTTACCACTGAGCATGGTCATATTTGGTTGAGCCCGGTGAGGTAACTGCGCACAATGTTTATGTCATACATCGCCATTTAATTAATTTAACAGGATATGGTATATTTTTTGTCTTGGAACTAACTACTTTGTACAGACGACAGCAGGTCAACATATACGAATCTGGCAAATTTTACCAATCAAACATTAACCTAACCACTATTGTGATAAGGTTGAAAATCTATTGCAGAAATTTGACAGATTGTGGTAACTTGATGTGCTGTCATCTGTACTTATCTCTAACAAGTAACCTATGAAGGTGAAGTTAAAATCCAGAACTCAAACTCTTGCAACAACATATTTATCATCTAAAAATAATCTTTATAATAGAATATTGTGAACTCAAAATATCCCAACACAAGTTACAGTAACAATACAAACTTTGCAAACAATGTTTACATTTAGGGAAGGTCTATTTATACATAAAAGGCATTCTTAAAAGTTAACCCAAAAATAGATTTGACCTAAAATAATGTAACTATGTTTATGAATGCCCATTTGAGCATAGCACTTAAGACAGAGTAGTGTGCCGTACTAGTGAGGTATTTGATTAATAAAATCACTATTACAGAAGTCATATAAGTGTCGTAAATGTTATTTAAACCCTTGATTGTATGTTTATTTCGTTCTTCTTGTTGAGTTAGCTGCAGGTTTAATCACCTAACAAGCGCTGGTGTCCGAGTTTTTCAAATCTGCCTTATGGCCTCTGATGTGGAATAATGTTTACGATAGTATAAATATACTTACTGTAGTGTGCTTTCTCGACAAGAGGTTCCACATTGTAGACGCGCAGGCCGGTCTTTAGGCAGCATGTGAAGCAGCCTACAAAGTAACACAATCATTAATTTATATAGATCACGCCTTGTGTGAGTAATCTAGGAAATAATATAGAACAAAGCACTAATCTATCTAATAAGACTCGCTGATTAATAATAATTACAATGAGTGTGCTATTGTGCTGTGATTATAAGTCATTACAGATTTATTTTTTACAACAACAACTGTACTGTGCAGTTTATTTGTATGTTAATTTATTCATTAGTAAGTGGTATTACTACAGTTACTGGGCTATATATTGTATTAGAGCACAATTATGGTATTAGAAGCAACACTGTATCAAAATAGTGTATTTCCAAAACAAATAACAGCTGTTTATCAAAACAATGTAAAATCCTACATCATAACACTATGACGTATGTTGAAAAACTGATGAAAATTGCGTTTTAAGTTACAAGTACATACGCAAATACGAGGGCAAACCAAACCAACGCCCAAACAATAGCGAGCGAACTCGCGAAGAATGGAAATTGCGCGTGGGCGCGCTACTAAAAATATAAACAACACGTGGAGCGCGCAGCTACGCGAGAGCGTGGCGAGGCAGCTACGCGCTCTGCCTGCGACGCAGCACGCCGCACGCGCCTCCACACCAGCCCCGAGGCCCAGCTCGCACAGCTCATCCCAAACGCGACTAATACTAACTGCACCTGAGAACAAAGAACTCAGGTTGACGAACTAGGAAGTAACACAAACCTTGATCCTGGTTAAACCCCAGGCTCGTTATGCCGCTGCTCCTCCGGCGCGCCATGTCTCTTCCACCGTGAATTTATCATAAACATTGAGTTGATTTTTTATCAGATGTCTCAGTGGACATTTTCACACCAATAATTTTAATACGCACATTTATTATGTTACATGTTCTCTGTGTGTGATACACAGCTGATTTGATGACGGATGACAGGAAAACAACGATGTTGACATCTAAAAAACTTGAAGTTAGTTAAAATGCTGCCAGCACATAGCGGGATAAAACCTACTAACACAAAGTAGATAATAAAAACTTATAAAATGAAACTCTAGAAATATATTAAGAAAGTTTTAAGGAAATAACGTAAGTGGTAAATAAAGAAGCGACTATTCATTTACTAAACGGTTACTGAATAATCTCCGGCAACAAACCAGAAAGCAATTTACAGCGCTAAAATCGCTTTCAATGTTGCCAATATAAGGCAATAAAAAACTACTCTGTCACCTATTTGCAAAAGAAAAATACCTCTTTGATTTATATCAAATACTGTCTGTCTTTTGCACAGGTCTTTTGGCAAGGTAGAAAAAAAACGCAAAACTTCAAAAATGTTTTTATCTTCCCTCATTGAAGAAATTCTACTACAAATCAAATTTTTGGCATCAAAAGCAATTCTAAATTATGTAGGGTGTCAATTAGCTAAAATAGTGATAATAAATCTCAAAAATATTAACGTTATAAATTGAGGTAAAATTGGCGTCGTGTGTCACATTGTTGACATAATATTGTAATTTAAAAATAATATAACCTGTTTACTTTCAGAAACCTTTAAACAAAATGGATTTCAAGACAACAACAAACAACGACTATCAATGGCCATTTTCAAAACCCGTAATTGGAAAGTACGTAAAAGTAGTCAGCGCCTAACAATATTATTACGGCAATAAATTACTCATCACTTACTTTTTGCTCACAAATTAGTATCATTAGGTACCTGTTTACCACGATTGGTATAATTCCCTTGGCATTTTGTTGATCTAGGGAAAGAGCAGTTTATTATGCATATGCATTTGATATCTAGATTACACAAACTTGTACCTACATTGAGCTTGTGTGACCTCGGGTTCGATCTAATCGACTATGTTCGTGGCTACTGCATCGTCCTTCATTCAATACATTCTCAATGGATCAAACCACATTGAGTTCGCGAATAAGTAAGATTATATTGGCGTATTATGTTTTGTGGGTACGAATTTTGGTTAGGTACAGCAAAATATATGAATTTGTTATTTCACGAGTTAAAATTGCACTATCGATCCTATCGTCAATCGTTGTAATTTCGGCTGGCGTTTTCAGGCCTTGATGCATTTAGTATTAATTATCTACCTATTTCATAATATTTAGATATCAATCACTCACTTTATGGCTTACATTTGTCCGGTCCTTAAATACTATAGGTCTTAGTGCATTTGTCGCCGTTACGACTGTTACAGTAACATTAGCAAAATGGCAACAGCCTTCATTTCTCACGGTCATACTTTATTCATATCTACAATCCACATTTGTGTTTATGGGGTAGAAACGAACCTTGACAATTGCGCACTGCGTATTGCATTTATCTTTAAAATCGTGACCAGTTCTAGATACTGACTAACACCATTTATTACCTACTTAATGGTGTAAAAATGCATAAACACATACCTACTTAGTATTCATTACATTACCTTTAGTAATTCATGTTCTCATCGTTTGAGATGGATTTTACCGTCTTTGTTCAGAAGGAAGTCTTATTTAGGTTTTCTTGCGGACTATTCTACCAGTAACTCTAGATTCAGTTGGTTCAAACAAGACAACAGAATCCCTTGATTTTTCTGGTGCAGAGTCAAGCAAATTAGCTAAGCACCAAGTAAGTCCAAATTTATAGCGTGATGATTTTGATGACGGCACAAATTCTTGTATTTTAGACCATGTGAGCCGCCAAGTCCAGATGCGGCGCCGATCGTGCGTCCAGCCCCCGTAGCGCCATACTGCCACTGCGATGCTCATTCCTACTCGCCGAGAGTGGAGCAGTACAAACAACTACTAGAAAAGGAGCAGAAGTTATGCCAAGACTATGAGCAGTTGAGAAAACAGGTAATAAGACTAAGGTGATGCACATACAGCACTGCGATCCGCCGCGGTTGGCGGTGAAGCGAATCTCGTGTTGTCTTCTATGAGAAACACGAACATCGCGCGACCGCGCGGAGAACTGTCACAATGTTTGACGTGAATCCTCTGGGTAAACTGATGTTGAACCATCAAAGTTTGCAGGAGTAGCGTTGTAGCTTTGTCTTGGCTGTGGGATTTCATTGCACGGGTATGAGCAACGATATACAGGTAGCGTACCACGTAGGGGTCGCAAACCGGTATACCGAATACCGAAAATACCGGTATACCGGACAAAATTCAGGCCTAACTAATACCGGTATTCATTTCACAAAAACCGGGATTTTCGGTATTTTCGGTTTTAGTAAAATAAATAGGTAAACAGAGAAACACAAATAGAAAAAGTTACACGCCATTCAATTAAAATTACACGCGGGAGCTCATCCTCCTTTTTGTGAAGTCGGTTTAATAATACTGGTCACATCCCGATGGAACTTAACCCAGGCAACTCGATACCCGTTGGCAAGACTGGTTGTCAGACTTTCTGGCTTCTGACCATCCGTAACGATTGCCAAATATAATGGCGTCTAAGCCGATGGCGGCTGTTCTCATATAAGGAGATTAGCCGGCTGCGCAGGACATATTATAGTGCACAATCATTTGCGCAGACACAGGTGCACTCCCTATTCCCTCACTCTCCCCAAATGGCTTGGCTCGCGACGACGGTACGAGACCAGACGGCATGACGTTATTCCCTTGGAAGATGGGTAGGCCTTTAGTGTGGGACGCGACATGCGTCGATACTCTTGCGCCATCCCATCTGGCAAGTTCTGCGTGTTGTGCTGCTGCTGCCGCTGCAGCTGCGGAGAACCTCAAACTTGTTGGAAACTATATTTTCGAACCGTTTGGGGTTGTTCTTTAAAGTTCTTTGAATATAATTATTTAAAGAACTTTCTAGGCGGCTGGTTGACGCTACCCGTGACCAAAGGGCTGGCTATTTCCTTGGTCAAAGATTAAGCATTGCCATTCCGCGTGGCAATGCTGTCAGCCTTTTGGGCACGCTCCCGGTCGGCAGCGATGGGGAGGACTTTTTCAACGCCTTTTAGTATTCGTTTTAAGTTTTTTTACTAAACTGTTACAATATGATGTAAAGAAATGTAAACAAATAAAAACCTTGTAATTTCTCTACATTAGAAAAATAATAG
>NWSH02000613.1:7306189-7348989 GCA_002382865.2 Heliothis virescens | reverse complement strand
CAGATGCTTTTCGTCTTATTTTTAGGTATTCTATACGATGGAAATGAAAAACTAGCCACTTTTTTCATTTTTGATGAAAATTCTTTTGATGAAAAGTCCCAAAAGCCTTGCACACCATTTGCTACACTCTGACCCTACGGCTTCGACGGACGCGTTTGGGTAATCTATGTAAGTACTTTAGTTGGATAGCAAGTGGTATTTTTTGCGTGTCATTTTATATTAAAATGGCGTTCATAATTTGGTATTCATTAACTAGTTTTGGGTTAACAATAATTTTCTTGGAGTTATTTTGCTTAAATAGGCTACTGAAATGTTATTTTTTTGCATATCATTGTATATTAAAATGTCGGTAATAATTTGGTGTTCATTAACTATTTTTGGGTTAAAAATGATTTTCTTGGAGATATTTTACTTAAATAGGACAGTGAGATGTTNCTAAGTACTTTAGTTGGATAGCAAGTGTTATTTTTTGCGTGTCATTTTATATTAAAATGGCGTTCATAATTTGGTATTCATTAACTAGTTTTGGGTTAACAATAATTTTCTTGGAGTTATTTTGCTTAAATAGGCTACTGAAATGTTATTTTTTTGCATATCATTGTATATTAAAATGTCGGTAATAATTTGGTGTTCATTAACTATTTTTGGGTTAAAAATGATTTTCTTGGAGATATTTTACTTAAATAGGACAGTGAGATGTTAAAACTTTGGTGATCATTTTACTTTAAAATGGGGGTACTAGTTTTGGTGATCATTTACTATTTTTGTCTGTTAAAAGTTACTATATTTGGTGGTCCGTTAAACATAAGCCATTAAATAATACGTTACGAATCTATATCTATCTTCTATCTATATATTAATACTAGCTTCTGCCCGCGACTTCGTACGCGGATCATGTCGCTTATGCCAGCGACAACGGGGTCGTCAAAATCAAAGATCTGAAGCATCTGATGTCGTATTCTAAGAGCCCGGTAGCGACTGAATATGCGAGGCGATTCAGAACTTTCATTTTTGTAAGTCAACCCACCAGTTTAAACAACTTTTGCTAAGACATCATTCCTACACGTGTTATAGGATAACTGGGCTCTTGAAGTTCCACATAAGGTGTTCTAGATCTTCAAATTAAATATCTCAGCAGAAAAATTTCATCAGGTGGATAAATTTTTACAATGGCACCATTCTTGTATCTCTTATAGTTTAGCACGTCTGTTGCGGTTCTGCATCAGGTAAACACACCAAAAACGTAGAACTTTCATACAAACTACCAACCCCCGTTATACTCTACACCCTAAGATAAACCTACCTTCAAAATTTCATGTCACTTTCTTCAAAAATCATAAGCCTTCTATACAGATTACTAAACCCCTATTTACCACCTTAGGGGTGGAATTTCAAAAAATGGTGAAACACGTATTTACTTATTTATTTCAAGGAGTAACTTCACGAAGATTTCATGTCGAAAATTTCTAATTAATTTATTCATTCCCATACAAAACTTCAACCCCTACTTCAACCCCTTGGGACACGAATTTCAAAAAGTCGTGAAACACGTGTTACTTTATTATTTCAAGAATAACTTCACGAAGTTTTATGTCGAAATCGTAATTAATATTGGTTCGCCATACAAATTTCAACCCTATTTCAACCCCTGAGGGACGAATTTTAAAAAATCGTTTCTTATCTCCGTGAAACTCTTATGATGAACCTCTGTGCAAAATTTCAGCTTTATTGGTTTACGGGTTTGGGCCTTGCGTTGATTAGTTCACCATACAAATTGTCAACCCCATTTTAACCCTTTAATGGATTTATTTAAAAAAATGTGAAACACGTGTTTACTTATTTATTTCAAGGAGTAACTTCACCAAGTTTCATGTCGAAATTCGTAATTAATATTCATTCGCCACACAAAGTTTCAACCCCTATTTCAACCCCTTAGGACACGAATTTCAAAAAATCTTTCTTAACACGTGTCAGAGTCTTAAGATGAACCTCTGTGAAAAAAATCAGTTTTATAGGTTCACGGGTTTGGGCCCTGCGATGTTGAGTCAGTGAATCGGTCAAGACTTTGAGTTTCATTTATATAGAAGAAGAAGAAGATAGAAGAAGAAGACAGAAGACTACACGACGCACCCGGATAAAAAGAAACCTATAGCCTTCCTCGATAAATGAGCCATAAAACACTGAATGAATTTTTCAAATCGGACCAGTACTTCCTGAGATTAGCGCGTTCAAACAAACAAACTCCTCAGCTGTATAATATTAGTATAGATTAAATACTCTTAATCAACAACAATATTTATTATTTATTTGAATAAAGATTAATATTATTACGTTGATACAACTCTTAACAAATAATGCATTCATTTCCACCAAAGATTACTATAAAAACGGTTCTAGAGAGTTAATCTTAAAAGATAGACATATACTGTCGCGGACATTTTTTAGCTCATTTTAAGAGGAATAATTCTTTCGTACATGTATTTTTGGTATCTTGAACCGTTTTCGCAGCGCAAGCCACGAAAGCCCTCAAGGATGAATAATCTTTCCCGTTTTTCCCACATTTTCCTTTATTTCTTCGCTCCTAATAGTTGCAGCGTGATATTATATAGCTTATAGCCTTCCTCGATAAATGGGCTATCTAACACTGAAAGAATTTTTCAAATCGGACCAGTAGTTCCTGAGATTAGCGCGTTCAAACAAAGAAACAAACAAACAAACTCTTCAGCCTTATAATATTATAGTATAGATAATAAAACAGTAAAAAAATCGTGTCTGTACATTAAATATTTTTAGAAAACAAAATATGTACGGTTATTAGGAATTGAAAGAAGAGAATTCGAAAAAAATTTTTTGTCTGTTTGCATGTTTGAATGTTTGTTTGTCTGTTTGCACACGCTAATCTCAGGATCCACTGGACGGATTTAGATGAAACTTGGCAGACATATAGCTTATATATCAGAATAACGAATAGGCTATATTTTTTTTTGGAAATTCGCTCTTTAAGGGGGTAAGTTTGTATGAAACTCCGTCAGTTTTGAAGCTAATTCAATTAAAATTAATATTTGGATATTTGGTTAGAAATTAAGAATGACGCAATAAGGATTTTTGGAAATTCTGCCTTAACGGGGGTGAAAAAAGAGGGGGTAAGTGTCTATGAAACTCCGTCAGTTTTTTTAAGCTAAATCGATGAAAATTAAAGCTGCTGTCTGCCCTTCGTTTTGTGACGTTGTCGCTGTTTTTCACACGGACAGCTTTATGTAGCTTTCTCGCGCGTAACTAGCTCCGATAAGTGTTCACTTTTACCGATAGATGGCGTTGTCCATACATTCTAAAAAGGCAGTCAATGCAATGCAATGGTATGGTATGATAAGTCTGAAACATCTCGAATCGTCTCGCGCAACCCGTCGTTTCCCCGGGCTCCTAGAATTCGACATCACACGTTTAAGATCTTTCATTTTGACGACCTGTTATCGCTGGCATAAGCGACATGTTCCGCGTACGAAGTCGCGGGCAGAAGCTATTGATAATAATATAATTAAACATGTAGGGGAAGATGATGATGAAGACACCACCTCCTCAAACGAATCGGAGTCTGACTAATATTCTGTACGCACATTCAATTCAGAAATACAGATTGTAACTTTGTAACAAAGAATAAATAAAACAATTTTATTATATGAATATTACCCTTTTTTGGTTTCCACTTAAATAATAACTAAAATATAAATTTTAAATGATTCCACTAATTTAAAACGAAAATAATCTTAAAATAATGCGGCGGTTCATTTTGGAGGAACGGTTACGAACTCAGTGTTATGTTGTGCCCATCACTAGTCGTGTCTAACTGACAGGTGCCAGGAACGCATTCTCTGAGCGGCCGAACTATAAGGCGAGAATTTACGGGAATGCGGTACTGTGATGCATACAAATGTTTCTTCTGGTCCACCCGCCTTAGCAAACAGTAAAAAATACGTGCGAACAATTTTAAAATATCCGCGAAATTGCAACCTTTGTACTACGCGGCCACGTGCTAGCGGTGGAGTAGCATCGTTCATAATTTTAAAAGTAAAGTAGCCGACCCCAAATAAAATTGGGAACAGGACAGGAAGATGATGATGGTTTGACGGAAGGTTTTTCTTCTTTTTATGCTATTTTCCATAGGATCGGTAGAATTTTCCTCACAGGTACCGTTGCTGTAAACTTTCCAACGTCAATATTTTTTGAGGCTTCATAAAAAAAAAGGGTCTGAATGTAGCAATAACCAAAGCTTACATTTACCCATTTCTATTTTATAATATTTTTATTAAATAACAAAAACAATTGGTTTTATGTCTGTCGCAGGTAGGTACATACAGTTTCGTCTTGTATTTATGTATCTCACCACTACTTATAATAATATTTTGTTAAAAAACATAACACGCCATGACACACATATTGTCTGTGACACATTATAAATAACAATATGGGAAGTCCATGAGAATCTTAGCTGATTGTTATTTTTATCGTTATAGTTAGTGTTTCAACTATGGCTATAACCACAGCTTTATTTTGAGAAATAGAGGAAAGTATAAAATCGCAATGTCTATGTAACTTCAGTACCTAAGATAGTAAAACGTCATAATATCCCATTCACCTTAATTTGACCGAAGCTGTAGGTTGTTTTCGTTTTTTCCTTTACAAAAATAACTTAAAATGGTAGGGACTATGCATTCTTGTTTTTTACATAAAAAAACCCAAAGTTATATTTAGATTTTAATTTTAGAATCTATACAATGATTGTTAAAAATAACACGCAATTATAATTTAGGGTACAGACAACAGCATATTAAGTTACCACAATCTGTGAAATGTTTGCAATAGATCTTAAATCTTATCACAATAGTGGAAGGTTAATTTCTGATTGGTAAAATTTGACAGATTGGGGTAGGTTGACCTACTATCGTCTATAACTAAAATAGAACACGGGACCACGGGAGGTATTGTAGGCACGGCCGCGGGACGAAGTTTTGAAATTTTTTAAATAGTAAAGTCTGCAAGCGAGTGAAACATACTTTCTTTCCAGTCTAATATAGTAATCTAGTAATGTACACAATATCTTAATATATTTAACAACAAACTCACCGTTGTTTTAGTCATTGTTGGTATTTCGCTGCATCCAAATACTCATTGCAGTTCCATCACAACACACTCAATTGTTTTTGTTTATCTTCACGTCACAATAATAATGTTTATTATTAACTGTGTATGGTACACACGTCTGTCGTGTATGCTCGCTGATACGTCAATGAGGAATTGTGGAATCACTGCCCTAAATACATGATGAGGAACTTTAATTTGTGCGTTTTGTAAACACATGATAGCTCAGTCTATGCGTGGTCTATCCGCATAGGGTCTTTGATTAGTGACGTCAATAAAAATCTAGTATCACATACTTATTGCATAATTAGTCATTCTGATCTTGAATTGATTTGTTTTGCTTGCGGAATTTAATGTGTCGTAGTCTTAACCCTTGTTTAATAATAACCCTTTCTTAACGGCTGTCTTCCGTGTTTCGGAAGGCACAGTAAATTGGTGGGTCCCGGCTGTTATTGGCTATGTTTACGTCTTTTCATCTTTGTGCCGTCATTACGGGTAGTCAGAAGCCAAAAAATCTGATAACCAATATTGGTATCGGGAATATGGTCATCGGGTTATGACGGGTGTAACCGGGATGATGAGAGGCAGTCACTCCATGTAAAACACTGGTATCCAGCTGCATTGGATAGACTGGAACTCGACTCCAACATAGTTGGGAAAAACTAGACAAATGATGTTATAAACCCTACTAAACTCAAGGTTTCAACTGCTCCCAATAGAAGGAGGTGCTTAATTTAGTTGCAGCAATTTCTAATAGGCATTAAGTACCTACAACTATTTTGGAAAATTAATTAAACACTTTATTCTACTGACGTGTATTTTTTCTTTTTCTCAGTAGTTTTAAACTAAGAATATTGAAACTTGCGTGTGTTTTATTGAGATTTAGTATTTAGTATTAATTGAGTATTGAGTATTTTTCTCCTGATATAGATGCATAGCGTGTGAATAACAACACTTCAAATGTGATTGGTTTTTTGTTACAGCATTTGGTAGTAGATAACATACATTTTGAATCATTGTTTTGTCATGATAATTTAAGTGCTGTGTATGTAGATTTATTGGAACTTTTTCAAGTGATACTGATCCAATTTGGAACCAGGATCTAGGGACAGCTAAAGGCACTTTTTTACTAAATAAAAATCTGGTAAGAGAGCTCCTATCGCCGTGTTAATAGTTTTTTTAGTGTGTCCTGAAATTGTAGGTGAAACTTATATATTTTTTTTCGAAGAAAAAAAAATTAAAATTACTAAGTCCTTTCTGATGTTCCAATTTTTGTAATATTACTCAGACATGACAAATAAATATGGATGAAATTGAATGTTACTAATTAACCACAATTGAATAAAAACAACGTTATATTTTTGTTGTTATTTTATAAAGAACAACAGAGTTGCTGTTGTTGTGGTAACTAGAGTGTGGTGAGAATTTACTATTCTGTTATTTTTGATCGAAATACTTAAGAAAAAAAACATTGATAGCTGCCAAATCTATAACTGGGTCGTTAAAAACGTGCTGTTTAATTAACGTAATCGGCATAACATATTAAACTGCTGAAACGTGTTGACTTTTGCCAAGATAAACCGATTCGAGACGTGATAATATGGAGCTCTTTAAGGCGTGATGAAAAAAAAAGGTAATTCTAATTAAATTGATTAAGATGCTTATTGATTAAAGCAGCACGAGACTTTTCTCATTTGCAAATGAATTGGGAACTGCAAATTACGTATAGGTTTAAAAAAAAATACATTTTTCTCAGTTCCTCAGTTTAGATATGCAGTACTGTGGACTGGCAGACCAGGGACTTGCGAACCACGGACTGGCAAGCGCATCGTTTGGTCAACGAGATGGTTGGACGATTTAATAAAGGACACTGGGCGTTGGCAGTTTCCAGCCAGCTACCATGGAAATCAATGAAGGAGGCCTATTCAGCACTGGATACTCCTATGGCAGATATGATGATGAGTACAAAACACGGCTTTACGAGGCTCTGAATCCCTTCATCGAAAATTGTTAAACCTTCAGTCATATACAAAGGTGCCTCCAAATAGTTGCTCACGGAGTTATTAACAGCAGATGTCCCACCAAACTATATACTAAGTAGGTAAGTAATTAAGGGCCAATATCACAGGTTCCAGATAAGGTTCTAAATAGCTATCTGACAGACCATGCCACAGAAATGTTTACAATTTTGATTACTTTTCTATGGCATGATTTGTCAGATACATAATATTCAGAACTGTGAAACTGGCCGTAAAACTGTAGAATATAGTATTTTAAGGGTATCCCAATATACACGACACAAGAGAGGTGAATGAAACCGTGGGTAAATACTTGTATGTGGAATAGCGGAAAATGTCACGTGTGGTCGACGTGCAGAGTTCGACAAGCACGCGCACAGCCGTGCGTCAAACTAAACAAGCCGATTGATAAATAATTATGTAGCGTTTAGTTGCTATATGCCTGATTATAGAGTATCGTCTAGTAACTATTTGTCTTGTCATAGCATGGTGGTTGACTGTTAATTATTATGATGCGGGTTTGAATTCTTACGTGATAATAAACCCGGTTGATTTTCCACACGGGACAGAAATTTTTCTCCCGTTATAATATCCATTAGAATTAGATTATAGAATTTTGGAGTGGGGTTAAAAAATTCTTGCTTAAATTCCTGACTTGACGACATGACGAAAAAAATTATACATTTCGGTTTTGTAACTAATTTGAATTTGAGAATGGCATCCAAAAGTTACTTACACTCCAGAAAATCTAGCATGTTATTCCTTTTCATTTCCTGTTAATTAATTTATTTTCTTTCATATAACTAACACACTAAAATATGGTTACGTATAAATTCGTAATAACTTCTTATTTACCTACTAGCTTCTGCCCGCGACTTCGTACGCGGATCATGTCGCTTATGCCAGCGACAACGGGGTCGTCAAAATCAAAGATCTGAAGCATCTGATGTCGTATTCTAAGAGCCCGGTAGCGACTGAATACGCGAGGCGATTCAGAACTTTCATTTTTGTAAGTCAACCCACCAGACTCAACAACTTTTGCTAAGACATCATTCACACACGTGTTATAGTAGGTATAGCTGGGCTCTTGAAGTTCCACATAAGATGTTCTAGATCTTCAAATTAATTATCTCAGCAGAAAAATTTCATCACGTGGATAAATTTTTACAATGGCACCATTCTTGTATCTCTTATAGTTTAGCTCGTCTGTTGCGGTTCTGCATCAGGGAAACACATCAAAAACATAGGACTTTCTTACAAACTACCAACCCCCGTTTTACCCCCTAGGAGTAGATTTTCGTAAAATGCGATGCGATGTCTACACCCTAAGGGAAACCTATCTTCCACATTTGATGTCACTTTCTTCAAAAATCATAAGCCTTCTATACAAATTACCAAACCCCTATTTACCCCCTTAGGGGTGGAATTAAAAAAAATGGTGAAACACATGTTTACTTATTTATTTCAAGGAGTAACTTCACGAAGTTTCATGTCAAAACTCGTAATTAATATTCATTCCCCATACAAAGCTTCAACCCCTTAGGACCCGAATTTCAAAAAATCGTGAAACACGTAATTACTTATTTATATCAAGGAATAACTACACGAAGTTTTATGTCTAAATTAGTAATTAATATTCATTCGCCACACAAAGTTTCAACCCTATTTCAACCCCTTAGGACACGAATTTCAAAAAATCCTTTCTTAACACGCGTCAGAGTCTTAAGATGAACCTCTGTGAAAAAAATCAGCTTTATAGGTTCACGGGTTTGGGCCGTGCGATGTTGAGTCAGTGAATCAGTCAGGACTTTGAGTTTTATATAGAAGAAAAGATAGAAGAAGAAGAAGAAGAAGAAGACAGAAGACTACTCGACGCACCCGGATAAAAAGATACCTATAGCTTTCCTCGATAAATGAGCTATCCAACACTGAAAGAATTTTTCAAATCGGACCAGTAGTTCCTGAGATTAGCTCGTTCAAACAAACAACTCTTCAGCTTTATAATATTAGTATAGATTAAATACTCTTAATGCAAACATTATTATTATTTATTTTGGATAGAAGTTAATATTACTACGTATGGTACACTTCTTTACAAATAATGCAAATCATTTCCCCACCAAAGATTACGCATAAAACGGTTTCTAGAGAGTTAATCTTAAAAGGATAGACAGTATACTAGTTCGGACATTTTTTAGGCTCGTTTCAAGAGGAATAATTCTTTTGACATATATTTTGCCGTATCTTGAACCGTTTTTCCAGCGCCCCACACGCAAACGAAAGCTCAAGGATGAATATTATTTTCCCGTTTTTTCCACATTTTCCTTATTTCCTTCGCTCCTAATAAAGTTTTTTGCAGCGTGATGTTATATAGCCTAAAGCCTTCCTCGATAAATGGGCTATCTAACACTGAAAGAATTTTTCAAATCGGACCCGTAGTTCCTGAGATTAGCGCGTTCAAACAAACAAACAAACAAACAAACAAACAAACAAACAAACAAACTCTTCAGCTTTATAATATTAGTATAGATTAATACCTAATAATAGATGTTCGAACATAATAGTGATGTATGGTCTCAAGCCGGATCACGGTCACAAAGGTCATCGACCTTGGGCAGGTTTTTGCGCGACTTCTAATACATTAGAATTAAATAGATATAGTTTTTACAAGTCACTCATAGTTCATTCACTGAGACTATCGTGTTTTAGAGGGTGTTGACTTTTCGAGATTGAGTTAAACAAATATTTGGATTTGACCAATTTATTTAAATTAAAGAGGTATTTTCGGTCGGAGTATTTATTTCTCACTCCTGAAGTTCATTCAATTCAAATGTTTCTTGAGAAACTTGGACAAAAAAAAATATTATTAATCAGACCTCAAACTTAATTAGCGCCATTGACGTTTAAACTCACATATAAAAGTTAAACGTAAAAAATGTATTTCCCGCTTATCAGCCTAAACGTTAAGCAAAAAAAAAAGCCTGAAGTTATTTGAGCAATCAGGCTAAACCGCGAAAAACGTCTAAATAAATACAATTCCCTTTTTCAAAGGAGATCTCACCAGCTTGATAAACTTTTCTTATCATATTTTTTACCTGTATCTGTATTCATAGTTGTTTTGACAGTTGATTGGCATTACTATGTCAATTAAAAATCAAAATTACCCGGTGTTTATCTCGATTCTACAAAAACCAAAAGTTCAAGAGATCAACAAGAAACAGAATCAAATTATATCTCTAAATGAGTATAATACAACGTGCTTTTCTGTTGATCTTATGTGCGTTGAATATACAGCGTGGACAGAAATGCAGACTCAACACTCGCACGCACTTTGGAGAACCTTTACCCGTCATAGTAAGAGACAATAAACTTTTGGAGCCAACTGATAAATTTGGCAATATCGACATGGATTATGGTGACATCTTGACTTTAAGTTGTGAAGGAACAGGGAATATACTCCACCCTAACGCACAGCACGAACTGCCTGTAGCTACAATCAGCTGTGAAGGGGGAGACATGTTCAAAAACGAGGTCTGGCTGAATTCACCAGCAAGATTCTCTCTTTTCAAATGCAACTATCCCCCAAGATATGTAAGCAAACGAACGGAACGCTTGTGTTACGATGGAAACCCTATCATAGAAGTAGGTTACACAATCAGGAATGACTTTTATCCTCTTTATGAATCCTGTTTCAATGAAGCTGGTTTTAGTGCTATCTACTCCAAGTACACTCAGAAACCATACAACGCTTTGTACCAAACTAAAATTGTTCGGCCGTTTTTTATCGCGGACAGCCACTTCGGGTATATTCCGGTTGACTCCTTGTTTTCGCCAGCAGGTCAGAAAGGGGCTGTTGCTCAGCTTGTAGGATCTGCTATTGATACTTACGTCACTAAGACAGAGTTCCTTTCAAGAGGACACTTGGCTGCAAAAACTGACTTCCCTCTAGCGTTCGGAGAGCGCGCGACGTTTCACTACGTTAACTGCGCTCCTCAATGGGTCGGTTTCAATGGCGGGAATTGGAATACTTTAGAAGTTGATCTGCGGAATCACATCCATATCGCTGGGTACAGCACTATCATTTACACTGGAGTATTTGGTTTGGCGCAGCTTAATAATGAGATGGGACGAAAAGTTGATCTTTATTTATACAATGATGAGAACAACAATCCTGTGATACCTGTCCCTCTGTTTTTCTATAAGGTTGTTTATGAACCTTCGCGGAAATGTGGAATAGCCTTTGTTGGTATCAATAACCCTTATTATACGGTAGAAGAAGCTCGTCAGATGTTCTTTTGTAAAGACTTGTGTAGAGCTGATCGGGCGTTCCCTTGGCTAACCTGGCACCCTGATAATCCCAGTGAAGGGTACACTTTCTGCTGTACAGTTTCAGACTTCAAAAAGACTGTCCCACATCTACCACCGTTTGAAGTAGATTGTCTTTTGACGTGAATGAATGTATTCTAGTTTTTTATGTATATATTTAAGTCCCAAATAAATTATTTATAGAAATGTAATGTTTGTTCCTTTTGCTTTTGTTATTATAATATACGGCATATTTTAGAGTAAAAGAAAGCCAGTATTTTCTTAGAAAAGTTATTGTTTGTGACCTTTCTGACTTTTATAGTTTTCTTCTCAAGTATTTTGGTTACAAACAAATTAGTGACTCAAATTATCCTCAATCGAACAACATAATGCAGGTAACCTTAGTATATGTATCTATTTATCCGTTACTATAATTCTCTTAACTTAAAACCATTAAATACAGGTGTAACAATTTAATATATGGGATATTTTTTTTTTGAAGTTGAGAACCAGTCAGTTTTAAACATAGAAATAATTTTAGGAGAAATCTTAAATTCATACAAACGTATCTACACTACAATATTCTGGGTTATTGACCTGATGTAAACAAATGAATACGGTTACCAGTTATCAGCTGCCCTGGGCTGACAGCCAATGACCTCAGGAGTTCACGTATTCCTATTTATGCATATGATTTTCATATCAATGGTTCTGGTTTGGTCCATGTTTACAATTTAGGTTGTCGTAAAAATTGCCTATTTTGGCAAACGTGTCAATAATGAGATTTGATTAAGAATTATGGTATCACCCTTCATATTGGCGAGCATAAAATTATTAAGCTGTTTTTATTATTATTTCTTTTTTCCAACGAGAAGAAAAAGTAGTTCTAAGGTAGCTTCGGAGGTTACTAATCAACCTGCAATTTTTGGCTATTCAGTAAACAAAAGATCTTGAGTCATACTTTGCATAATTACTGTCGATAATTAGGGCTCATAATTATCGACATAATAATAACTAATTGCGTACTAATGTGATGCGTAGCTTTCTCCTTGCGTATTTAAAGTTTAATTTTAGAAGGGTCCTTACCAGTAGTTTGTAGACCCTTGATAGGGATAGTTTGACTTGAACGTGAATTGTGTTGTTGGAAGAAAATGCAGATCATATCGGTAAGTCGAATATAGTTTATTTATTTTAGTTATCACTATTTATTGTATTACGTATTATTGTTTGCATCTTTGCTATGATATCTACTTTCTTCATATAAACAATTTTAGTCGTATGTTCCTGAATTGAATGTTGACCAATTTACATTCTGTAATAAAGTTGCGATAGTTTTCAATAAACCTTCAATAGTTCTCGCCGTTTTCTTCGTAAATATACCTCTTCAATTTTTAATTTAATTATTTCACTTAAACATTTTTTTCTTTGCAGATTCTACTAAGTTTGACCCTCGTATCAATAGCTCAAGCAGGCTTATCGACAAGAATTCCAAAACCAAAATGGAATTGGCATTCTCAGAACACGAAAACTCAAGAATTCTCAAAACATAAATCACCAGAGGAGAGGCGCAAGCTATCAATATTTCCGAAGAGTTACATGAAATACGTGATTTCATCAGAACCTATATATAAAATTGCTACTCACAAACCGTTTGTGCATAAGGCTAAGAAACCTTTGATGAAGAAATTCAACTTGCTAGATAAAAGCAGTGCATCCAATGAAAACGAACCAAAACAGCCAAATATCCATGGAAAAGTTATTTACGATAACAGTGAAGATGGTACTCCAAGAGTGGAATCAGTTGTGTTCAGTGAAGAAGTTAGTATAGAAATCATTGAAGACAAGTCTGAAGAAAGTAACGAGATTGATATTGATCAAATGAAAGAGACCATTCTCCAGAATGATGAAAAAGAAATGAAAGTTACTGGTGATACGTCTGAAAATAAGGATGTCCTTAGTTTAAAAGATGTTATATTCCCTCCCGAAATAAATATGCCAGTTGAAGTAAATTCAGAAGATAAAACAAATAATTCTGCTTTGGATGTTCCTGCTGCACCCGCCAATCCTGAAGAAGCTGGAATCCCTGATACGGTAGAATTTATTTTCATAGATCCAGCACAGAAAACCAAAGACAGTGCAAGTATAAGTAGTGAAGAGGATTACATCACCACAGAAATGTATGCGCCACCAGAACTCTTTAGGAGGAAAAGGTAAAATAATATTTAAAACGTTTAAACTGCCTAGTATTAATTATGTTTTGGTACAAAAGTCACGTATTCAGGTTCACGTATCAATACAGCATATTATTTAGAAATAGGACTTATCATTCGAACATTCCTTGAACATGTTCTATTAAGCAATATGAACCTTTTGGTCTACTGTAACGGTCTTCTTAAAATAAGAATACCTACGAGTACTTAGGTGCGAAAAAAACTGAAGGTTTTTAACTTATCCATTACCTTTTTTCAGGGGCAGTAACATTATCGAAGAAGAAAACCTAGCATCAACGGTAACTGGATATAAATACACATGGAAAGATACCAGACTCGACAATGAATCAGTTTTCAAGAATATTCATTCATAAAAGAGATGTACTTGAATTCAGGTCATACTCATATTATGGTATTGCACCTAAAATTAATAATTAATTGTACTTAGAATAAAATTGTATATAAATCAAGACTAGACACTACTTACTACTGTATATTTAAAAATAAAATAAAACCAAAAACCTAAAAAGTATAATTATTTATTGACGTTCACTACGAAAAACTTACATTTATAGGCACCTAAAATGTACATCCTTATACTAGGTACAACGTAATGGCAAATAATCAATTCTCCACGTGTTTTTGTTACACAATTAACATCCCAATAATCACACTGGCGAGAACGACACATAAATAAAATGTAACCTAAGGCAAGACAGAAATATACCAGTTGGTAACTATCTTTCACACCAAAGTAAATGTACACATACGGATACAAAATCGTTTACACGCTACGATTCGAATTGTACCCAAAGAGGTACAATCGTAAACAGCCAAGAAGCCTTCCAATCACATGATCTAAAACAAAACTAATATAACGAAGTCAGAATTAAAACACAATCACACATAATTATCAATACATTACATCAAGTCATTCTCGAAAGCTTAAATTAATAAGCAAGAGCCTACATTCGTCATTAATCTTTAAGTCCCATAAAACAGGGGAGCGAGTCTGGCCCAGATTCAGACTCTGGTCTTTCACTGAGAATTTCAGATAAAATTGAATTTCATGAATAAACTGTTAGCTAAAAATATCATTTATTACAAAGACAAGACGACGTTTCTATAACGTTAAATTATTTCACCTAAAACTGGTATTAAATTACAATATTCACCTAATTTTCGCTAAGCAAGCAAACTGAACAAAACTCAAAATCCGTAGCGAGTAAACGACATAGAGTTACAAAAGTATAGACAAATCATTTATTTATTGTACTTGTAGATCGTGTCGAGTCTGACTTAAAGTTCGGTTGCGCTCGGTAGATGGCGCTACTATTTCTTGCTCAGTCTGAAGACGTCGTTGAGGGGGGCGTACGGTGTCCGCGTGGGTATCGCGTTGTATGCAAACGAGGGTTGAGCGTCTGCTCTGAGTATCACGACACCTGCATAAAAAATATTGCTTTAGTAAGAACTTTTAGAAACATTAAAAAATAATAATAATCTAGTGGAACATAATTATTAGAGGGATGACATTCACTTGGTTTGTAGGAGTAAGGATGTTAAAAGGATTAACTCAGCTAATGATACAATAAAGTATCATAATTGTTTTTACGTAGAGAAGATCCAATATAACGATAATGTTAAATTTGCGATGACATGATAAATCAATGGTAACGCAATTAGTTTTGTTAATGATAGTTATCGTCTAATTACTGATGATGTAAGATAAGTATTTACAAGCGGGAATAATGAGAATTAGTAGATAGATCCATAGATATTGACACAAGTTCTGAGAGACACATTAATAGACTAATTACAAACTGAGTTCATACAAAAGTTTAAATTAGCCATATACTTGCCAAAATAAACAAAAAATGCTGATACTGACACTACATGTTGCTACTAAAAATACTAAGTCTACAGAATAAAGAATACTTACAAAACAATCTTGTGTAAGGGAATCAAACTTAACAACTGGTGCTTACTAAGGTGATATTCTACAATCTATTTCCAGAAAACTCAGACTTCTATTGAAGGTTTAGATGAATTCTCCTTTATGTTAGTGTCCGACCAAACCCATTGAAAACTGAGGCAGATTTTATGTAGGTATTTAAAATTTAAATTGTACTGTATTTTTACATAATTTCCATTACAATAATTTGAGTATTTCCATAAAAAATAATAAATCCAACTAATCAAAAATAATTCGTGTAAGTGTTAATTGGTAGAAATTAAGTACCTACATATACGGATTACGAAAATGATCACTGAAATAAATATCATGTAATATTGCTTGAAGTCCATGAATTTTTTTTTTTGTAAATCTAGATTATTTTTTTTCGGAATTGGCCGGACATCATGCATACTTTACCAGAGGCAGCGTGAAGCGACAGCGTGATGATAAAAAAGCTTAGCAAAGCGAACAAGTGAGACACTTTCTACCTGAGGGGTTCACTTTCACTTTGATCTTGGTCTGCGGCGACAGGACGCCATAGTCGACGTCTTCGTACAAATCCTGTTCGAGGAAAATTTTATGGTGTTAATAAACTTGCAAGAAAGTAAGAGTGATTAGGTCCATGTTTATGGCATCTTGTTTTTTCAACCGGTAGTGAGATCACTTTTGTAGGGAATGTCGCAAGACTCTTCGACAATTCTGTTAATATCGAGGACGGTTTCAGCCAAAA
This sequence comes from Heliothis virescens, assembly GCA_002382865.2. NCBI lineage: Eukaryota > Metazoa > Arthropoda > Insecta > Lepidoptera > Noctuidae > Heliothis > Heliothis virescens. The sequence goes on along the minus strand of NWSH02000613.1, from coordinate 7,332,636 downwards.
ATGTATCCCTCATAAAGGGCCATATCTAGTAAAATTTCGCATACCTCAACCCTGTATCCAGCAGGGTTGTTGAGACCGAGTTCCCGCAGCGTGACGGCGACGTCCGAGGGTGTGCCGTCAGTGCGCCTGTTCACAAACGCCACCGCGTACGAGTAGTACTGGCTCTGGATCGGCAGGATTGGACGCGACCAGATCTCGATGCCTCGGTGCTGGAAGAAGAAATATTACGGTTATGCAAACGAGAAAATGAAATTGAGATATGTGAGCGTATTTCAGAAAAGTTTACGTAAGTTAAGGCTATCGCTGTATTTCCATAACCCATCGTTATAGAAATCGGCCACAAATCAAAACAGATAACTGTGTAATTAAAGATGAGTTCAAATTAATTCTATACACCTGTATTTGCATTGTTGACTCTGCAGAGTACACGACAAAATTGACATAAGTTGCCAAAAACCAACTATAGTATAACACGGTATTATTTACCTTGTATATCCTCCTGCCTTGAATTCCAAGTGGGTCTTGATCGACTTCGATAATCTTCCTGTTCTGTAGGATCGCCTTGTATTCGGGCCGTATGGTCCTGAGGTCCACGCTCATCAGTAGTGGCGCTGCTAAGATCGCCCAGATCGCGAACTGCGTCTTGCTCTGCTCGTATGATAGGCCAAAGTTGCCGATAATCAGCTGGAAAGGTAGAATAGTTACGTTAGAATAAGGTTTAAAATCAGTCATCCTACGATTGAAGGATGCTTCTTTTTTAATAGTCTTATCATGATTGTGTCTGACGCAAGACGCTTGATTTCCAATTTATCAATTTAATCAGCATCATCTAGCTCTAATGAATAAATCTTCAATCATAAAACTTGCAACCTTTATAATCAACTGCAAAAGCCCGAATATCTTTAATGCTTAATTTGGTAAGATTTCCTCACCATGTCAGGGTCATTCCAGTGTCCAGGGCCGGCGTTGGGCACAATGACGTCCTGATGGTTTCCGTAGTAGTCTATGATAGACTCGACGGATGCCCACGAGTCTTGTATGTCGTCGAAGTTACGCCACAGGTTACAATGCTCGATGATCGACGAGAAGTTGGGCTGGAAACGAAGAAAAAATATGTTAACAAGCTGATTTTGATGGAACTTAGCAACTTTGGCAATAGTATGAAACTAGCATATACATCAGAATTCATCAGACTTCTTTGTATCTTGGTGGTGGAAGCAAGTGCTTAAGAACGGGAGTGACTAGTAGTCAGTAATAAAATTAATAATGCAGTTAAAAAATAATTTCTTATGAATCTCGTGACCATAAATTCGAATTGAAATACGCAACATTAATGATTATATCAGCAAGTATAAACATCATACATGGATTGTGTAACTATTACAATGCAGACAGGAGAATATTTAGATCATTTGCATGATTACGTTTCGTTGCCAGAAGCTGAATCGCATGAATAGACAGAATGAGCACGTTGTTACATCCTTCACGTCTATTAACATTGTATCAACGGTAATTTGCTGTCTTACTTCAGAAGGTGCCTTTATATTCAAAGCAAGCAATTTTGTGTCTAGAATGTTATTGCTATTTGCATTAGCCAGACGATTGTGTACCTTGACGTTACCGAGACTAATAGACAAAAGTATTGGCCTCGCTTTTTGGGAGACATTGATATTTACATGTCGTACAGATAATAGTGCTCAAAATCAAGAAATTCTCAAGAGTTTTGGTCATGTTCATTACAACTGTTGGAATATTTTTAAACAGTAGAATAATTCTACTGTGAAGCTTCAACAAACTGGGAAGAAGATTCCAACGGATCTATGCAACAAAGCAGAGAAGTGAGTATGTATACGATGACCTCAAACTCACCTGGATACCAGCGTAGATTTGATAGACGGGCCAACTGCAGGAGTAGACCATCTGCCTGCCGGTCAAGTTTAGCTGTCTGCCGAACTCAGGGTATCCATAGTCCATGTCTGCGGGGAGTGCGTAGCATCCATCCAGTTTTACGTAATCCACGCCCCATGCAGAGAAGGTAGCCGCATCTGGAATAGGAGATAATTTTTTAAGTGACGTGAATATAGCTGGAAGAGGTTAATGAAATACTAATGGTGTCATCAATAATGGAAATGTTTATTATATTTAAATATAAGTATATAGGTAATATATTTAAGCAATGTTTGGGTCAAAAGACAAAGAAGTGACATTGACGAATCTTTGAGTGCTTATGTAAAGAAAGAAAGAAAGCACAGAAGGGGCTGTATTTTTTAGCATCCTTTCATTTCTTTCAAACATATTACGACATGTAATGAAACTTTCACCTTTTTAATTCGTGTAATATTCACAATTTGAACATTAAAATCAGTGAAAGGTGAAACGTAAAAGGACTTAACGATCCTTTTGGTCCGTAAAATTAATTTTAAGAAAACATTAAATTGAGTACTTTTTAAGTGCTTTCTCTCCTTATAGTCCATATGGTATACGTATATTCTTTAGGCACTCAAAGAATTTGCAATCAAAATTAAAGCTGGTTGCAAAATGAATTTCGACTAAGTACAACTTTAATTAAACAACGGTTGTCTTGCAACTATTACTACGTTCCAAGGATATTTGGTTCATTTATAATAATCATGCGTTTGCTTAATCCTGTTGTATTAAGGATAACCTGTTGTATTGTTCTACCCATTGCTACCAAGTATTTTCATAATGCGAAATAACTGCAAAATCATTCAGACTTTATGATCATAAAATTATTATGCCGTGATTAGATTTGTGAAAATAGTTTTTCATATTTTTTTAAACTATACACAATTTTATGCAAAAAAATATATACTTAAATCTTTCAATAGATGGCGCTACGAAAACAGTTAGTGTAACAATCATGGATTAACAGACAGACATGTTTTTATGTACGTTGAGAGCATGTACAGACCACAGCAGAACACGAAAGATAAAAAAAAATCTTTAAAATGGCATTTAAAAAACAATAAATGGTTCTTAAGGTGGCCGACAGATGGCGTTACAAGACTACACCCCGTAAGCAAGCGCTCACGCATTCTATCAACTTTTAAAATTCGAATAATGTCCAGTCATGTTACGAGTTAGAATAACAACTGACAATCAAATAGGTATCGTAATACAACTGTCATTCTGGAATTGTTGATGCGTATCGCACGCGTGTGGCATTTTAATCAAACGAATCTTTAGTTGACCGATGGTAATATAATTTTCACTGTAGAACTGTAGACTTTCGGTTTCCAATGGATTGTATTATGTTATGACATATTGATTGAATCATATGTATGAAATTCTGACTATTTGCAAGGTAAAAAACAATTATGCTGCTTAAAAATGGAGTTAGATGACATTAGATATCCATTACTGAAAGCCTAATTCTTTTGATCGCTGTAATACTAGTTACTGACTACGTGATATTGAAGAATTTATCGAATGTAGAAGCCATAAGGAAACCAAATAAATAGCTATACAAATAGAGCGTGGTACAGCTAATAAAACTGAAACTTATATTTATTCATCATTTAGCTATTAGAAGTGTTCCTATCCTAATTACTTCGAAGCAATAGGCACGCGAAATATGCACGCAACACAACTTAATAGTGCAATAGTGCAGTACACGTTAAATGCTTACGAGTAACGTCAGAGGAAGTCACGTGTATGTAGTAGGTAAACCAACTCGTGGGAATAAGTAAGGATATATTTTTTGTAAAGATGTTTTTAGCTTTAATTTGTAGTTTGAAAGATCATCGCGGGTGTTCTGAGTTGGTTAAATTATTGTAGCCACATCATAGCAAAAAGCAGGAACAAAAAATAATGAAAAATATTTAGCAAAATAGCTACCTATTTCGATCTGTCTGTCTATTCGTGAGAAACTCAAAAAACTAACCGAACGTATTTTCATGTGATTCTCACTAATAGATAGGGAGATTTATGAGATAAGTTAAGACACAATTTGTATTGTGCAAACTTGGGGCTGTTATTGCTATGCAACGTTTTGTCACGTATATATATCACGCGAAAATAATCCATTTTACATACAGATTGAGATCATTAGGACATTTCCACAAAATACCTCATAGATGGAGACCATACCAAAACCCCACTGCACACAGTCGGTCAGGAAGTCACGCCGACTGTTGCAATTCACGCGATATTGCACAACCTTTATGATAAATACGACTTTATTCTACGGACATACGACTATCATAATATTCCAAACATCCCATGAATTTATATCGATACTAAAAGTATCGACTCTTATTAGGTCATTCGAGTTGGTACATCGAATAGTTAATTTCGATATGTAGGCTGAGTTGAGACATAGGTCTATTGTTGTGTTGTAAGTTATCGTATATGTATTTTTAAGTAGTCTGATTACAAATGCTATTTCACGTCTCTTTGTGACTTGAAATTTTCGCCTTGCAAAAACTGATGTTGCATTTCAAATGATATAATAATATGAAACGTTTTGAGCCTCATTTTGGTTAAGATTTCTTTTAGCCACTCTCTTGACATTTACTGAGGTATTTATGATCAAAGTGTAGAATCATACATCCTAATGATGTGAAGTGTGACGTTTATTAGATTATCTTGTGGTTGGTGATTGTAACAAGCATTCAATCGGAATAAGGAAATAAAATTGTTTCTTTTCCTCCTTATATGGACTGTAAAATTTCAGCACGTTTTTCAAAGATGGACGGCAAGTTTTTTTTAATAAGATTTATATTTAAGTTTGTTTGTATACCAAATGCTCCGAACTCACTATACAGATTTGAGAAAAAAATCACTGTAGTTACTCTACCCCGAGAAACTTAAGCTCTTATGCTACATGGTACATACGACAGCAGGTCAACGTATACGGNACGTTGAGAGCATGTACAGACCACAGCAGAACACGAAAGATAAAAAAAAATCTTTAAAATGGCATTTAAAAAACAATAAATGGTTCTTAAGGTGGCCGACAGATGGCGTTACAAGACTACACCCCGTAAGCAAGCGCTCACGCATTCTATCAACTTTTAAAATTCGAATAATGTCCAGTCATGTTACGAGTTAGAATAACAACTGACAATCAAATAGGTATCGTAATACAACTGTCATTCTGGAATTGTTGATGCGTATCGCACGCGTGTGGCATTTTAATCAAACGAATCTTTAGTTGACCGATGGTAATATAATTTTCACTGTAGAACTGTAGACTTTCGGTTTCCAATGGATTGTATTATGTTATGACATATTGATTGAATCATATGTATGAAATTCTGACTATTTGCAAGGTAAAAAACAATTATGCTGCTTAAAAATGGAGTTAGATGACATTAGATATCCATTACTGAAAGCCTAATTCTTTTGATCGCTGTAATACTAGTTACTGACTACGTGATATTGAAGAATTTATCGAATGTAGAAGCCATAAGGAAACCAAATAAATAGCTATACAAATAGAGCGTGGTACAGCTAATAAAACTGAAACTTATATTTATTCATCATTTAGCTATTAGAAGTGTTCCTATCCTAATTACTTCGAAGCAATAGGCACGCGAAATATGCACGCAACACAACTTAATAGTGCAATAGTGCAGTACACGTTAAATGCTTACGAGTAACGTCAGAGGAAGTCACGTGTATGTAGTAGGTAAACCAACTCGTGGGAATAAGTAAGGATATATTTTTTGTAAAGATGTTTTTAGCTTTAATTTGTAGTTTGAAAGATCATCGCGGGTGTTCTGAGTTGGTTAAATTATTGTAGCCACATCATAGCAAAAAGCAGGAACAAAAAATAATGAAAAATATTTAGCAAAATAGCTACCTATTTCGATCTGTCTGTCTATTCGTGAGAAACTCAAAAAACTAACCGAACGTATTTTCATGTGATTCTCACTAATAGATAGGGAGATTTATGAGATAAGTTAAGACACAATTTGTATTGTGCAAACTTGGGGCTGTTATTGCTATGCAACGTTTTGTCACGTATATATATCACGCGAAAATAATCCATTTTACATACAGATTGAGATCATTAGGACATTTCCACAAAATACCTCATAGATGGAGACCATACCAAAACCCCACTGCACACAGTCGGTCAGGAAGTCACGCCGACTGTTGCAATTCACGCGATATTGCACAACCTTTATGATAAATACGACTTTATTCTACGGACATACGACTATCATAATATTCCAAACATCCCATGAATTTATATCGATACTAAAAGTATCGACTCTTATTAGGTCATTCGAGTTGGTACATCGAATAGTTAATTTCGATATGTAGGCTGAGTTGAGACATAGGTCTATTGTTGTGTTGTAAGTTATCGTATATGTATTTTTAAGTAGTCTGATTACAAATGCTATTTCACGTCTCTTTGTGACTTGAAATTTTCGCCTTGCAAAAACTGATGTTGCATTTCAAATGATATAATAATATGAAACGTTTTGAGCCTCATTTTGGTTAAGATTTCTTTTAGCCACTCTCTTGACATTTACTGAGGTATTTATGATCAAAGTGTAGAATCATACATCCTAATGATGTGAAGTGTGACGTTTATTAGATTATCTTGTGGTTGGTGATTGTAACAAGCATTCAATCGGAATAAGGAAATAAAATTGTTTCTTTTCCTCCTTATATGGACTGTAAAATTTCAGCACGTTTTTCAAAGATGGACGGCAAGTTTTTTTTAATAAGATTTATATTTAAGTTTGTTTGTATACCAAATGCTCCGAACTCACTATACAGATTTGAGAAAAAAATCACTGTAGTTACTCTACCCCGAGAAACTTAAGCTCTTATGCTACATGGTACATACGACAGCAGGTCAACGTATACGGATCTGTCAAATTTTACCAATCAAACATTAACCTACCCCCATTGCGATAAGGTTGAAAATCGATTGCAGAAATTTGACAGATTGTTGTAACTTGATGTGCTGTCGTCTGTACATGTAAAGTGGGTGACATGGTAAGAAAAAATTGTAAAATATAATTAAAATTACCTCCAGCTAGATGACCGACAACACCAGGGTATCCTGCGCATGTAAAGTTTCCATAATCTTCGTAGATTCCGAATTTCAATCCCTTGCTGTGTACCTGTCAACAAAACAATAAGCCATCATTAATAATGTGGATATGAAACCAACTTAAATAAGTCAAGAAAGTTTTACTGTGGAAATTTAAAGATTTGGCAGTCATTGCACTTGAACTAATAGATATGCTTTCTACTGCTACCACTTGATACTGTATTATTATCCCTACACAAAGCTGCGATTTACGAGGCCAGAAGTTCATAAAGTACTTAGCACAGGTTACAACCATCGCCTCCTATTTCTTAGTCTTCAATTCTCAAACATAACCTTTATAAAATAATACATCCCCGTGTCAATGACCTTCTTCAGGCCTTTTTGTTACTCAAAAACCACGGAACACGATCACCAAAACTTTTTTGCCAGACGTCCTACTAAATCATTTGTTTTCCTTTTGTTTCTCTGGCTGAATACTCTTCGAAATATAACAATTGACAATAAAAAGATGCCTGCAATCACCTTAGTTTTTGCTTTGGCCAAAAAATTTAAGCAATATCGCGATCATGGGCCTTAATTCATGCATTGTTAGATAATGTGGTTTATTGTTACGAAATCACTTGTAAAAACTAAGCTCATTATGTTGTACATCACGGATCATTGTTGTGAACGAGTCATTCACTCCTAAACGAGGCTACGAAAAACTATAACATTTTATTCGAGAGATAATAGTCGCCGATTATTTTTGTGAGAGACTGATCGTTTGAGATACGTTTTGGCGGTTCAAGGGCGAAATAACACAAAGATATTTTGATACATAAAGCTTTGTTGAATGGACATTCTTTTGCAGTGATTGTGTTGAGAAATCTTACCTTGAATATTGATAAATAAATATCGAGCTTTTGGTTTGCTTTAGTTTTTTTATTTATTCACATGAAAAGTGGTCTATGAGAAAATATTATGTAGTAAGTATAAGCTAGAACATGTTATGGTAAGTTTACATTCTGATTGAATATAAATTTGGAGATTATAACAAGGCTTAAGTATTCTTAAGTACTTTTTAAAATAGAGTAAATATTCTTGTAGAAATCGTAAGACGATAATTTCAAAGATGCCAGTTAAACAGTAACCAGTTAAAACAAAGCCGGTTAGTTTCGATAGTTTGCTAACTGCAGTTGAAGGGTCGAGTATTTACATTTAACTGTTTATGTGTTTACTATGTTAAACGGGTAATTTTAACTATGTATGTGAGAAACAGAAGCAATGTTTTAGAATCGGTTGTACCTTGAACTTTTCTTTGGTACAAAGGAAGCTTTAATCTCTTGTAACGAGACTAAAATGGCAAGTAATGTTTATAATATGTAAACGGTATTTATGATATTAAACTAGGTGTAGTATTTGGAACATTACCTAATTTTGTCTCTGTATCTATTCTTGCTTTTTTTTTTAGCTTATATTGTCCCACTGCAGGCCAAAAGCTTGCTTTGCTTTACGTTATTAACTATCAGCTTGGCCTTTTCCTAAGTATGTTGGAGTTAGCTTCCAGTCTAACCGAATGTAACGGAGTAGTCCGTCCGCATTCGGTTAGACTAGTGTTTTACATGTAGCGAGCCCCTGTAAAACACTAATTAGCAATAGGAGTAGTAAAACACCGTTCTCCTCAACCCAGTTACCCGGGGAACTCGATATCCCTTGGTAAGACTGGTTGTCAGACTTTATGGCTTCTGACGTTCCGTAAAGACTGCCAGAAATGTTCAAATGACAGTAGCCAATGAGCTTTACGCTGTACTTAGGTAGAAATTAAGTTAAGACCAGAATAAAAGAAATTAAACACGTAAGAGATGAGTCAGAAATACCCGAAGCTTATGTCCTAACATTCAAAAACTTTACAAAGGAAAGGAAAAGGAAAGTAAACAATACAAACACAATTACAAACATAAATATTACAATAATATATCATCAAAGAAAATCTACGCACAACAACTTTCTAACGAAACTGCTTATTCTGTTCGAAATTCACTTTCCTTATACGTTATAAACAACGCTTATATTATACGCTGATGTGTGGTTTCCCTCACCGAAATAAATATATGTATAAATAACCAGCCATTTTAATATTCGACTCATTAAAAAGACATATATCACAGTCAATTAACAAGGTTATTTCGTACAGTATATGTGTTAAGGTGATTAACTTGAATACAGTCAACTCTAAATATATTTTTCACTTTTAAATCAATTTCCAATAAAGAAGAAGGGTGTAGACCCTTCTTCTTTTCTAAATGCATATACCAGCTGAACATAGGTTCAGCTGGTATATGCATTTAGAAAAGAGATACGAATTCAATATTCATCTCGAGGCTCCTATCAAACTTTATCTCAATTTTAAATCCCTTCTACAATGTCGATCGCTGTTATGTTTTCACAGTGTGAGGCGCAAAAAGCACAAAATTAATAATAATATGGCTTTTCATACTGATAGCTATTTTAGATATATCATATGAAGAACTTAAGCGGGTACTCTCCTAGTAGCCTACATTATTCCACAAACAACTTTTCGGACCACAGTCCAATACATCACGCTCTTGCTACAAAGATGACATGTAAGGTAGTTAGGCGGACGCGTCGTGCTGGCAATTGCGCAAACCCGTGGGAAAAGCCTCTACTGAGTCCGTTTCGAAACATACGATGTGCCACTGTAAAGAACCTATAATAGCTTCCTTTATCTTCTAGATTCTGAACTTTTATACGCTACCATTGTCAATTTTCTCGATTCTCATTTTATTGTAGGTACTCCATTTGTTCTGGCATTAGTCAGAAGTTAAATAAGGCTCTTTTAGGTGTCCACTTTAAAATAAAATTACAACTAAAATGATTACGGTCAAGATTTATTTTTGTTATTGCTGAATTTGCGTGTGTGTTTTTTTGTTAGTTGTTACTGTTTTCCTTTTGTTATAAATACATATATATTTGTTAATTTTTGACAATGTGCACTGGTACGTTTTGCGGAACTACGGATTCAACTGGATTTGGATTGTTTGAACTTAAACTTAAAAGGTTTCATATTCTTGCTTCCGTGAGCCTCTTTTTTCTAATGTTATAACAAAAAGAGTATGCCATCAAAAACATCCTGTAAAAAACCCAAGTCAAGCTCAGGCTCTCTACAGTAAAAAGTTGTGAGATCCATGTAATACCAAGTCAGGTTAAACTTTTTAGTCTGTACTTAAAGGACCTTCTGTCTTAAGTTATTACATAAGTTATTATCATGCCAATATTAAAAATATGTTACGTTTTTATCAAATAGATCGACTTGGCCATCGCATGATTTGGTTATTAGTATGTATCACACTACACAGCACGACGGGCCAGCAACCTAATTCCTCACCAGAGTCCTTCCGGATATGATGATTGAGGTGAGAAGTTAATGCTTCTGAAACTTCAATGGCGAACAAGAGTACCGATTAATGAATATGTTTCGAGAATTTCAATCGCGTGAGGCGCGATAGACTAAAGAATCTAATATAATTGTATTATCATTGTGTTTTCATGCGATGGCCAAGTCGATCTATTTCATAAAAACGTAACATATTTTTAATATTGGCATGATAATAACTTATGTAATAACTTAAGACAGAAGGTCCTTTAAGTACAGACTAAAAAGATTAACTGACTTGGTATTACATGGATCTCACAACTTTTTACGATAGAGAGACTGAGCGAGCCTGAGCTTGACTTGGGTTTTTTACAGGATGTTTTTGATGGCATCTCACTTCTTTTTGTAAAGTTTATGTATACATAATACAAGAGACACGTAAAGGGTGTATTCAGCCCAGGAAACTGAACAACTTTTCACTTGGAATATAAGTAGAATTTGTAATGTAAGGAAAGACTTTTTTTCATAATTCAACATATTTTCCCACGGGTATGTTGTTCAGTTTCATGGACTAAACACACCCTTACCCACTCTATACCCCCTCCCGTTATGCCTCATATAGTAGGTATCTATCTACACCTATTATTTTCTATTGTACAGTAATAATTCATTAACTGCAAATGTAACCTTGTAATCCTATACATTTATATAGGATTACAAAGTTATTCATGCAGTTAGTGTATTTAGAAAACTGGACCGAAATTACATTTTTTTTGAATTTTTCCATAATAAGGACACTAAACTCTATATGTATTCTAAATTTGAAGCTTCTATGTCTGCTAGAAGTGCCTTATACTTTTGATGATCGGTGAGTCAGTCAGTGAGTGACAAAATTCAGAAACTTTACCAAGTTGTCATTCTTAAACTACTGGTTCAAATTGTCTGAAATTTTAAATACACCGTATTTATACAATGCCTGATTAGTTGCTGAAAATTCAGGCTTCTAGTTTTATCCACAACCAAATTATAGGGAGTCGAAAATGGCCTGAATTGCTTCGAGAAAAGTATGGTACGGCCGTGCCGCTTTTTTCTGCTTGACTTGGCGGGGGCACTGCCGTGCCCCCTGATAGGCGATAAATTCAAATCTTAAATGTAAAATTGCGTTATAAAACCTTACAAGTATTATTGAAATTGACGTATCGTTACATTATAATATGATAATGGCTTATTTATGACCCATTATGTGGTTAGACCTTAAGCTGTAGCGCCATGAATCAATATTTAATTATGTGGGTTTGCTAATGACACATTTACATAGCTATTAAATAGCACATTTAACGGAGGCTCATATTAGCATGGATGATTTGATAGGATATAATGAATATTAAGAATAATGGTATTATTTATTTCTGGTTTTAATTATTTAATTTAACTTTAAATCTCTGGCTATACCATACTTTCAGCCATAACACCACGATCGTTTTTACTCGATTTATTTGTCAGAATCGAGTTCTCGTAGTATCATTAGAACTCGAGTGGGGGATTGGGACAGGCTAAGCTTGTTAGGCGGTTAGGCCTCGGCCGATAATCGCTAACATTATTTATTGCTTCCTTTGAGAAAACAACCGGTTTCATTTGCAACACTTGTTCTACTTGGAAGCTAAAGTTCGATCATATTTGCATGCAACTAATCTGTTTGCTGATAAACTTCTTGCGGGTTATGCTAGCCTGGTGACTCAATGTATTACAACACTCTAGTTTTGGCTTGTTAACGACCAAAAAATTTGTATAATTATTTCATGGCGTGTGTGTTTCAATTTTAGCATCAGAAAAAAAATCCTAACTTATAAGTAGGTGTGCACTTATTTTAAGACAACGTTATTACTCACTCTGATAGCAATTTAATATCTAGTTAGCAGACAAGCTTCATTACTTTATTTTGTAGACGACATTTTAGCGAAAAAGTCAAACGATTTGCGAATTCTAACGATGTAAACCACTTTGCTTTCAAATCACTTAGAAAACCACTAACAAAAATAAAAACAGGTTTCATATACTTAATAAAATTAAAATTTTACCGTAGCAAAAAAACTGCCTTTTCCAGCATCCGGCCATAATATACATAATTGATGTATACTACTCCTAAATATGTCTCGAACTTTTAATCCAATTTAAAAAGGTCACGCCATTGTTATCCGCGAACTCTTTTGTTTCTGTTTTGACACGCAGCGAAGGCGTGGGAACCATTGATCGACCACGAAGGTCCAAAGATAAGTCCCGCGATAATTCTGGTATGTACACCTACATGTCACTCATTGTCTGTCTGTATTGTTAACCCGTTCTCATAAGGGCTTTTCTTACAACACCATTGTAGTACGATTGCGAATGCTGTAAAAAGTTGCAAGCAAATGTTTAAGATACTTCGGTTTTATTGTTTCCTGACCTTTTGTTTCTGATCTCTTTTTTGAAATTTTGTCGAAATATAGTGACAAAGATGTGTTGCCTTATAAGGGATGCCGTTTTTGGTTTGAGGTAATGTCTCTGACGTATGTAGGGCAATATAACTTGTTGCTGATAATGTTCGCTCCATGTCTTTATGTAGATTCCTTTTGCACAACTATTGCTCAATTTAAGAGGACAAAGAATCGGTGTATATGGTATCTTTACAAGCTTAATGAGAAAAAAAAATTACGTACTGTGATCAAAAATCGCCTAATAAATTTTTATTTACCAAAAGCTCATGTATGTGATGATGAGAAATAAATAATATTTGATTTGATTTTATTCTATTCTGCACCAAAAAATCTGTCAAAACTAGCTAATTAGAGCAGCTAAGTACTCATTAACAAATTATTAATGCTTATATATACAGGAAGGCAGTGATCACTCATATTATGTATTTAATTGTTTTGACAAGAAAATTACCGTGACCTCTACGCCTGCAATTAAAAAGTAATTGACTCAGTTTGAAAAGGTTAAACTATTACGAAGCACTAATGAGCTAATGTTATTTTGCAATTTTAATTACTGTAAGCTTTCTATAGTTTTCAAAAAGTTTATTAAAAAAACTATTTTTTTTAATATAAGTTAACTTTCTTTTTGTTGGCCATTTTATTTATAGACACATATATAATCATAATATACTGGTAGTATTTCAAAGTACTTAGATCTTGTTCTCGCAATGTTTAAACCCACTTTACTAAAAGCTCAAAAACAACACATTGCGTTATTTCCGCTTCAGCAACCTTTAAATTTTCTCATATGAAACATATTTTAACGACCTGAAAACGGAAATACAATGAGGCCACAATAATTTCCCATACAATTTGACAGCTGTCAGTCTAGACTGCATGCCGCAGTGTCAAGGTCATGCGCACATCAACGGCAAAGCGTTGACGTTTGAGCGACACTACAATGTTGGTATCATAGTCGTGGCATGATGCTATTGTGTTAGTATATCATTTTAATATAGTTATCTGTTATAGGAAAATAATTTTCTTATTTGGAAATATGCATTTTTCTTTCATCCATTAAAATCAGAATAAATTACCTAAATCAATTCATTGATTTTATTTTTAACTAGCTTCTGCCAGCGGCTTCACCCGCGTAAAGCTTAAAATGTCAGCCTGTTTTTCTCGTTCTCGAGGGAATTTCCTTTCTTATCTCGCGTGAGAGTCTTGAACCTCTGTGCAAAATTTCAGCTTTATAGGTTCATGGGTTTGCGCCCTGCGTTGATGAGTCAGTGAATGAATCAGGACTTTGATTTTTATATGTATAGATAGAAGAAGAAGATAAATCCCTTTCATTTCGTTTTTTTAAAGATGAATGTAATGAATTCTAGGAAAGATATACCTGTAGATTGTTTCACAAAGCTTTCAGCAAGCATAAATAGCAATTCATCCAGGACTTTTCGCTAGAGAAATCAGACGTCATGCTTACATAGCATAGAAGGGTTTATCAGTCCCATTACATTAGAAACTGCTCTTTTCACTAGCAATAACCGAAACCACCTTTAGTATGTACAAACGTGATGCCTCCCAGCCGTATCCAACGCGTGATCCATGACATGATTACGTACCGAACGACAGTGTATCAAATGAATTCGTTCCTCCAAAGGGTAATGTGTTCTCAACGAGAACAAACCTTTGTTCGCACATACACAACATAATTCATTTGGACATTAATTGATTTTGAAGAGGCATCGGATTAAAGTGTTGAAGTGGTCAATTTATGACAAAACTATTCATGCGTACACTATTTGCAGCATGCATAATGGATTTGATATGAATTTTGCATACCACTGCAGAACATATGCTAAGGATGTACCAAAAACTTCTGCTGTGTAATAAGTACGACAGAAGTTAGATCGTGATTTGTAAATTGCGTCAAAATAGACAAAACAAAAAGTCGTCAACGAAAAAAACATAACTTTTTCAATTACACTGCGTTCTTCTTTCATCCAAATCGAACAATTTCCTATCCAATGAAAGCTTGAAGATTCCTCAATTGTAAAAAACTATTGAAAAGCGAGTCTGTTTCCGTGTTTACGCACACCGTGCAATCGACTTTTAATTGGCGTACACTTGGCCTAGTTATTGGCGAGTTGGGCGTTGGCCGTTTTTTATACTTTTACCGCGACCTTCGGGGCAGGTAGCTGCAGTTTTTCTCACGGCGAACGATGAGACGACATTGAACGGAATCTGTAACGCGCTCTCGTACAAATGATGTGAATTACGTACTTTAGATTTGCATGAATTGAATTTTGTGCTTATGTCATTACTCAATCATGCAACATTGTCTACTTTTGTCACTACATTTAAATATTTGCACATACAAGTCAATTCGTTAATACATGTACACCCACTGAACATGAAAACGACGTAATTGTTGATATCGTGTACAACGCCTATTTAGGACAGCTCATGGGCAATCAGAGGCTATTTCGGCGTCTCAAGGCAGGCTATTTTTGTTTGTTATACAAGATCAATGTTATTGGCGCCCAACTGAGATAAACTGGAGCGAGGTAATGAGAATTGCTTGTGGTTTTGCTGATCATCAGTCGTTTGTATAGTATTGCGTACATTGCGTCATGTTCAACAACTTTTTTAGCACGTGTCCTTTTCAGGGTGATTTTATTGAAAGTTGCTGTTATTTTAATGATTTAAGAAACAAGTCATAAGGTATACTTTAGCGGATAGCAAAAATGAACTGGAGTTTTTATGAAGTTTTTTTTACTTTATATGAAACTGAAGAAATGTATAATTTTGAAATTGACGTCAAAGTGAACAAGATAGAAGAGAAAACGCAACTCAACGTAGTAAGACGTGCAATATTAGTATCAAAATCATTGTTGATTTCAAATGCAAATCTTGTAAGAAAGATTAGCAAATTGTCAAGAGATAGATCTTTAATGTCACTTAGTATAACGATGATAAAGACGACATTGTCAATGATAAACATTTCAGAGAAAGTAATCTTACCGATCTGATGTTAAAATAGTTGAACTATGTAGAGGTTCGAAATAAACCAAAGTTGCTACTGAAGTTTAATACACTAGTCATTTCAGGAACTCCACAGCCCAATCAGGCCATTAAATTTCCAGACCTAACCTAGTTCGAAAGAATCGCAAAGAAAGTCGCAGCCACAATGCAATTTGCAGTCTACCATCCGTAACTTTGTCTATCTCGTCTAGAAATGATTCGGTGGCATCACGGACGATTTGGTTGAAGGAAAGCGGGTTACTAGGCCTAGATCTTGTATACAATCTGCATACATTTTGTGGGCACAATCCGTGGTGATTGGAAATTTATGGCGCATTGCATTTTATGCCTTATTGTATACACATAAGGAGGTTAATAGTCTGGATATTATGAGCTGTAGGAAGTTATCGAATTAATGTTAGGGAAACGCTGGGTGGTTTGGAGAGAGCTCTGTTTAATAGAGCCGTGTTACGTGCATGATGTTGATAAAGGACAATGGGCACAAATATATGAAAGCTGGTACACCCCTCCAATAGCAATGACATATATGTCGTTGGATAGGTATTTTTAACTGGAACAACATTCACTAAGACACCTATGTTGAAATGTTTGTCCATTTTTAGTTAGAGGTCAAAAACAGTGTAAAAATTAGTACCGAAAAATATTGAGAGTTAAATGGAAAATCTAAGTACTACCATGATGTAATTATTTTGAGTACGACTTTGTTGTACCCGTCAGAGTTCATAATGGCTACAAAAATGTAACATTTCCACCTCGTACTGTAGGTACCTTATAACTGGGTATTGGGCTTAATGATACACCCCACCAATAACAATGTCATATACATCATTGGATAGGTAATTTTAACTGGAACGACATTTACTATAACAGCTTTGTTATAATGTTTGTCTGTTCTGAGATATAGATTAAAAACAATGTAAAAATTAATACCAACGTTATTAGAGTTTTTAATCAATTTAAATAATCTCATTTGAGAGACATTTTTATGGAACACCTAATCTAGCTAGAAGCTAGACCTATT
The DNA here is from genome assembly GCA_002382865.2 of Heliothis virescens. Lineage (NCBI taxonomy): Eukaryota > Metazoa > Arthropoda > Insecta > Lepidoptera > Noctuidae > Heliothis > Heliothis virescens. The sequence continues at coordinate 7,315,705 of NWSH02000613.1, read as the reverse complement.
AAAATATTTTTGAAGCAGCAGTTTAAAATCCCGTTTGTATCGGCCGTTCAGTACTTCCACTACTCATCTCTACGGATAATCAACAGTTATTGTTTCACTTGTTTCTATCATCTTTGAAGGCGTCGGTTTTTTGTCTTATTGCAATATTTCTTGTTAGTTTATCAGTTTAGTTTATTATTTCTGGGGTAAAAAATCGGCCTTTTCATCTTGTTATCCTTTTATGACAATATTTGAATACATAAAACACAAGAAACAACGACATTGGTGTTACTTTTTCATAAAATCTCAAATAATGATGGTGTCCTAGCCGATTGCCGACCACAGCGGCTGTTCTCATGTAAGGAGATCAGCTAGCTGTGCAGAACATATTATAGTGCACAAGCACTTGCACAGACACAGACGCATTCCCTATTCCCTCACTCTCATAGCCCGATGGGATGGCAATCCGACACAATCGGAGAGAGATCAGGCGCAGGACCGACATTAACGTGCTCTCCGATGCACGGGTGTATCAATCACCAACTTCCAACAGGCTGCTTTGTGAAAGTTACGAAAACTCACAAAGTGATTTTGGTTCGACCCGGGAGTCCAACGTGAGACCTCTTGCACAGAAGTCGGCTATGCTACAACTAGACCAACGAGGCAGTACTCAAATAATATGGTATTCATTTTTACATTGTTTTTATCTATATTTCAGAACAGACAAACATTACAACAAAGCTGTCATAGTAAATGTTGTTCCAGTTAAAAATACCTATCCAATGATGTAAGTATATGACATTGTTACTGGTGGGGTGTATCATTAAGCCCAATACCCAGTTATAAGGTACCTACAGTACGAGGTGGAAATGTTACATTTTTGTAGCTATTATGAACTCTGACAGGTACAACAAAATCGTATTTAAAATACTTATNAAGTCGGCTATGCTACAACTAGACCAACGAGGCAGTACTCAAATAATATGGTATTCATTTTTACATTGTTTTTATCTATATTTCAGAACAGACAAACATTACAACAAAGCTGTCATAGTAAATGTTGTTCCAGTTAAAAATACCTATCCAATGATGTAAGTATATGACATTGTTACTGGTGGGGTGTATCATTAAGCCCAATACCCAGTTATAAGGTACCTACAGTACGAGGTGGAAATGTTACATTTTTGTAGCTATTATGAACTCTGACAGGTACAACAAAATCGTATTTAAAATACTTATACTAGTAGTACTTAGATTTTCCATTTAACTCTCAATATTTTTCGGTACTAATTTTTATACTGTTTTTGACCTCTAACTAAAAATGGACAAACATTTCAACATAGGTGACTTAGTGAATGTTGTTTCAGTTAAAAAGACCTATCTAACGATGTATATAACATTGCTATTGGTGGGGTGTATCATTACGCCCAATATCCGGTTATACCTACGGTGGGTACCTAAGGTACAAAGTGGAATTGTTAAATCATTGTAGCTATTATGGACTCTGACGGGCACAACAAGTAGTACTTAGAATACTTACACTAGTATTACTTACTTTAGCATTAAAAACTTGAGAAATTAACAGATAATTAAGTCTTAACTTTGCATCGTTTTTGATCTATATCTCAGAACGGACAAACATTTCAGCAAAGCTGTCATAGTAAATATTGTTCCATTTAAAAAGGCCTATCTAATGATATATATCTCATCGCTATTGGTGGGGTGTACCAATCTGCCCATTGTCCTTTATTTTATGTAACGACAGTATAATACATAAATAAAATACAAATAAATGTTAAAGCACCAAATCTTGGCTATTTAAAATTCTATTCTCAGAAAGCTAGTCTCAGTTTAATACCTGTCATTGCAAACACATACTTACTAATTGGAACATAATTCATTTTTTAACAAAACCAATCATTATAGATACTAACAATATACTTCACAAAGAGCTAAACGTTCACTGCTGAACCCAACAAATAATTGTATGGCTCAAACTATGTGAACCAAAGAAACAGAAACCAATGAATTCGCACATATTTTAGATGTAATTGCCATTGTCTAAACGTCAGACTGTGACGAGGAAATTGTAGAAAATGTACTGAAATCAGGAAACTAGTTGGAAGTGATAAAGCGTTTATAGCTTAGGAAAAACGAAGAGTACTTAGTGTTAATATGGTAACATTACGGTACAAATTAGTACGTTATAATTACAATGAGGTTGTGGCATGGCAAAAAGCTATAGAGCCGTTAAAACTGTAACAATAACATGCTGTAGTTGCATGTCACTTTTCTTTAAAAACAAAAACAGGGATATTTTCTATCACAATACTTAGTAAAAAATCTCTGGTGATTTGTTCACAGTTAGTGTCACGCTAAATACTTATGCCAACGGAATAGTTTGCTAACGTATATCGTAAATACTAAGTTTATTCACCTCCGTCTTTAAGTTAAGTTTAAGGTGATAAATATTTGCATTAGGAACTGAGGTTGAATCACCAACATACAATACATCTTTAGGTTTTATTTTTTTAATTTTATTTGCCTTTATTATTTACTGTAAAACACTTATGAATGAAACCAAAAATTATCATTAAATAGCGGAGTCTAAGGACTTCTTTCGAAAACCTTTCGTTTTCTAACACTCATAAATGTTATGTACAAGTAGTTCTTTAATAAAGCACCTTTTATTTAATAAAATGAAATTATGAAAAATCTCTAACATCAACATAGAGCTTATTATGAAATACTAACCCAGTTTTTATTTTGCGACACAAGTTGCTTTATCAATGTTCACAATCATACTTTGACAACTATAATGGACGAAACAATGGCTTACATTCATCTTCCAATTGCTTTGAAAGGCATCGTTTAGGCGAGATCACAACGCAATTAACAGATACAATGAAATAGATTTATCATCCGAATCTAAATTAATACAATTTCTGCAACGAGCTTCATCAATAATACTAACAGGATTAAGAAATCGATAGGCCAGCTGAGACACATTGATGCAATCGATAACAAGGACATTAATGAATATAAATATCAATTAGAATAAAAATCGAAAGCCGTGTGGAATAAACTTTAAGATTTACTCAAGAACACGACTGAAGGATCTTTCTAATGAAAACATTTTTTTTGACATTGATTTGATGAAAGGAAATATTATAATAGCAGAGGAATTGATTAACAAACAAGTTTATAATGAATGGAATCTTCAGATTTAACAAACAGATAAAACTTAACACTTAGCGACCGTAGAGGTTAGCCGTGTCAATTCTATTTGAGGTCTTTCCATCGCCTGCGTAACTTTCTCCAAATTCGATAATGTACCGGATTACGATTCGATTAAAACAACAATGGGCCAACTTACGAAAGTTTTGAGAGCAAAATAAAGTTAATGTGACTTAAATAAAGTGAATGATTGTATATTATCTAAGCAATATTGAACAAATAGAAAATTTAATAATTTATTTTATTGCGTAACCTGATATACTTTCACAAATAAATTATTGAGTAAATGGCGGAATTGTTATTAATACATACATTAAAAAATGATACAGATCACTAGAAATTATCTCAAAAGTGAAGATGTAACGTCTTCATTTTTATATCTCATATTTCAAATGCAAGTGAGCACTATTCTGCTAGACAACCTGCTGCTTATGGAAGTGAAATAGCCAAACGAATATACATAAATCCATAAACAGTCAAAGATATACCAGTCAATCAAAATATAACTCATTGGTTCGTGCTCTCAACAGACGTATTACTAGATGAGAGTGATTAATACACTCGTACCGACAATTAACGTCATGAAGTCTTGACGTTTTGCTGAATTACATTGTAACATAGCCTTGAAGGACACTGAGTAAATGAAGTGCATTGAACTAATCATTTTCGCGGCTGTTCATAACAAAGACGATTTGTTAAAAGATAAATATGCAAAAAGTAGTTCTTTGAATGCAACATAAGGAAAAATATTAGATGGTATTAATGTCTGTTGTGAATATTGTAATAACCGCAAGTTTAATAAAAGTAAGTTTCTTCTCAACCAATATGCTTCAAAACTTAGCAGTTACTGATGCTGATACACAAATTAAATACAGCCATGGCTTTTTAAAGTTCATTGAAGTAAACTATACCTACAGTTAGTAGTATAGCATCTAAACATACAAATCAATAAGGGACTGATTTAAAAAAACTGGAACGGCTTATTAATTTTCAGGAAATGGGGCTTACTATCACAATAAATTTTCACCAATTACCATAAATGATGACATGAGCAAACCATTTACAGCTGTTGATACTCCGTTAATTTCAAGTTCTATTGTCTCAGCATAAACAAATTCTCGTGTCACCTAGCACTTACTTATTAGCAGTAGCAAGTGCAAATTTCTGCAAACACATTTTAATCTTAGCATTTAACTAAAGACAGATATTTGATTAACTGGACAGAGACACACGAGGTGCTGATTTCTTTGAATTAACGGTGTTGATGCCAGCAATCCATCATAAGCTTTTATGAAGACAAATATACTTTCTAACGTTGTAGTAATTGGCACTATCTCGTTTTAATGTACAAATGTGTATAACGGTTAACGTTTTTTCTTTTGTGTAAAAAATGAGGTATTTAGATTAGAGGATGTTTGTAAAACTGTAAAAGGCAATCATTAAAAAATAATATGCCTGATCAATGAGAACCTCAAAATAGTACTAAAAGATTTTTCTAACGAGTGTTTTCAAAAGCTTTCGACTTAACAAAAAGCGCATTCATACAAAATTCTGCTCAACTATTATCTCTATACAATACGTAATACAGACATAAAAAGTCTATACAACACATAAGCACAATAAAAATCTCACGAATGTCTATTATGTCATGTAATTGATCTGCCATCACTTTCTCGACACGCGCGCCAACCGCGGGCAAACTGCGGTAAGAATCAATTTACCAAAACATCACTATTGCAATACTTGAAGACGAGATAATCCCTCGGAATCATGATTTCCTGGTAGCGTGATATGATAAGTGGCTATTGTGACATTAGATTTGTCACGGATAAGTGTTACTTCACCATAATTACTGTTTTACGTGTCTACAATTTTATTAGAAAACGTTTCGTAATAACTAAGCAATTAATTAACATAAACGTTTAAATACAACCTAATGAAGAGCTCGTGGCTAGGTCAAAGCCGCGCGGATTGTTCGAACATAAAGTTAAGCAACGCTTGGCGCGGTCGGTCCGTGGATGGGTGACCATCATAAGTTCTTCGGTGTATTGGAAGCCACGTTAAACTGTTGGGTCTCGGCTGTCATTTGACCATCTTTGACAGTCAGAAGCCAGAAAGTCTGACAATCAGTCTTACCAATGGGTATCGGTTTACTCAGGTAACTGGGTTGTGGAGGTCAGACAGGCAGTCGCTACATGTGAAACACTGGTGCTCAGCTTCCAATTAGACTGCAAGCCAACCCCAACATAGTTAGAAAAAGGCCTGGCAGATGATGTTTAACTATAATTAACGGAATGCCACAAGGGTTGATGTTGGGGCCAACACTTTTTGAGAGTGATACTTCTGGCAACTTTGCACCATTTCAGCTGTACCAAATTTTACTAGTCATCTCTTACGAAATACAGAGGAAGCAGTCCTCATTACAGAAACAAGGTAAAGTAAGTGTTTTACGACAGATGGTAAAAAGTTGTACACAGTTCGACCATAAGTACGTTACGTAATTCGTGACATGACTGTGGGTCATTTCGTTAGACATGATACTTATTTCTGGTCTGGTCACTAACGATGTGCCTCTTTATGTGTTGGCTTCAACTTATTCGTAGAAGTTTTTGATAATGACTTAAGTGAAGTACAAATTCAAACCCTTATTATTAAGATCACAGTCAATAACCAAGAAAACAGTCAATCTGCATAAAATTATCCGTGAATGCTGTAACTATTTATTTTAAGCCACTAAATACATCATGATTTATGATGACAAAAACCCACATTATAAAATCACGTACTGTGAAATAATACTTCAACACTATTAAATTGTCATAGATCTAAGTAGGTAAGTATGCTATTAAGTACAAAATAACACACGACATTGGCAAAAAAGACCTTAAGACAACATTAGCTGGCATATCATTTATAATCTGAAAGTGACTAAGTTAAATGGATTAGAAGCAAGGTCACAACGCATGATTAATTCAAAAAGTAAATATACTGCTACCAAATCTAACGTCCAAGAATATTTGCGAAATAAAGTTTTGCAATCTGATTTACATCTGAGCTTAAATTGCAACGATGGAATAGGAGTAAATACACCTTATTTCATTAAGTACGATCACGAATGAGGATATGCAGAAGTGGGCGTGGATCAAGGACGTAAGAACTATTAGAGTTCCCATGAGAACCTATTGACGCCTACTAGACCACATCAATTATATCTTAGATATTAATCAGATGTAAGCACGACTATGCCAGTTTGTTTTGGTTATCTACATATTTATTAGGGTGATTCATAACAGACCTAAAAAATTTTTTTTTTTATTTTCATCTCTCTCAACCCCCTATTCTAATCTATTCCACTAGAAAACATACCAGGATTTTTTATTTATTTTTAATGTAATATTTAGGGGTCGCTACCGACTTTTGAAATTTGCAAAATAGGAACATTTCTTTTTAAGAGTAAATAATACCAGAAAATAGTGTTACACGTAGTTTTTATGAAAAAAATATAGTAAATAACAATAAGTAAGTACCTCTCAATCCTTATTTTTCGAAAAAAATAAAATTTTAGTTTTTTTTTCACAAATTAACCTCTAAATGTCTAAGTAGACGTAAAATTTTATTAAAGGAGATTGAGCGTTTTGGTCTATCTCTCCTCTAGCGTTAAGTGATACATCAATATAAAGCTTTCTTTGCGTAGAATATTTTCTCGTATAAGTATTTAAGGAGTTAGAGCGTGCTTAATGAAATAATAACTAAAATCTGCTCTAAGTTATGAAGTACTACCAATCGTTAGGAGGTATGTTACTACGAAATGGTGTATTTAGAAAATCCTTTTGAAAGATGGACTCTTACTAGAGAAGGGATTTATTAACTGAATATATCTATCAATACCACAATCGTATATAAGCTCTAGCTTCGAAAGTACTGACAACATTAAAAAAATATGTATTGTTTACGATTTTTTTGTCCATTGCGTTGAATTGTTTGAAGTGTTTGAGAGTGTCGACTGTTAAATGTATTTATTATTAAATTGTATTAGATATTATATATTGAAATACTCCTGAAGATCCATTCTTCCAGAACATCTACAAATCCTAAGCATCCGCAGCCTGATAGGATGTTTTAAATGAGTTAAAATCAACAAACAAAAACTCTGCCTTTGTATCATATACTAGCCGTTTTCCCGCGGTTTCAGTCGCCTCCCGTGGGAAATATTGTCCGTACCTGGATAAAATACAGTATATAGCACTCAAGATTAATGTAGCTTTCTACCAGTGAAACAATTTTTAAAATTGGTTCATTACTTCCAGAGATTACCCCCTACAAACAAACCTACAAATTTACAAACAATTTTACCTCTTTATAATATTAGTTTATGTAGATTGTAGTAAAATATTTCTTGTAATTGGAAAAAAAGGTTATCATTAATATCAATATAGGTTTGAACAAAAGGAATATGGCAAAAAAAATTGGATTACACGTTCTTATTATTTTACGTGATTTTGTCAGCAGAGGCGATATTAAAGTCATACCGGAATGGGTAATTTGTTTTAATTTATTATGTTATAGGTACTCTTTGTTCTAAGTAAGAATGTATTGGTATCAAAAAAAGGTTATTTCATCTAATTTATTAATAAGTAAATAGCGTATTACGAAATATTTCGTAAAAACTTGTAATTAATAAATATTTACTAAAATTTCACAACTATTGTAAAGTTCAACTTTTTTTTGTACTGTTTACGATAAGAGATGCAATTAATTTTCGCATATTTGGATTCCTTATAAAGTCGGCTCTATACAGGTATTTTTTAATTTGCAATAACTGTTTTAGTTTGATAGAAAATGGGCTTTAAATCGGTGACGGCATTGGGCGCTCGACAGCTTCGTAAGCGCCACTCGATATGTGATGAAAATGGTAATATTAACTAAATTATGGCTACCTATGGAAAGTACTGAAATGCTGACGAAGTAAGTAAACAAAGAACTGTTTACGTTTACAACTTACAACTGAATTCCATCATCAAAATATATTGTATATGTAAACTATAGCTTACATCGCAATAAGTGTAAAATTTCAGTAATTTTAAAAATTTTAAATGGCGGTAGCGACCCTTAAATATTAATTTAAAAATCCCAAATTTAAAACCAATTATTATTTTGATAGATAGAACGATATTTTGGGTTGAGAGTTAGAAAAATAGAAACTTGAATTTTATGAATCACCCTAATATTTATGAATATTAATTTTAATAACTCTTTAACACACCTTAGTCACTGTATCCATGTCAATGTAATCACTCCGTTTTTTTCTGCGTCTGTGTCTAAATAGTTAACATCAGCTGGCAAACAAAAACAAAATACTTATTCCGGCTTCATATACCAAAGTTACATTTAATCCGAATTAATTAATGTTTCTCTGCATTACGCATCTATTTCTTATGTCCTATTGTAGGATCGCCATCGTCTTTATTTTCTGTCATTTTATATATGTTAAGGACTAGGTGATTAATGCGGGCATTATTCATAATGTGCGAGTATTATGAATAATGTCTAGCTCTATCGGGCTGAGTGATTAATTACTATCTAAACTTCATTATTTATCACATTACACGGTCATTATTATATTGCTACATGACATTTGGGCAATTTGATAATAAAGCTAAATTTGACGCGGTGCGGGGAGGGAAGAACGCGTGACACGGTTTGACCAATCAGAGACCGCTATTCAGCATGCGGCTCGTGCGGCGGGCGCTATCGTTTGTGTTTAGTTTTGCATTGTAAGCGAATTGTCCAAAAAATATATATCCTAGAACATAAGCTAAAAGTTAGGTTTTAATGACAGAAACGAATTGCTGTAAATCCGACTCCACGCAGTCTTGTCTGCCCTACCCCTAGAGTGTAATTCAAAATCGCGTAGGCGTGGAGGGGCGAGGCGGGCCGCGAGTTGAGGAGCAGGTGGTTGTAACACTCGCCACCGTGGCTGAGGCTGGCCGGCATCGCCGGCCAGCAAGCCGAAGCTGCGGTGGTGAGCGTTAAACCTATCTGCGACTATAAACTCGCGTGGGATCGCCGGAGCCCCGCAGCGCCGGAGCCGTGGCAGAAATCATGCCTGCTGCAAAAAACTGAATTTACCTCAATGACGTTCCAAGCTTTACAAAATCTGACTGATTACTTAAATTGTTAAACATTTAGTTTATTTTAAGTAACAATAAAAATGAAAAATTACTAATTTTTGTTTGTATTACTCTGCCCAAAGGGCGAAGTACAATATGAAGAATGCCCGGTCAATTTGATTATTTGAAT